>CM035294.1:50934585-51030526 GCA_020226075.1 Hydropotes inermis | reverse complement strand
CTAAAGGAGATCAGTCCTGGGTGTTCATTGGAAGGACTGATGCTGAAGCTGAAACTCCAGTACTTTGGCCACTTTATGTGAAGAGTTGACTCATTGGAAAACACCCTGATGCTGCGAGGGATTGGGGGCAGGAGGAGAGGATGAGATGGCTGGATGGCATCACTGACTCAATGGACATGAGTTTGAGTAAGCTCCGGGAGTTGGTGATGGACAGGGAGGCCTGGTGTGCTGCGATTCATGGGGTCGCAAAGAGTCGGACATGACTGAGCGACTGAACTGAACTGAACTGATGCTGTTCTCAATCGTGTCTGACTCTTTGTGACCGCCTGTAGCCCTCCAGGTTTCTCTCTTCATGGGATTTCCAAGGCAGGAATACTGGGGTGGGTTGCCATTTCCTCCTCCAGGGGATCTTCCCTACCCAGGGACTGAACCCTTGTCTTTTGTGTCTCCTGCGTTGGCAGGCAGATTCTTTATCACTGAGCCACCTGGGAAACCCAGTTATACTGTATGCGTATATCTAAAAAAGTATTATTAAAAAGGCAGAGAGAGAGAAAACCTCACATACACATAAAACTCCACAGTGATGAAATGGATACTTCACAAGGACGCCTACTCTTCTAAGGGAATGGACTCTTTTCTTGTAGTCTTTGAACGTTCACACTGATGTTTAAATCAGCGTATCCTCATTAACCCCTTCCATTGAATGGTGGTCTACAATTACGCTTCTGTTGTGGTTCTGTCCTCCCTTGGGAAGCAAAAGATGACAGATTCAGCAGAAAGCTGGACCTCACTGTATAAGCAAGTAGCCTGACTGCTGTGCACATCAGGATAACTTTCATGATACACAGAGGTAACACAATGGAAATCACAGTTTAGAAATCCAATTTATCTTGCTGTGAATAGACTTGCCTTCAATCCTGATGACAATTAGTTTTGTTCCATAACACTGTGATAGGAATGTGACATTGAGAAACTGCTTGCTATCGATGCAAGCTTTCGTCTACCGTGAGTTCATGCCACAGAGGAAAAATGTTAATTCTACTTAAGTGAGAAAACATAAAAGGGTTTTTCACAAAGAGCGGCCACAAGGTCAGAGTATGACTGCTGAGGTAATGAAGGGAAGGTGTCCCTGAAACTTTTAGTTGCTTATACATTCTATTAAAGTTGCGAAATTCTGCTGATTCTTTTTTCTCAAAACCACTGGGGTTGCGGCTCAGTCACATTATGGATGAAGAGGGGAGTGATGCCAGCATTTAATGTTTCCTGGTTCCGAACAGAGCCTGCTGCTGGTGCTCTTGGCTGGCCTTGGCTTTCCTCTTTGGTTTCAGCATCCTTTTCCTTTTCATCCAGCCTTTCTGGGAAGCCTGTTCAGTACTTATGGTATTGTTTTGAAAACCCCAAAATTGCACCTTCACATTTACTGTGAGAATAAAAAGCCCCCTGGTATAGCATACTCTAGGGAAAAAAAAGCCTGAAATATGGCTAACAGTTTTCCACCCATCTGTCGGCAAGCACACATCAAAAGAAAATCTGTAGTTTGATAAGATTGGATTCAGACATCCTGCAACTCAGCGGTATGTATGTTTATTGATCACTGCAGGAGTGGAGAGACCCGGAGCAGGGCAGACTTGAGTGGGAATCCAAGTGCCACCATTTACCAGCTTATTTGGGCAAATATTTCTGAATGAGAGTTTCTTCATTGGTAAATGGGGAATAATAGCTATCTCGTATGGTTACTGTGTAACCCTGGGTCAGGAAGATCCCCTGGAGAAGGAAATGGCAATCCACTCCACTATTCTTGCCTGGAGAATCCCATGGACGGAGGAGCCTGGTGGGTTATATTAGTCCATGGGGTTGCAAAGAGTCGGACATGACTGAGTGACTTCAACCAACCATAACCATGGTTACTGTGGAATTAAAAGTTTTGTACCTAAAGGTGAAAGTGAAAGTCTTCCAGTCATGTTTGACTCTTGTGACCCCATGTACAAGACAGTCCATGGGATTTTCCAGGCCAGAGTACTGGAGTGGGTAGCCTTTCCTTTCTCCAGGGGATCTTCCCAACCCAGGGACTGAACCCAGGTCTCCTGCGTTGCAGTTGGATTCTTTAGTAGCTGAGTCACAAGGGAAGCCCAAGAATACTGGAGTGGGTAGCCTGTCCCTTCTCCAGTGGATCTTCCCTACCCAGGAATCGAACCGGAGTCTCCTGCATTGTACTTAGGGCACTAGTATGTAAATGTTAATTGCTAGCTATTATGAGATTATGTGACTTAGCTCCCACCCTTAAGAAGAGTGCTCTGGAAGGAGAGAGAATAAATGCTTCAAAGCAGAGGGATAAAGGCTGTGAAGTAGCCTCAAAGTGTCTTGATACTGGTGTTGTATAGAGAGCTTAGTGGCTGGGATAGGCACCAATCTCTTAACTTGTTGCCCTAAACTCTCTTGTCCCTTCCAGTCTACTCTTCATAAAACAGTCAATGTTTTCTCTCTTAAATGCAAATAGGATCACACTTAAAAATCCTCCCATGGTTTCACATCCTCTCTGGGAGAAAGTATTCAGTATATGAACTCCTGCTTAATTCTCCAACTTCATGTCCTTCCCTTCACCTTTCTCATTTCCAGACAGAAATTTCATGTGCCTGTTTTTTTTTTTTTGTTCAGTTGTTAGTCATGTCCGACTCTTTGTGACCCCATGGACTGCAGCATGCCAGGCTTCCCTGTCCTTCCCCATCTCCTGGTGCTTGCTCAAACTCATGTCCATTGAGTCAGTGATGCCATCCAACCATCTCGTTGTCTGTTGTCCCATTCTCCTCCTGCCTTCAATCTCTCCCATCATCAGGGTCTTTTCTGATGCATCAGGTGGCCAAAGTATCGGAGCTTCAGCTTCAGCATCAGTCCTTCCAATGAATATTCAGGATTTGTTTCCTTTAGAATTGACTGGTTGGATCTCCTTGCAGTCCAAGGGACTCTCAAGAGTCTTCTACAACACCACAGTTCAAAAGCATCAAATCTTTGGTGCTCAGCCTTCTTTATGGTCCAACTCTCACATCCATACATGACTACTGGAAAAACTAGAGCTTTGACAAATGGACCTTGTCAGCAAAGTAATGTCTCTGCTTTTTAATATGCTGTTGAGGTTGATCATAGCTTTTCTTCCAAGTAGCAAGTGTCTTTTAATTTCACGGCTGCAGTCATCATCTGCAGTGATTTTGGAGCCCCCCAAAATAAAATCAGCCACTGTTTCCACTGTTTCCCCATCTATTTTCCAGGAAGTGATGGGACAAAATGCCATGATCTTAGTTTTCTGAATGTTGAATTTTAAGCCAACTTTTTTACTCTCCTCTTTCACTTTCATCAAGAGGCTCTTTAGTTCTTCACTTTCTGCCATAAGGGTGGTGTCGTCTACATATCTGAGGTTATTGATATTTCTCCCAGCAATCTTGATTCCAGTTTGTGCTTCATCCAGCCCAGCATTTTGAATGGTGTACTCTGCATGTAAGTTAAATAAGCAGGGTGACAATATATAGCTTTGACATACTCCTTTCCCAATTTGGAACCAGTCTGTTGTTCCATGACCAGTTTAACTGTTGCTTCTTGACCTGCATACAGATTTCTCAGGATGCATGTGTGGTGGTCTGGTAGTCCCATCTCTTTTAGAATTTTCCACAGTTTATTGTGATACACACAGTCAAAGGCTTTGGCATAGTCAGTAGAGCAGAGTAGATGTTTTTCTGGAATTCTCTTGCTTTTTCCATGATCCAACGGATGTTGGCAATTTGATCTCTGGTTCCTCTGCTTTTTCTAAAACCAGTTTGAACATCTGGAAGTTCATGGTTCACAGACTGTTGAAGCCTAGCTTGGAGAATTTTGAGCATTACCTTACTAGTGTGTGAGATGAGTGCAATTGTGCAGTAGTTTGAGCATTCTTTGGCATTGCCTTTCTTTGGGATTGGAATGAAAACTGACCTTTTTCATTCCTGTGGCCACTGCCAAGTTTTCCAAATTTGCTGACATATTGAGTGCCGCACTTTCACAGCATCATCTTTCAGGATTTGAAATAGCTCAGCTGGAATTCCATCACCTCCACTAGCTTTGTTCATAGTGATGCTTCCTAAGGCCCACATGACTTCACATTCCAGGATGTCTGGTTCTAGGTGAGTGATCACACCATTGTGATTATCTGGATCATGAGATCTTTTTTGTATAGTTCTTCTGTGTGTTCTTGCCACATCTTCTTAATATCTTCTGCTTCTGTTAGGTCCATACTATTTCTGTCCTTTATTGAGGTCATTTTTGTATGAAATGTTCCCTTGGTATCTCTAATTTTCTTAAAGAGATCTCTAGTCTTTCCCATTCTATTGTTTTCCTCTATTTCTTTGCACTGATCCCTGAGGAAGGCTTTCTTATCTCTCCTTGCTGTTCTTTGGATCTCTGCATTCAAATAGGTACATCTTTCTTTTTATCCTTTGCTTTTTGCTTCTCTTCTTTTCTCAACTATTTGTAAGGCCTCCTCAGACAAATCCTTTTTGCATTTTTTTCCCCTTGCAGATGGTCTCGATTCCTGTTTCCTGTACAATGTCACAAACCTCTGTCCATAGTTCATCATGCACTCTGTCTATCAGATCTAGTCCCTTAAATCTATTTGTCACTTCCACTGTATAATCATAAGGGACTTGATTTAGGTCATGTCTGAATGGTCTAATGGTTTTTCCTACTTTCTTCAATTTAAGTCTGAATTTGGCAATAAGGAGTTCATGATCTGAGCCACAGTCAGCTCCTGGTCTTGTTTTTGCTGACTGTATAGAGCTTCTCCATCTATGGCTGCAAAGAATATAATCAATCCGATTTTGGTGTTGACCATCTAGTGATGTCCATGTGTAGAATCTTCTCCTGTGTTGTTGGAAGAAGGTGTTTGCTATGACTGGAGCATTCTCTTGGCAAGACTATTAGCCTTTGCCCTGCTTCATTCTGTACTCCAAGGCCAAATTACTGATCACTCCAGGTATTTCTCAGTCTCCTACTTTTGCATTCCAGTTCCCTATATGAAAAGGACATCTTTTTTGGGTGTTAATTCTAGAAGGTCTTGTAGGTCTTCATAGAACCATTCAACTTCAGCTTCTTCAGCATTACTGGTTGGGACATAGACTTAGATTCCCATGATATTGAATGGTTTACCTTGGAAATAAACAGAGGTCATTCTGTCTTTTTTGAGATTGCATCCAACTACTGCATTTCAGACTCTTTTGTTTACTATGATGGCTACTCCATTTCTTCTAAGGGACTTTTGCCCACAGTGGTAGATATAATTGTCATCTGAGTTAAATTCACCTATTCCAGTCCATTTTAGTTCGCTGATTCCTAGAATGTAGATGTTCACTCTTGCCATCTCCTGTTTGACCACTTTGAATTTGCCTTGATTCATGGACCTAACTTTCCACATTCCTATGCAATATTATTCTTTACAGCATCTGACCTTGCTTCTATCACCAGTTGCATCCACAACTGGTTGTTGTTTTTACTTTGGTTTCATCTCTTTATTCTTTCTGGAATTATTTCTCCACTGATCTCCGGTAGCATATTGGGCACCTACCGACCTGGTGAGTTCATCTTTCAGTGTCCTACTCTTTTGCCTTTTCACACTGTTCATGGGGTTCTCAAGGCAAGAATACAGAAGTGGTTTGCCATTCCCTTCTCCAGTGGACCACATTTTGTCAGAACTCTCCACCATGACCTGTCCATCTTGGGTGGCCCTACATGGCATTGCTCATAGTTTCATTGATTTAGGCAAGACTGTGGTCCATGTGATTGCATCTTAGGATATATTTGATTAAAAAAGTGATCAAACACTGTGTTTGAAAACCTTTTAAATTATTTATTTTCTTTGTGTGGGGAATTATCTTTTCTAATGACTTATACACCACAACTAATGAGTCTTCATTATTCTTGAATTCTGATAGACTTAGTTCCTGGCGGGAGGGGCACCAGAGATTAGAGTTACATTCTAAATCAATTAGCTAAATCAACAAAAAAGCAGAGAAAAATCTGTTATGTAAATATGTGGTCACACAACAGGTTCAATCTCACCAAGCCTTGTCAGGGAGTGGGGAACAGATGTTGAATTTTCCTGCAAATGTGAATTATTTGACTTCCTGATTAATATCAGACTCTGCAGCTTTCTTAATAAGATAGCAAACTATGGATAATACCAGGTTCCCTTTCACCTACTTGGTTTCCAGTATATATTGGTTAAGCATGTACTCCAGGAGTTGGTGATGGACAGGGAGGCCTGGGGTGCTGCGATTCATGGGGTCGCAAAGAGTCGGACATGACTGAGCAACTGAATTGAACTGAAGCATGTACTGAACAAAAGGTTGGGAATGTAGTTGGGTTAGAAGCAAAGAAGCTGGTTGTTAGTTCATTAGTGTTGAAAGTGGGGATGAAGAAGATGCTTGCTGATCTTGCGGCTTCAGTGATGTACCCTTTGATTTCAGCTGGGGTAGGAAGAGTGAGAGAGAAGTCAGGTTAATTTTAGGGAAAAAGAGATGGAAAGAAAGGAAGGAGGGGTAGGAAGATAAAACTTAACAACAGTTCTTACCTACTGTACCGGGCCCTGGCTAGAAAAGTCAGGGAAATGGCAACCCACTGCAGTATGCTTGCCTGGAGAATCCCATGGGAAGAGGAACCTGGCAGGCTACAGTCCATAGTGTTACAAAGAGTCAGACACGAGTGAGCAACTAACACACTTTCAGAGCTCAAATCACTTTCACACTATCTCTTTAAAATGGGCTGGAGGGTATGTTTTGCCAATGCCATGTTAGCAAAGGTTTTAGTCTCTCCTTGGGTCTGGGATAACATAGTGATCTTTTGAATTAAGCATTTTCTTAGACTAGATGACAACATCAACATACTTTGGGTTGAGGCTGAGATCAAGTCTCCCACTCAGTGTTTTTGAAGAGAAATAATTAGGAACATCAATATTATAATCACTTGCATTTTATTTTCCCAAGCCCCTAGCCTAGGGCCTGGGGCATAATAAGTGCTCACTAAATGTTTGTTGAATGAGTGAGTTGCACAATTACTTTTCAGATACTTTCAACCCCAAGACTGAAGGGGGAACTAAAAATATACTCATGGAAATTTTATCCAGGCAGGCAAACAATTAAAAAAAAGGAGGTATATCAATTGGAAATGCCATAAAGGTTGAAATAAGTGTATGCTCTCTAGAAAAGTGAACGGAAATACCACAAAAATCTGTGGATAATATTGATCTGGCCAAAAAGTTCATTTGGGTTTTCCGTAAGATCTGTTGAGAAAACTCGGATGAACTTTTTGCCCAACCTGACACATAAGCTTTCAGTGCCTTGGAGATCATCCAAGCCCTTGTTTTGTTGCTAAGGAATCTGAGGATCAGACATGACTGTGACGTGTGCAGGCTGCACCCCTGCTTGAGGCGGAAGCAGCTGATCCTGGTTTTCTGATTCCTCCACTCAGGCACATGTTGTTTTTTATTCGTGTTGGGGGAATGTGTAATATTCTCGGTTCTGTCTTGTTGTGACAAAAATGTGAAGCGATGGATGGACCAGCGTCACAGCCCTCAAATGGATCACTGTTATAGCTCCATTTTATTTAGAAAGTAAGGGCAAATATGTCCTTGAGGCCTGAGGGCATGCTGGCCCAGAAGGCGAGAAGAGAAGAGAGGCCCCTGGCTCAAATTTGGCTCCTCTTTTTATACATTTTTCTCCTTCCGGGCCTGCCCTGTGTAAACTGGGCCAGCCAGTAGGGACGTTTGTTTTACCTGAGGTCCTCACTGCGGTCCTTGGACCGTCCTTTGTTCTATTTTCACAGCCTTTTCCCTTCTTTGTCTTTTAGCCACCACCATTTTGAACTCCTTTTTTCTATTCTAACTACCTAACAGTCGCTCAGTCATGTCCAACTCTTTGTGACCCCATGGACTGTAGCCCGCCAGGTTCCTCTGTCTATGGGATTTCCCAGGCAAGAATACTGGGGTGGGTTGCCATTTCCATTCTCCAGGGGATCTTCCCGACCCAGGGATTGAACCCGCATCTCCTTCCTGGCAGGCGGATTCTTTGCCACTGAGTCACTTGGCAAGCTCATTCAGACACATACTCCACCCTAATGGCCAACCAAGGACGAAGGGGAGAATCTGACTTCCACGTGCATGGAATTCCACGTACTTAGTCTGAGAACTCTGGGAGAAATCATACTGTTCCCTGAGATGAGAATTGAGTGCATAAGTTATGCATTTCATAAAATGAATGAGAAAATCCAGCAGATCAAAATAAGCCTGTTTCAGCAAAGAACTAGATACAGAATAGTCTCTCAATAGACCAGATAGACCCTGCAATATTAGAGATGTTTTGCAATGGTCACAAAAAACTATTGGGATGTCTGGGAGAGAGTTTCTTCTATTCCACCAAGAGATTGAGTAGAATGACTGGTTCTATTTTCAATTACCTTCATTTTCATTATTTGTGTTTGGGATGGACAATCACAATCTTAATTATATCTGTTTTGGATAAGGTTGGAGGACAAAACTAATGATGTCATCAGAGGAAGCACACAGAGAGTGTTTACCATCCTGGAGATCAGTCAACTGAGAATTTTGCTAGCACATCACTCCTAGGGCAATGAGCTCAGTGGGAGATGAGAGTTGCAATGAGTTGTGCCAGCTACCCACTGAGGGTGACAGTTTAAAAACAATGGACTGAAAAATCTCATAAATTTGAAAAACAATGAACTGCCTGGTGTCAGGGTTTAGAGATTGATGGCACTTGTGCCTGGAAAGCCAGAAAGAAGGAGTGTAGAAATTTACACCGTTTTACATTCAAAATGTCCCTTGCAAATGATTCATTAACAGCTATATAGATATATATGTATGAGTATGTATGTACACACACATATACACACACACATACATTATTTATATTGCTTTCTCTCTGTGTTTAAAATGCTCAGAAGCTGAAATTTGTTTGAACTGTTCAGTCAAGCGAAATGGTGCCTTTTGCAATATGCAGTTATTTTTGGTAGCTCAGGCTCCCTTTAACTTTCTTTTCGCTTTCTCCATTTGTCATTAAAGGTGAAGGGCAAGCAGGGGAGAGAGGGTTTGATTTACTCTGGTGCTCCCCCAGCGGTCCTGCTGTGTGCAGCCTGAAAGGCCCTGCCTAGCACAACATACATGATGGTGAAACTGGTCCTCCCCACTTCAGAGTGGTACAGTGGGGCTGCCAGTCTAATGCGGTCGGGGGGTGGGGAGGAGGGATTTGGAACAATTTAGCCATTGTTGCTTAATGACCTCAAACCTTGTGGTTTCAAACAGAAACTATTCTATTTCATGAATTTGGTGGTTCCACTGATCTCAATGATGTGATCAGCTGGTGGGTAGGCTGGTGGCCGGTGGGCCTAGGACAACCCTGACGGGGACACATCATCTGTCCTTCCTGTGTGTTTGTTACATTCCTCCACTAGGTTAGCTCAGGCTTGTTCTCATGTTCATGATAGTTCATATACAAGCATCTTTTTAAGCTTCTGCTCTGTCCAGTTGACTGCTTTCTCTCATTCTCCAAAGCAGATCAAATGGCCGTGCCCAGCGTCAAGGTGAGAAGATAGCTAGCCAAGGGTGTGGATACAGGGAAGTGAGAAATGCTGGGACTCAGTGCAGTCAGGTCTAACGTGAGTTAGCAAAAAGTTCAGGAAAGACTATCATAGATGCCAGCAGTCATTAGTGTCCAAGGCAGTCATGTTTTACTTTGAAGTTAGTATTTATTCATTTATTCATCCATCTGAAGTTCCTTAGGGGACGATCATGTTTAGACACTGTTCTGGAGGCTGGGACCAACTTTGTGTTTAAAATGATTACCTGACAGGACAGGACCTTCTTTGCCCCTGCCACCTTCTGTTACTTTTCTCATCTTCGATATGTGTTTTCTAAATTCAAATGCAAAGATAGAGATTTTGCTAATATAGTAGTAAGTTTGCTCTGGGCTTCCCGGGTGGCTCAGTGATAAGAATCCATCTGCCAATGCAGGAGCTGTAGGAGACATGAGTTCCACTCCTGGGTCGAGAAGATCCCCTGGAAGAGGAGATGGCAGACCTCTCCAGTGTTCTTTTCTGGAGAATCCCATGGACAGAGGAGCCTGGTGGGCTTTAGTCCATGGGGTCACAAAGAGTCAGACAGGTTTACTCTAAGACATTGTCAATGTTAACTGAGAAAGATTTGAAGGTCCTGGAGTCTCTTTATATAGGAATATTGCCCCTTTTGGGTGGAGCTGGGACTTGGAAGAAGAGGAAGGGGGTAGAAGAGGACCCGTGAGTTGAGGTGGGGAGGGAGAGACGGAAGAGGGAAGAAATCCAGAAAGACAATGTGAGACTTCAGGTTGTTTATTTGAGGTGGACTAAATTAACTGAAAGATGACTTAATGAGAAAGCAAAGAAGTTTTTTGCATCTTTCTCTGGTTTCCATGTGTGTGCATAATTGGCAAGTGCTTTTCTGTAATATGTTGTCTTAATACGATCTCCCAGACCTTGTGGGGATAACTAGGGCATTTCATTATATAGGAATATTGGAGAGTTCATCATTTAGCTTGCTGGGTTCTTCCCCTCACGTTCCCTGACACCTATCCAGACTTCCCTTCATCCTTATCACATACCAGTCACCGTCAACTTTCGTTGGTTTTAGGAGTCTCTCCCTTAACCATGATCTTGATATGTTAGTTATTTTAATTTTGCCTTCTGTAGAATTCTAGCATTCTCATCTTCTTGATCTTTATTTTTCAACACCATTCCAGCAGATTATGTCGACTCTGATTTCATTTATTTGTGGGATATTTAGGGAGCTTCAGATAATACTAGGCAAGTAATAACTGAGTGCTTACATAGTAAGCACTATTACTTGTATAAGTATTACTTGTATACCTACTATTCTAAGCACTTTTGCTTGTGTACACTCAACCTTACAACAATGATATGATTATTCTTATTATAGATGAGGCAATGGAATAACAGGTCAGACAACTTGCTTGAAGTAACAGAATTGGTGGCAGAGCTGACTTTGAATCCATGCGGTCAGGTGCATTTACACTCAATAAATAAGGGCCATTCCAGACTGCAAGGAATGATAACGCCTTCATTTTCTGTTCCCTTCTTCTGTTATGGCTCAATAAAGGACAGAAATGGTAAGGACCTAACAGAAGCAGAAGATATTAAGAAGAGGTGGCAAGAATACACAGAAGAACTGTACAAAAGGGATCTTCACAGCCCAGATAATCATGATGGTGTGATCACTCACACTCACCTAGAGCCAGACATCCTGAAATGTGAAGGCAAGTAGACCTTAGGAAGCATCACTATAAACAAAGCTAGTGGAGGGGATGGAATTCCAGTTGAGCTATTTCAAATCCTGCAAGATGATGCTGTGAAACTGCTGCACTCAATATGCCAGCAAATTTGGAAAACTCAGCAGTGGCCACAGGAATGGAAAAGGTGTTTTCATTCCAATCCCAAAGAAAGGCAATGCCAAAGAATGTTCAAACTACTGCACAATTGCACTCATCTCACATGCTAGTAAGGTAATGCTGAAAATTCTCCAAGCTAGGCTTCAGCAATATGTGAGCTGTGAACTTCCAGATGTTCAAGCTGGATTTAGAAAAGGCAGAGGAACCAGGGACCAAATTGCCAATATCCCATGGATTATTGAAAAAGCAAGAGAGTTTCAGAAAAACATCTATTTCTGCTTTATTGACTACTCCAAAGCCTTTGACTGTGTGTATCACAATAAATTGTGGAAACTTCTGAAAGAGATGGGAATACCAGACCACCTGACCTGCCTCTTGAGAAACCTGTATGCAGGTCAGGAAGCAACAGTTAGAACAGGACGTGGAACAGCAGAATGTTTCCAAATAGGAAAAGGAATACGTCAAGGCCATATATTGTCACCCTGCTTAATTAACTTACATGCAGAGTACATTATGAGAAATGCTGGGCTGGAGGAAGCACAAGCTGGAATCAAGATTGCTGGGAGAAATATTAATAACCTCAGATATGTAGATGACATCACCGTTATGGTAGAAAGTGAAGAAGAACTAAAGAGCCTCTTGATGAAAGTGAAAAAGGAGAATGAAAAAGCTGGCGTAAAGCTCAACATTCAGAAGACTAAGATCATGGTATCCGGTCCCATTGCTTCATGGCAAATAGATGAGGAAACAGTGGAAACAATGGCTGACTTTACTTTTGTGGGCTCCAAAATCACTGCAGATGGTGACTGTAGCCATGAAATTAAAAGACGCTTACTCCTTGGAAGGAAAGTTATGACCAACCTAGACAGCATATTAAAAAGCAGAGACGTTACTTTGTCAATAAAGCCCCGTCTAGTCAAGGCTATGGTTTTTCCAGTAGTCATGTATGGATGTGAAAGTTGGACTATAAAGACAGCTGAGCACCGAAGAATTGATGCTTTTGAACTGTGGTGTTGGAGAAGACTCTTGAGAGTCCCTTGGACTGCAAGGAGATCCAACCCGTCCATCCTGAAGGAGATCAGTCCTGGGTGTTCATTGGAAGGACTGATGCTGAGGCCAAAACTCCAATACTTTGGCCACCTGATGCTAAGAGCTGACTCATTTGAAAAGACCCTGATGCTGGGAGGGATTTGGGGCAGGAGGAGAAGGAGGACAGACAGAGGATGAGATGGTTGGATGGCATCACTGACTCAGTGGACATGGATTTGGGTAAACTCTGGGAGTTGGTGATGGACAGGGAGGCCTGGCGTGCTGCGGTTCATGGGTCACAAAGAGTCTGACACGACTGAGTGACTGAACTGAGCTGAACTGAATGACAAAAATAAAAATATTTGGATGTTTCATAATCCACCTGATGGAATCCGCTCTCCTGGGGTTTCTGAAAAATCACATCAAAGATGACCATCTTCCCCCAGTCACACACCTTGTTCTCTTCTCTGAAGATACTTTCCTATTTCTCAGATTCCGTTTTCCTGTTTCCCGGACTCATTTTTGTTCCTTCTCTTCTCACCTATCTGTGGACATTTCCCAGTGTTCTGTGCTGTGAGCTTTTTAGCTCATCTTTTTACTTTCTCCCTCAGAGAAAATGTGGTCATATAATATATTACCCAAATTGGGACCCTGTTGCCTGGCACAAATGCTAAACTGGATGTGATGTCAGGGCGGTAGGCGTAAACCAGGACTGCAGCCCTTCCCATCTCTCTCAGCTGCAAATTTTCAATCCCTTACTACAGTGGTTTCTGTGTCTGTTCAGGGCTTCAGATTCCACATATCCTAAGTCACACTCTTCATATTTTTTCTTTCCTTTTCTAACCAACCATTCCTGATTTCTTTACTTTTGCCATCTTGCAGCGACTGAGACTTGAAAGCTTGGGTCATTTCTGAGTGCTCCCCATACACACTGCCAATGACATCAGTGTCTGGGTCTACTGATTTGGCTTTTATAATGTTCTATTTTACTCCTTCCTTTCCATTTTTCAGTGCTGCTGTTTTGGTTCAGTCCTTTATCGCTTCAAGCTGGTACTATTTTGGGGGCCTAATCCCAAATGAACTTTTTAAACTGTGCTTTCTCCTGCTTCTCCTGGAACTCCGTGCGTATCTAATCCAGTTCCCTTACTGTCTCCTATCCTGTACAGAATACTTTGGCTTTCAGTAGTTTGATGGTAATGTGTGTGGGTGAGAATATCTTTGAGTTTATCCCATTTGAGTTTCTTGGATGCGATTAATGTTTATTTTTTCCTTTACCATTGGCTGTTATTTTTACAAATATTCTTACCTTCCGTTTTCTCTCCATATCTTTTTTATCCATTCATTGTCAATACACATTTAGGTTGTTTCCAGGTCCTGGCTATTGTGAAGAGTGCTGCTATGAAGACAGAGATGCTTGTATCTTTTTGAATTAGAGTTTTGTCTGGATATATGCCCAGGAGTGGGATTGCTGGATCATAGGGTAATTCTATTTTCAATTTTCTGAGGAAACTCCATTCTGTTTTCCACAGTGACGGCATCAACTTACATTGCCACCAACTGTGTAGCCTCCATACCCTCTCTAGCATTTGCTATTTATTGAATTTTAAATGATGGTCATTCTGATTCATGTGAGGCAGTACCTCGTTATAGTTCTGATTTGCGTTTCTCTGATAATTAGCGATGTTGAGCACTTTTTCATGTGCCTATTGGCTGTCTGTATTTCTCCACTAGGAGAAATATCTATTTAGGTCTTCTGCCCATTTTTCAAATAGGTTGCCTATTGTTTTGAGTTGTATGAGCTGTTTGTATATTTGAAAATTAAGCCCTTATTGGTTTTATAGTATGCAAATACTTTCTCCCATTCTGTAGGTTGTCTTTTCATTTTTCTTATGGTTTCTTTTGCTGCTTGTAAGTTTGATTAGGTCCCCTTTATATATTTTTGTTTGTATTTCTATCACCCTGAGAGACTGACCTAGGAAAACACTGGTATGATTTACATCAGAGAGTGTTTTTCGTATGCTCTTTTCTAGGAATTTTATTGTGTCATGTTTTTTGTTTAAATATTTAAGTCATTTTGATTTAATTTTTGTGTATGGTAAGAGGGTGTGTTTTAAATTTACTGCTTTACAAGAGATTGTCCAACTTTCCCAACACCACTTGCTAAAGAGACTTTTTTTCTCAGTTTTGTGTTTTTTGCTGAAAGTTGATAGACTGTAGGTGTGTGGGTTTATTTCTGGTCTCTCTAGTCTCTTTCATTGATCCCTGTGTCTGTTTCTGTGCCAATGTGCTGTTTTGATTACTGTGGCTTTGTAGTATTGTCAGACTGGATAATTTCAGTTGTTGTATTGTCAGGGTCATGGATTCTTCCCTCTGTATACTCAAATATGCTAAATGTTCTACTGAGTTTTTCACTTCAGTTATTATACTTTTCAACTCAATAATTTTGTTTCTTTTTAATAATTGCTGTCTTTTTATTGATATTTTCTCTTTGGTGAGACTTTGTTCTTCTACTCTTATAGACATAAGTTTCTTTAGTTCTTTTAACATCTTAATCTAAGTTAAAGTCTTTGTCTAGTAATTCTGATACACAGCTACTTTAGGAACAGCTAATATTTATTGCCCCTCATATCCTATATGGGCCTATTCACCTGTTTCTTTGCATGTCTCATGATTTTTTGTTAAAATAGGAACATTTAAAATAATGTAATATAGGAATTCTGGAGGTCAGATTCTACTCCCTACGTGTCCTCACCTGGATTTGTTATTGCTGTTTGTTTTGGTTGTTGCTGCTGCCGTGGCTTTGTTGCTGTTGTTTGTTTTCTGGTTTAGTGACTTTCCTGAACGAATTCGGTAAAGCCTGTATTCTTTGTTGTGTGTGGTCACTGCAGTCTCTGCTCAGTTAGCTTAGTGGTCAGTTAATGATAAGACAGATATTTCCTTAAATGCTTTGCACTAATAAATCTTGAAGCCTCGGCAAGGGTGTGTGTGTGTGTGTGTGTGTGTGTGAGGAAATGTTTTTAATGCTGTGGCAGACAGTTTACAACACTACCTTAGTCTTTATTTCCTGCTTATCCAGAGCTTCATGGTTAGCCAGAGGTGAGAATTATACCCAGTCCTGCAAAAGGCCTTCTAAATATCCAAAAATAGGCTACAACCCTTCGCAGTTCCCTCTGGACATCCCATTCTCCAGCTTTTCCTCCCAAGTTTTTGGTGAGCATCTCATTTGTCCCAGCTGATATTGCTGCCTCAGCGAGCTAATATTAAGCAATTGCTGCTGATTGTTTTTGAACAGTAACTCAAGGGGAAAAGGCTGTTTTTTCTGAATGAGCTCTGAATCAGGAGGAATAAATAGGAACCTTGAAAGTGGGGGTTTTTAGGAATCTTCCAGGTAGGTCAAATAGTGGAATGGGGCTTTTGAATAGCCCTGAATTCATTCTTCCCCTTCTAATGGTTTCTAGGTTGCTGGTGTTCATGACTATTGTGATTGCAAGGCTGTTGGTTTTCAAGATCATTGCAGAGCTAGGGAGAGAGGAATGGGAAACAAAACTCCCTGTTTTTTATGGAGATTCAACTACTGTTTTGAATAAACTCACCTTGGATTGTTAAAAACTTTGGCTAATTTCTAGAGTCCTGAAAAAGATAAATTTGACAATTTTTGCTAGTATTCTCATTGCTTTTTTGTGGGAGGAGTGGATTTTTGGAGTTCCCTACTCTGTCAGTCAGGCCTCCCAGGTGGGTCAGTGGTAAAGAATCCGCCTGCCAATGCAGGAGATGCGGGTTTGACCCCCGGGTCAGGAAGATCCTTGCAGCCCACTCTAGTATTCTTGGCTGCGAAATCTCATGAACAGAGGAGCCTGGTGGGCTACACTCCGTGGGGTTGTAAAGAGTCAGATATGACTTAGTGACTGAGCACACACGCATGCACTCTGTTATTCAGAAGTCAGATCCTTGCATAAAATGCTTTGAGTTTCAGTTTCCATGTAATGAAATTCTTTTAATCAATTTCTGAATTTCTAAACCTTTCCCTGACCATTGCAGCTGAAAGAGATTAAAAATTTTTTTTCTAGTGTATATTGCTTGTATCACTTATGCAATTACCCTGAAACTTTGGTGTTTCTACAAATAACTTCCAGAGATCTCGGTTCAGGAGAGTGGAGAAAGACTAAAGGATCTACATTTTAAGCAAGTCCTAGGGAATTGGGGGTGCTCACTAGCTATAGACCAAATTTTAAGGAACACTGATCTAAATGATATTCTTAGTACTTAACATACATCAACATATATTATATATATATTTTTAATTTAATTTTGTTTTTTGCTTATCTTCTCTACTAAAATACTCTTTGTATATAGGAACAATGTCCTGCATACTCTGAATCCTCAAAGGAATCAATATTATTGGCAATCTTGTAGAAGTTTGCTGAGTGAATCAATAAATAAGAGCATTGTTTTTGTAGGCAATAAGTTCTTAATTCCACTCTAGGTCTGACCAAGTAAAACTTCGGGAATCTGTAAACTCATTGGTAAATTGAAAATTGACAGCAATTGCTTTCTTAACTAAGAAAGCAGTTGACTTTGTAGAGATTTGAATTTAGAAAAATGATTCCAACTGTTTTCACAAATGATTTTTTTATTTTGGACATTGTCATATGCATCTATAGGAATTCAATTTGGGTCTTTTTATATTATCATGTCTCTAGTTAACATTTTAAACACACGAAACACAGTTGTAGTAACTGTTTGAATGTCCTATCTGTTAATGCTAACATCTGTGTCAATTCTAATTTGCTTTTTGTCCTCATTTTTGCTTGTATTTTTCTGGTCCTTTGCATATCTGGTAATTTTCTGTTTGAATAGAAGACATTGAATTTTACTGTGTTATACACTGGATATTTTTGTATAACTATTAATATTTTGAGCCTTATTCATGGGAACAATTAACTTACTTGAAAATATTTGTTCTTTCGGGGTCTTGCTTTTAAGGTTTATTTTGAGGAGCAGGGCAGCATTTAGTCTTGGGTTAATTACTCCCTCTGGCTACAGTCCATGGGGTCGCAAAAGAGTCAGACATGACTTGGCAACTAAACAATTATTCTCTATTGTCAGTGCAAGTCACTTCTCTGCAAGTCATTCTATCCAGGGCCCCATGAGCCATGATGTTTTCTAATCTGGATGGTGGGAACAGCTGGGCATTGCTCCCTTTAATCTTTCCAGGTGGTTTCTTCAGATTTCTGCAGTCATGTCTCATGCCTCTTCTCTGTCTTATGAATTCCAGCTGTCTGGGTCTCCCCATACCCCAGCTCTCTCTGGCTCAGGTTGTCTACGGGCTCTGCCAGGATTCCCTCTCACTGTGTTGTGGCATGGAGCTTTTTTAAGGCAGTAAGCCAGATCAATTGTACGGTTCATCTCATTTGTTTTCTGTGTTTCAGGAATCATTGTTCTTTGTTGCCTATGTCCTATGCCTTGAAAACTATTATTTCATATACTTTTCCACTTTTTGATTTAGTTGGGTAGGTAAATCTGGTCCCTGCTATCTGGTCTTGGCCAGCAGTGGGAGTCTCTGGGAGTGTTTTAAACACAAACTTACCAGCACTGTGACCAAGCCTGAACAGCAAGTTACATGTGGTTCCTAAATAGACCTTTGCTTCTCTCAAAAAATATTCCATTAATTTGTTACTTTTACCATTTGACACCCATGGTTATTACTGATAGCTGTCTTCATCAACTCAACTTACTCTTTAGCAGGGTGCCAATAGAATGGCTTCTACTTTTAACTGAAAAGATATTATTGCACTCATTTTGAGAAGAAGATAATTGCCTTCTTTGAACTGAACATCAGTGTTTCAGTTGTATGTAGGTTGTGGGAGTGAAAATCTATTCAGTGTACTGGCCTGACTTGAGAGAGTTCACCTGTTATTAGAGAGTGGGCAGTTATCCACCGGTTTAGCCAAACTCCACGTTTGTCTGCCTTTGTCTCTCTTGTATATTTCCCTGTGTTCCTGAGAAGATGATAGATATTCTGTGAAAAAAACGTTGCTCTGTTGCCAGGAGTTTGTGCATCTCGGTGTAAATCAGGTATATTCACCTCAGAGCTGCTCAGAGCCTTGCTGTAATGATGCGCATATGGCTCTCCAGGCCGGCATACAGTATGAGGCCTTTTCCAGACTTACTTAACTATCAGATCATACTTTCTTGAAGTATCTCTTGGGGTTGGTGTTCCACAGACTACATGTTAGAAAATGCCGTGCTAGAGGTACATGAAAATGTTGAGTCTAGATTGCTTCCTAGAACATACCACCAGAAGTCTTCCAAGTCAAGGCCCAGGAAATTTCCTGTCTTCTTAGCTTCCTTCTCTAATCATTTTGCAAGTCCTTGTCACACAGAAATGCTGAATCAAGCACTTAATGAATACTATGGCAGTTAACGAGAAGTAAGACAAGCTATTTGTTTGGTCTGAGCCTCAGTTTATTCATGTGTGAAGCAAGAAGTTTGGATTATGATTATTAATATCTCTCCTAGCTCTTTAATTCTATAATTCTGTACTTTTTTGATTCAGAAAGCATGATGCCTGATCCCAAGCTGCTGGCTGTCTAGTGTGGGATACAAGGCTAATGCACATGATGTAACTGGAAAGCAGTTCAAAATGGTGCATATCTCTGTACCAGATTGCATGGTGCAGATTAGAGGGGCTATCCAAGAGCAGAGAGGGGAACCAGAGAGGCCAGAACACTGCTACTTCTGACTTTTCTCGCTACATTAGGCACTCAACAGAGCCCCTAAAATAATGATTTAGCGGGAAGGTATTTGGCTAAGGAGATATAAAATGCATTTACTATGTGGAAGGACTTTGTTCCATGTCTACTTAAGCTCACTTAATAACAGTGCAGAGGTTAGCTACACTATGAGATTAAAGAAAACATCTCTATTGGTATAAGCATTTAATACTCACTAAAACAGTCATTAGGTCACTAATGTTTTTTTACGGAACCTGAAGACTTGAACTAAAAGTTATTCCAGGTCGCAGGCATGAATAGGATCCTAGAATGTTAAAGCCAAAAGAGTCGTGAGGGCTCACCAAAATGCAAGGTCAGCAAACTTTCTCTGCATGGGGCCAGGTCGTCAGCGTTTTAGCCTTTGCAGGCCGTTAGATAGATCACTGTTGCAGCTATTCAACTATACCTTTGAAGTGCAAACACGACCATAGACAACATGTAAATGATTGGGCATGGCTGCAATCCAATCAAACTTTATACACAAAAACAGGAAGCTTGTGGGCTCTGGTTGAAGACAAAGACCAGAGTAGTTTGGCATTTGATCAAGATCACAGAAATATGGACTGAATTGTGTTCCCCACCCTCCAATTCATATGTGGAAGCCCTAACTGCCAAAGTGATTATATTTGGATAGGGACTACAGAGATGTAATTAAGGTGAAATGAGCTCATAGGCTGGGTCCCTGATACAGTAAGATTACTGTCCTTGTAAGGAGAGACACCAGAGAGCCTGATCGCTTTCTCTCTCTCTCCACCATGTGAGGACACAGGGAAAACACAGATGTGAAATAATAGAAAATTTACTTGTCTCTGCTCCTGCTTCCTGGCATAGAGCTCCTAAAATGCCTTGGAATCTATGCCAGGTCATAGAAGTATCTGTTGTTCTAATAAGGTCAATTTTGATGAGTTCCTAGGTGAGGGCTAGTCACCAGAAAGACCAAGCCATGACTAGAAGCTTGGAACTTTAAGCTCCAGCCCCCATTCTCCATAGAGGGCAGAAGGACTAGAAGTTGAGTTAATAATTGGTCAAGCCCATAGCAACCCACTCCAGTATTCTTGCCTGGAAAATCCCATGGACAGAGGAGCCTGGTGGGCTACAGTCCATGTGGTTGCAAGAGTTGGACATGACTGAGTGACTTTACTTTTTTACTGTGTGATGAAACCTCCATAAAAGTCCAAAGTACAGGGTTGATAGAGCTTCCAGGCTGGTGAACAACCTAGATGCTGGGAGCGTGGCACACCCCAACTTCACAGGGAAAGACGCTTCCAGAGTTCACTTACGTATTTCTTCATCTGACGGGTCATTTGTATCCTTTAAAATACCACTTATACTAAATGGGCTGTAGTAAGTAAACTGTTTTTGGAGTTCTGTGAGTCACTCTAGCAAATTCTCAAACCTGAAATGGAGGTGGGGAGACATGATTTATAGCCAAGTCAGACAGGTGTGGGTAATGACCTGGGGACCTACTACTTGCGATTAACATCTGAGGAGGGAGGCAGTCTTATAGGACTGAATCTTTATCTCTGGGATTAGTGGTAACTCCAATTAGTGTCAGAATTGAGCTGTAGGACACTCAGCTGGGGTTGGAAAACTGGTCAGGGAAAAAGCCCCAAGTATCTGATATCTGAAGTGCTGAGAACGTGAGGATAGAGGTAAAAACAGTGAATTTCCCCTACAGTGGCCATCTACAGGCCAGGAAGAGAGTTCTTACCAGAGCCTGACCATGCTGGCAACCTGATCTTGAACTTCTAGACTCCAGAACTGTGGGAAAATAAATGTCTGTTGTCTAAACCACCTGGTCTATAGTATTTTGTTACAGTAGCCTGAGCTGACTAACACACACAGCAAAGTTGGAGCAGAGATCTTGGTGTTGAGATCTTCTGATAGCATTCCAAGCAGCTTTGGATGGAGAAGAAAGACTATATCAGGTTTGAAAATGAAAGTGATAATTTTATTTCCATTTCACCTTTATATACTTTGGTCCAATATACAAATTAATAGATTAAAGAATTAGATCTTCATTTTGGAAGGCTAAAGTATTGAGTAGGAAGTAAAATCTGTTAGGAGGTTGAAGAAAGCCTAGATGAAAGTTGGGGATTCGGACCATATCTCCTAACTTTGCCTCCATCTCCTTTAGAGAATTAATCTCTCCCTTCTCTGGCTGCTTCTGTTATTCACTGTGCTTCTCACACCTTCTCTGTTACTGTCTGTTTTCACCTCCAGATCTTCTTGAGGGTAGGGTCACATTTAGTTCCTTCAATCGCCATAGCACCTAGCTTGTGCTATGCATAGAATGTGAATGCAATTGCAATCTTGGATGTTACAATCCATTCATTCAGTCAACAAATATTTGTTGAACATCTCTAGGTGCTCAGCTCAGTATTAGATGATCATGGTGATGGCTAACTAAGAAGACAACACCCTTAGCTTCATGGAGCTCATAGGTTTGTAGGAAAGCTTGATTGAATACTGTAATAATTCAATTTAAAATAGACTCACAAACTTTGATAAATGATATAAAGGAAAGGTAAAATACAGTGAAGCTATACAGTAGGGAAACCCCCGAACTGGACAGCTATATGCAAAAGAATCAAACTGTACTACTTTCTCACACCAGGTACAAAAATAAACTCAAAATGGATTAGACTTAAAGGTAATCCTGAAACCATAAAACTCTAAGAAGAAAACATAATCTGTATGCTCTTTGACCTTATTTTAGGAATATTTTTTGCATCTATTTCCCCAGGGAAACAAAATGGGACTATATCACAGTGAATAGCTTTTGCATAATGAAGAAAACTATCAACAAAATGAAAAAGTAGCCTACTAATGGGAGAAGATATTTGCAAATGATATATCTGATAAGAGTTAATATCCAAAATATGCCAAGAAGTCATACAACTCAACATCAAAAAACAAACAACCTGACTGAAAAATGTGCTGAGGTCCTGAATAGACATTTCCCCAATGTCTTACTAATGGCCTATAAGAATGTCTTACATCCTTACTAATGGCCAAAAGACACGAAAAGATGCTCAGCATCGCTCATCATCAGGGAAATGCAAGTCAAAATCACAATGAGATATCACTTCACACTTCTCAGAATCTATCACCCAAAGACAACGATAAACAAGTCTTGATGAGGATGTGGAGAAAAGGGACTGCTTGCGTGCTACTGGTGGGAAAGTAAATTGGTGTAGCCACTATGGAAAGCAATATGTAGTTTCCTCAAAAAATTGAAAATAGAACTACCATGTGATAAAGCAATTCCACTTCAGGCTCTTTTTCAAAGAAAAGAAAAGCACTATTTCAAAAAGATGTGTGCACCCCTGGGTTCATTGCGGCTTTGTGTGCAATGGCCAAGACGTAGAAGTGACCTAAGTGTCCACTGATAGACAGATGGATAAAGAAGACACGGTAGGTATATGTAACAGAATATTAGTCATAAAGAAGACTGAAATCTTGCCAGCAACATGGATGCACCTAGAAGTAATAGTGTCCTAAGTGAGACGGATAGTAAGTCAGACAGAGAAGGACAAATATGGTATGATTTCACTAATATGTGGAATCTAAAAAATAGAGGAACAAACATAACAAAACAGAAACAGAGTCATAGATACAGAGAACAAACAGGTGGTCGCCAGAGTGGGAGGAGGCTAGGTAATGAATGCTACTTAGCTTGATTTGGTGATCATTTCAGTGTATACTTATACGAAACCATCACATTGTACACCTTTGACATACACAATTTTTGTCAATTATACATCAGTAAAGCTGAAAAAAGATTTTTTTTTTTTTTACAAAAAAAGGAAAGAAATCTTGACATACACTTGGTGAACACAGGGGAATGAACCTTGAAGACATTATGCTAACTGAAATAGCCTGTCTATAAAATACTGTAAAAAAAAAAAAAACCCAAACCTCTATGATTAAATCATTTGAAGCACTTAGAGCAGCTAAATTCATAGAGACACAGAGCAGAATGGTGGTTGCTAGGGACTTTGGGGAGGGGAAAATGAAGTTTGTGTTTAAGGGGTTTAGAGTTTCAGTTTTGCAAGATAAAAATAATTCTGTGGATGTTTGGTGGTGATGGTTGCCCGTCGTGAATGTAGTTAATGCAACTGAGTCATGGAAATGGTTGGTATGGTAAATTTTATGTTACATGTATTTTATCACAGTTAAAAAAAAAGGTTATACCTAGGACTGAGGAAGCAGGGAGCACCAACATCTCTAAGATACGGTATGTCCCGTGCAATATCTGGGATGTACTTACACTGAAAAATGATTTGTTATTTATCTCTGATCCAGATTTAAATGTCTTGCATTTTTTATTTGCAAACTCTGGCAACCATACCCATGAAGCCACACTTTGCATTTGAACCAGAACTTTCTTTGAGTGATGGGAGTTAACAATAGCATTCTAAGAAATGTCAGACACCAGAGAAGTCTATCTTGCCCATTTTCACTTGTGTTACTTCCCTTCATTAGCCAGTTGCTTACACTAAGAACGATGACCTAAAAGGAAAGACTAGACAACCTAGAGTTCCTATTCCTTTCAGTCCTTCCTTACTCATCAGTTAACCTAAGTTTGCTAGAATGTGCATGTATCAGGATGTGAGATAAAAACAATTGAATTAGTTTTGTGCAGTGTTTCCACTGTTTTCATAAGTGCTAAATGAATACACAAGCTGTGAGAAAATCAAATAGGGAAACCCAAGAAAGCTTTCCTAAGGAAGTGATGTTTGTGGTGAGATCTTAAAAATCAGTAGGCATTAACCAAGTGAAGCAAAGATATGGGTTGTAAAAATAAGGGCAGAGACCTCGAGATGGTTTAAGGAATGGACTGGGGCCAGGGTGGCTGGAGCAGAGATATACAGATGAGTCTAGAGTGAGTAACGAGCCTGACCACACGGAACCTCGTAGGCCAGCTCAGTAGTTCTAAGCGCATTGAGAAGCTGTTGCAGAGCTCTTTGAGCGTCTTTAAGACTTTTCAGGCTGCAGTGTATTGCAGGAGAACGGAAGTGACTGTGAGGAGACCAGCTCAGAGATACTTGCTGTATGATGGTGGCTGAGCTGTAGAGAAGCAGATGGAATTGAGGGTTTTATAAAGACTTGGTGAGGATTAAATAGGAGGTGAGGGTGTGCAAGGTGTTAGATAATTCCAAAATACCTGGCTTTTGAAACTAGAGAAGTGAATTTGTTGGTCCTTGGATGCAGGATGCTATGGAGAGGTGGGTTTCAGAGAAGGACAGGTGGGAGTGGGTTGAGATTGAGCTTGGGGGTACTTGTGGAGGCAGTTGGGAATGTGGAACTTGGCTATACTCTCTCTGCTGCTGCTAAGTCACTTCAGTCGTCTCCGACTCTGTGCGACCCTATAGATGGCAGCCCACCAGGCTCCCCCGTCCCTGGGATTCTCAAGGCAAGAACACTGGAGTGGGCTGCCATTTCCTTCTTCAATGTGTGAAAGTGAAAAGTGAATGTGAAATTGCTCATTCATGTCCAACTCGTAGCGACCCGATGGACTGCAGCCCACCAGGCTCCTCCGTCCATGGGATTTTCCAGGCAAGAGCACTGGAGTGGGGTTCCAGTGCCTTCTCCAATACTCTCTCTAACCACAATTAAAGTTTGTGATATCTTCTAAAAGTAAAGGGAAAGCACAACTATTTTAGATGAAAAATGAATACAGAAGGACTGATTGGCTTGCCTCTAATTCATGAAGCTACTGTGGGGCTTTGGGCATCTTTAAGACCTTCAGTTACTCTGGAGCTGTGTCCTTTAGGAAATCCCAGGGCTGGGGGTGCCTTGATGTAAAATGGTACAGACCAGAATCGTCCTTCCTGCTTTATAGATGAGATGATAGCTTCTTCAGACAGTGATAGTACAGTTTTAGCATCTTCCCATCCATGTTTAAAATAAAATGCAAGCTTCCTTCTTACAAGGTCTTGCAGGACTTGGCCTCCGTCCACCTCTCTGACGTTGTCTGGCCCTCCTTTCCCTGGATGCTAGCCAGACCAGCTCCCTGCTTGCTCCTCCCATGAACGAAGCTTGCTCTGTCTCAGTCCTTCTGAATTTGGGGTTCTCTTTGTGCTCACCTCCCTTTATCTCTTATGGCAGCTCCTCTGTATGACATTTAAGCTTAAATTCCTCCTCCTCAGTGGAGCCTTCCCTATTCATCCAACCTAAGTTCTTGCCCTCGTAACTTGCTATTTCATTACTGTGCTTGATTTTCCGCACTCATCTCACACTGACTGAAATTGGGCTTAAGTATTTTTCCCATCTATTTCTCCCTATTGAATGAACTCTTTTGAGAATGGCAGCTGGGTCTGTCTTGTTCATTGCCTTCAAACCAACACTGATCACAGTGTCTGTTGAGCAGAGTTGAGATGCTCAATATGCTTCTGTTTAGGGAATGAGTTCTATTAGATATTGGGAAAACACAGATAAATATTGAGTAGGAATCTAAACCTTGAGGGTGACAAATGCCAGATTTTGGAGAAATGTTGGTGCTCTGAAGGGTAGGCTGTGGGGGACAAGTTCTATGCAGAGACACTAGGCCAGATAGTTCTGAGAAGTCCTCTAGAAACATTCTTAGCCCTGTACAGCCTCAGTGACCTGCTGTATTAACCCAGATCCCATTCCCTATGAAAACGGAGCCTCCAGCACCTTGAACACTGTGGCTTGAAGGCTACTGTCTGGTAAAGCTGGGTACTGCTGCTGCCAGGATGTAAGTTGTGTGTAGCTCCTTCTTTGAGAAAGAAAATGTAAAGTCAGAAGCAGGAGTCTCCTTTAAGAAGAAAATCATCTTTAATTAAAGGAAAACTGGCAAACAGTCCACTTGGACCTAAAATTGCTTAGGTTTTGCCGGCTATTAAATTAGATTTATGATCTAATAGAGCAAACAAAGGGCCTTGGATAGTTGAACAGTCAACAAAGATGAAAAATTTTGAGAAAATTTAAGATTGATTAATTTCTCTGTTCTTCATCCTGAGGGACAGATATCTTCATTGGATTTTTCTTCCATGCAATATAAATAGATAGGCACTGTCTTCCTGTCTGACTGTCTTGTTATAAGACAAAGCTTCTATGATTGTAAAGCCTGTCTTATTTTTTGTTTGTTTTTTATTTTTTAAAAAATTTATATATTTTAATTGGAGTCTAATTTCTTTACAGTATTGTAGTGGTTTTTGCCATACATTGACATGAATCAGACATTATTGTACATGTGTGTTCCCCATCCTGAACCCCCCTCCCTCCTCCCTCCCCATCCCATCCCTCTGGGTCATCCCAGTGCACCAGCCTGGAGCACCCTGTCTCATGCATTGCATCTGCACTGGCGATCTGTTTCACATATGATAATATGCATGTTTCAATGCTGTTCTCTCAGATCATCCTGCCCTCTCCCTCTCCTACAGAGTCCAATAGACTGTTCTATACATCTGTGTCTCTTTGCTGTCTCATATATAGGGTTATCATTACCATATTTCTAAATTCCATATATATACATCAGTATATTCTATTGGTGTTTTTCTTTCTGACTTACTTCACTCTGTATAATGGGCTCCAGTTTCATCCATCTCATTAGAACTGATTCAAATAAATTCTTTTTAATGGCTGAGTAATATTCCATGGTGTATATGTACCACAGCTTCCTTATCCATTCTCCTGCTGATGGGCATCTAGGTTGCTTCCATGTCCTGGCTATGATAAACAGTGCTGCGATGAACATTGGGGTGCATGTGTCTCTTTCAGATCTGGTTTCCTTGGTGTGTATGCCCAGGAGTGGGATTGCTGGATCATATGGCAGTTCTATTTCCAGTTTTATAAGAAATCTCCACACTGTTTTCTATAGCGGCTGTACTAGTTTGCATTCCCACCAACAGTGTAAGAGGGTTCCCTTTTCTCCACACCCTCTCCAGCATTTATTGCTTGTAGACTTTTGGATAGCAGCCATCCTGATTGGTGTGTAATGGTACCTCATTGTGGTTTTGATTTGCATTTCTCTGATAATGAGTGATGTTGAGCATCTTTTCATGTGTTTGTTAGCCATCTGTATGTCTTCCTTGGAGAAGTGTCTGTTTAGTTCTTTGGCCCATTTTTTGATTGGGTCGTTTATTTTTCTGGAGTTGAGCTGGAGGAGTTGCTTGTATATTTTTGAGATTAATCCTTTGTCTGTTGCTTCATTTGCTATTATTTTCTCCCAATCTGAGGGCTGTCTTTTCACCTTGCTTATAGTTTCCTTTGCTGTGCAAAAGCTTTGAAGTTTCATTAGGTCCCATTTGTTTATTTTTGCTTTTGTTTCTAATATCTGGGAGGTGGGTCATAGAGGATCCTGCTGTGATTTATGTCGGAGAGTGTTTTGCCTATGTTCTCCTCTAGTTGTTTTATAGTTTCTGGTCTTACATTTAGATCTTTAATCCATTTTGAGTTTATTTTTGTGTATGGTGTTAGAAAGTGTTCTAGTTTCATTCTTTTTTTTTTTTTTTCATTTATATTTGTTAGCTGAAGGCTAACCACTCTACAGTATCGTAGTGGGTCTTGTCATACGTTGACATGAATCATGGTACATATACCCCATAGTTTCATTCTTTTACAATGGTTGACCAGTTTTCCCAGCATCACTTGTTAAAGAGGTTGTCCTTTCTCCATTGTATATTCTTGCCTCGTTTGTCAAAGATAAGGTGTCCATAGGTGGCTTGTAAAGCCTATGTTAATCATTGCATAAAATCATAAGACATGGCCAGATTAGGAAATAATCACAGGTTAGAAATTTTACCCACTTAATTCAGATACAACTGAATTTCAGAAGTACTTTTCAGCAACAATGAACCCCCCAAATGAAGAGGTGGTTCTAATCTGAATCCTAAATAGCATCAGTCAGGGACAGCCTGCTGCTCTTACCCCTAATATCAGCTGGAGTCATCTCCAGGGTCACACCCCAGATGGAACTTGGAAGGTCACGGCCAATACCTCTCTGATCCTTTACCTTATCTTTTTATATGCTTAAATCCTTATGATATAAGTCTTATGATTGAGATAGTCTTTTAAAAGTATGATTATTTTTTTGAACATAAAAGTTACATGCGTGTATTGTAGAAAATACAGAAAAATACGGGCTTCCCTGGAGGCTCAATAGTTAAGAATCTGCCTGTGGTGCAGGAGCTGCAGGTATGATCCCTGGGCCAGGAAGATCCCCTGGAGGAGGGCATGGCAGCCCACTCCAGTGTTTTGCCTGGGAAATCCCACGGACAGAGGGCTACAGTCCATGGGGTTGCAAAAAGCTGCACATGACTGAAGCGACTTAGCATGCATGCATACACAGAAAAATATAAAGGAAATAAAAGTTCTTCTATCATATCATCAAGGGGAAAAAGTGAGTATTTTGGGGTATTTTTACCAGGGCTAAGTTGTTTTGTTTTTATTTTGTTTTGGAAAAACTGTCTTATGATGTATTATTTCCTGATTTTTTACTTGCTGTATCATGAACATTTCCCCATGACATAGATTTTTTTTTGTGAAAATGATTTTAATGGCTCTAGAAATATTCCGCTGTATAGACTACCCTTCTGTAACTTTCAGACAAGTGCACTGTTTCCCGTCTCTCCCCCCTCTTTCCCTCCCACCCTGCTTTCCTTGAATTTTGTAAACATTAATTCAGCTGTTAATTTTTTTCAAGATAGCAAATTAAGTTATAAATTTAAGCCATAACTTGATAATCTTTAGCAATATACCATATTTAATTAAAAACCATTTATTTGTTAGTAGTCACAGAAAAATGAAAAAAGTAAAGTTGGGGGAGATGTTGAGTAAGTATTACCAAATTCTCTCATTCTCATGTGAAGTAATGATTAGTTTTAGGACCAACATTATGCAGAGAACGTTTTCATTGTCGTACAGACTAGTTTCCATTCAGACTACAAACTGCTTCCTGCTCTTTCTCGTAAAGTGGGGTTCACTTACAGAGCCTTCTTTGTTGGCAGCTTCAGAGCTGAGTTGCTTTTGGCTTTCATCTCCTTTCCCGCCCGGCAGAGATGCTCTGCAGTTTCTGCTCCACACGAGCGCGTGTGCGATTCTGCTCCTTCTGACACATTATATTCTACACCAAGTCCTGGGAGCCCATGTGATGTTTGCTTCCTTGTATTCTTTATCCTGCTGCCATTTTGAGTAAGAATCCTTTAAGACCATGAGGAATGCTCTTCTTATGGGCATCAAACAGATAGTGGGGTATCTGGACCAAGGCCTGTTTCCTTTCCCCTGTCGATGAAATCTTGGATGTGCTCGTCGAAGCTAGCTTCAGTCTTCTAGCTAGGTGAATTTTTGCCCACTGGATTTATCAGCTGATTCTCATAGAGATGATCTCTATTCTTTTACTAATGGTTACGGGGATGAGCTGTGGTGGTAGAGAAGGTAGTTTCAGTAGTGGCAGAGATATATTTGGGTAGAAAATACACCATGAACCAGTGCAAAGAGGGATGGATTCCAGGTTTAGGATGAAGCTGGGAGAAATTCTCAGGGTTCCCTCCTGAAGAACTCTTCTTCCATGTTCAGGAAGACGTGATGAAGGATCAGATGTGACAGTCCCTTGGTCGTCTTTACTCCTCTCCCAGGGAGAGCTGCATTCTTCTTGACAAGGAGCTCACGTAGCCGTGGCAGAAAGTGCCACCTGGGACAAAACAGTGGGAATTGCTGCCGTGAGTGGGCTTCCCTGGTGGCTGAGATGGTAAAGAAACTGCCTGCGACGCAGGAGACCTGGGTTTGATCCCTGGGTCGGGAAGGTTCCTGGAGGAGGCAATGGAAACCCCCTCCAGTACTCTTGTCTGGAGAATCCCATGGACAATCAGCCTACAGCATTACAGTCCATGCAGGACAGAGTTGACAGGACTGCTGGGCGACTAACACCTTCACTTGCAGTGACTAGCCTTTGCCCTTGTGTCCACAAGGGAGAGCTATGTAGCTGTGGTGCTAAGAAAGTGGCTTCTAATTTTTGTTTATCAGTAATGTTTTCATTACTGATTAGAGTTCATTACTGGGTTAGAGTTCTAGAAATACTGGGAAGATATAAATGCTCAATTGTTTTTCACGTGAAAACTCAAGTTTCTTTTCTCTTGCCTTTTTCAAAACAGCATTGGTGGAGGTCACACAGTCAGCCTTGGGAAGAGTCTGGGAGAGTTCGGGCCAGTGGCCAGGGTTCACAGCCTGCAAGCTTCCCCGGCAGCTCCGACAGTAAAGAATCCGTGTGCAATCCGGGAGACCCGGGTTCAATCCCTGGGTTGGGACGGTTCCCTGGAGGAGGGCATGGTAATCTGCTCCAGCATCCTTGCCTGGAGAACCCCATGGACAGAGGAGCCTGGTGGGCTGCAGTCCATGGGGTCCCAAAGAGTGGACACATTGAGCGATGCAGCACATTGCCCATTCGGGACTGCACTGGGGTGACATCACGGGCCGAGGGCTCTGCTCCCAGCCAGACTTTCCCTTCAGAAAACTCTGTGCCTCTCTCAGGATTTCAGATTTCGTTTCTCAACACTGACACCAGTTCAGGAGGAGGAGGTGTAGTCAGGGTGGAAACGGGCCCCGGGGTTGCCTCAGGAGTGAGCATGGAGGGCTGTGTATACGGTTGTAGGTGGCAGCATCTTCATAGGATTGATTTGGTGTATTGATGGAAGTCCTCGCTGACCACGTTATTATTCACAGCAACAATTTTAGGTAGTTAATAATTTATCCCCCCCGCCCCCCGAATGTAATGGAATGAGAATCTTTACACCAGGGCTGTACAAATGCTGTCCTTCTATCTTATGTAATTGAAGGAACTTTTGCCAAAGATAATTGCTATCATTAAATATTGATAGAGCATTTTAAAAAAAGTTTCTACTTGTAAAAATGGAAAGAGCAACTCTGGGAAATTCAATCCATGTGCACTGGACTTTTCCGGAGAAGGCGATGGTGCCCCACTCCAGTCCTCTTGCCTGGACAGTCCCAAGGACCGAGGAGCCTGGTGGGCTGCAGCCCATGGGGTCGCTAAGAGTCGGACACCGACTGAGCGACCTCACTTTCACTTTCATGCACTGGAGAAGGCAATGGCAACCCACTCTAGTGTTCTTGCCTGGAGAATCCCAGGGACGGGGGAGCCTGGCGGGCTGCTGTCTAGGGGGTCGCACAGAGTCGGACACGACTGGAGCGACTTAGCAGCAGCAGCAACTGGACTTTTCATCATCCAGTGAAACCTGGACCTCAAGGAGGAAGAAAATTATTTGGAAGGAGGATGCCTTCTTTTGTTTTTTAACAGCAGACCCCCCCTTCCCCACACTCCATCCCCGGCTCCCCCAGATGCTAATTATTGCCTGAGACGTGAGAGAAGGGAGGCATTTTACAAGGCAGAATATAAGAAAGACAAGTGCTCGGCCTGGTGTACTGGGAAGACCCAGAGGGATCGGGTAGAGAGGGGGGTGGGAGGGGGGATTGGGATGGGGAATACATGTAAATCCATGGCTGATTCATGTCAATGTATGACAAAAATCACTACAATATTGTAAAGTAGTTAGCCTCCAACTAATAAAAATAAATGAAAAAAGAAAGAAAGAACTAGCACTTTTGGGGGCTGTTTTTTCTTTCTTTAATAATAATTTTATTTGTTTATTTTTGGCTGTCCTGGGCCCTCATTGCTGCTCGGGCTTTTCTCTAGTCCTGGCAAGCAGGGGCTTCTCCCTAGCTGCGGTACCTGGATTTCTCACTGCAGTGGCTCTTGTTGCACGGCACACGCTCCGGGGCTCTCAGGCTTCAGTCATCGCCGCACACGGGTTCAGCAGTTGGGGCTCCCTGGCCCTAGAGCACAGGCTCTATAGTTGTGGTGCTCAGGTTTAGTTGCTCCGAGGCATGTGGGATCTTCTTGGATCAGGGATCAAATCTGTGTCCCTTGCATTGGCAGGTGGATTCTTTGTCACTGAGCCACCAGGGAAGCCTTTATTTATTTTTTAATTGGAGGATAATTGCTTTACAATGTGTGGTACAACAACACGAATTAGTCACAACTATATATATATATACCCCCTCCCTCCTCAGCCTTCCTCCCATGCCTCCATCCCAACCCTCTAGCTAGCACTTTAAAATAGCAAACCAGAGTGTAATGGTGTCTTCTGTAACTGAAAGCACGCTGCCTAGCAAAGAGCGCGTAGGGAAAGTGTAGAAGCAAGGCTAACTTGAAGAAGGCAAAGGTCTCTGACATCACTACACAGAATGGGGGCTCAGGCTTCAACAACTCAAACCATGGTAGGCCCTGGACAGATGAAAGCAAAGAAAATTGTCAGCGGGAAGGGACCTTGTTGACAGCAATAGAAGGAACCGCAGTCAGACCCTGGAATCCTGTTCTTCAGGACTTTGGCTTGCCTTGAGAAAGGCACATGTTCCATCCTTTCTACTCCTGTCCCAGGTTAATCTTGGAATGGTATTCATTTTTATAAGAATAAAATGACTTTACTCACTTGCTTTCTCTTTCCAAAAAGGATTTAAAGATGTTGATGGAACATCAAAGGTGAACTTGAATGGAGGAAAACAACTTACAAATGGGTAACATAGAGACTCAAGCAGGAGACTACCCCTGGGATGAGAGAGGGGACAGGTTAGCCTTGTTACCATGGTGATGGCATGTTAGGTGGTTGTGGGAAGTTAACACAAGATTGCTCTGTGTGTGTAGGGGTGGTTCACTCCTACCACTGGGTCAGTTTGCAGCCACTTTTAAGACTTTGCAGATTTGGAGGGATGTGTGTTTCATTTGGGGAAATTTAAAGGTCTCCCTTACATTTAGATGCCCCCGGAACCCCCCAGTCTGGTTTTGAGTGTTTCAGTGGATGAACGGCAGAGCTCGTTGGCCTGGCAACACGAACACACACACTTCTTCCTTCCTGATTTCATTAACTCAGCGTAGCCCTTGGATCCCAGTGGCTGGCAGTCTGGGGATGTCCCCCAGTTGGTTTTGTCAGGGCAGTGGTGGGATTTTGGGGGGCGTCTTTTACCAAGTTTCAGTATTTTCTCAGGTACATCTTGATGAGATAAGACCTAGAAGAAAAAGGAAATCTTATTGGGACCGAAAACACACACACACAACATTTGAAATAAATTGAGTATTTTAAACTTGGATGGTAGCAAGGGAGAGCTTAGGACTGTGGATAGTAAGTAGTATGTTAAATTCACATGACTCACACAGATGTGCAAAGCAAATGGGATTTCTTTGTTTCCAAAATCTGATGTGATCTTCCTTACCAGACCATACTCAGCAGGGTCGGGGTAGGTAGTGGGAGGTGTGGAAATTAACTTTAACTTGTCAGTTTATGCTATTCCTGTTGTATAGTCACTTAGTCATATCCAACTCTTTGCAACCCCATGGACTGTAGCATGCCAGATTTCCCTGTTCTTCACCATCTCCCAGAGTTTGCTCAAACTCATGTCCATTGAGTCAGTGATGCCATCCAACCATCTCTTCCTCTGTTGACCCCTTCTCCTCCCGCCTTCAATCCTTCCCAGCATAAGGGTCTTTTCCAATGAGTCAGTTCTTCACATCAGGTGGCCAAAGTATTGGAGCTTCAGCTTCAGCATCAGTCCTTCCAATGAATATTCGGGACTGATTTCCTTTAGGATGGACTGGTTTGATCTCCTTGCAGTCCAAGGGACTCTCAAGAGTCTTCTCCAACACAACAGTTCAAAAGCATCAATTCTTCGATGCTCAACTTTCTTTATGGTCCAACTCTCACATCTGTACATGACTACTGGAAAAACCATAGCTTTGACTATACAGACACTTGTTGGCAAAGTAATGTCTCTGCTTTTTAATAAGCCATAGTTTTTTTTCCAAACTAATGTCTTTTAATTTTTTAAAATTTTTTCCCAAACTAGTATCTTTTAAAAGACAAACAAATGTCTTTTAATTTCACTGCCGTCACCATCTGCAGTGATTTTGGAGCCCCCCAAAATAAAGTCTGTCACTGTTTCCCCTGTTTCCCCATCTATTTGCCATGAAGTGATGGCACCAGATGCCATGATCTTAGTTTTCTTAGTGTTGAGTTTTAAGCCAAGTTTTTCACTCTCCTCTTTCACTTTCATCAAGAGGCTGTTTAGTTTTTTGCTTTCTGCCATAAGGATGCTGTCATCTGCATCTCTGGGTTTATTGATGTTTCTCCCCGTTATCTTGATTCCAGCGTGCACCTCATCCAGCCCAGCATCTCTCATGATGTACTCTGCATATAGATTAAATAAGCAGGGTGCCAATATACAGCCTTGACGTACTCCTTTCCCAATTTGGAGCCAGTCCATTGCTCCATGTCCAGTTCTAGCTGTTGCTTCTTGACCTGCATACAGTTTTCTCAAGAGGCAGGTAAGGTGGTCTGGTAATCTCCCATATCTCTAAGAGTTTTCCACAGTTTTTTGTGATCCACACAGTCACAAAGATGTAGGCTACCTCTGTACCTTTGGGTTTAAACAGCCTCCCTTGGGTGACTAAGTCCCCTTTGGGTAACCATTCAGTCTTCTAGAGGCCTGTCCGTCCTGCCCCTCCTACTCTAAGGTGATACCGAGGTAGATCAAAGGGCGAGGTTCGTTTGACCTCCTGTCCGCAGGGGAGGGGTGGGAATTTCAGAGCCATGCAGTGGTCTTTGGCCCCTCGCTGATCTTCTCTGCCGTGGCTGCTCCATCTGTTCCCTGTGCTACTGTTGGAGATGGGCCCCTCTGGTCATTTGGACGTCAGATCTCCAACACTGAGTTCTTGCTTTTGCCTTCGATCATGAAGTTTTTTTCTGCTGCAGCTGTTTCATCCTAATCACAGTCCTTCACAAATCCCTTCTGGTCTCTGGACCCCTGTTCCAGAGCAGGTGGGAGGTCCCAGATCTCTTGGATGCCTTTAAAACTCTTTTATTTGAGTGTAATTGATTTACAGTGTTGTGTTAGCATCAGGTGTACACAGCAAAGATACAGTTCCATGTATGTGTGTGTACTCAGTTGCTCAGCTGTGTCTGACTCTCTGTCCATGGAATTTCCCATTTAAGAATACTGGACTGGGTTGCCATTTCATCTCCAGGGGATCTTCCTGATCCAGGTATTGAACCCGCATGGTCAGGAAGATTCTTTACTACCGAGTCATCTGGGAATCCCTCCCCTGCACACACATATTCTTTTTCAGTAGATGTTGTTCCAAGATGCTTAGTACAGTTCCCTGTGCAGTACAGTCAGCCCTTGCTGGGGGCACAGCTCGCCCAAGCCTCGGGAAGCCAGGAGCACTGCCAGGGCTCCTCTGTCCAGGCTCCCCCTCTCCAGGACTGAGCTTCATGCCCATGCTACTAGGGTGAAACCCTCCCTGCAGCCTCAGAGGCTCCCCAAGCTCTGCTCAGGAAAGCACGCCAATCACAGATCCTACCCAAAGTTCTCATGCGTCTCTGTGTCTGTTTGTCTGGATGTTTCCATCATGGCTCCTACTCCTCCGGTCCCACTTCAGAGGGGACAGGGAAGTCACGGGCATTTGATCGCTCCTCCTTGCATTGCACTGGGATCTGGAAGTGGGAGGCTTTCCGTTTTCTCTTCCTGTGTGGAAGGGCCTTCCTCCAAGTCACATTCTCCTCCTTCCTGGTGTGGTGTTGACTCTCCCCTCCCACCGCACCTTCGTGCTCCCTGGCGTGTGAAGTAGCAATCAGGGGACATGAACCATGAAGCCGTAAGAGTTTCACAAATGTCTTCCCAGTTATGTGCACGTTAGAAGACAGTGGGAGCCCCCGTCGTCCTTAAACTGTGGACGTTTTCTGTCATAACATTTGCTGGGAATGAAAGTGATGTGGCAGCTGATCAAATACTATTTACCATTTTACTGAAGGTGAGCGGGTGAAAGTGAAAGCCACTCAGTCGTGTCCGACTCTTTGTGACCCCAGGGACTATACAGTCCATGGAGTTCTCCAGGCGAGAACACTGGAGTGGGTAGCATTTCCTTTCTCCAGGGGATCTTCCCAACCCAGGAGTCGAAACATGGTCTGCATTGCAGGCAGACTCTTTACCAGCTGAGCCACAAGGGAAGCCCAAGAATACTGGAGTGGGTAGCCTATCCCTTCTCCCGCGGATCTTCCCAATCTAGGAATCGAACTGGGGTCTCCTGCATTGCAGGCGGATTACTTACGAAATGAGCTATGAGGGAAGCCCAATTTAAACATTAAAATCATGAATGTAGGAACTGGAAACTTTTTGCCTCTGCAAATTGAGCACCCACAGTTTTGTATTAGAAACTACTATTTATACCTCCTGTTTTCAGAAATCAGATGCTGTAAAGTGTTGGGGGAAAAATAAAAATGCACTTGGGCTGGCGGTGTTCATGCTTGGTTTCGGCACATTCACGGAGCATTCGCAGGAAATAATTGCAGGTTCACCCAATATGATCTGTGTGGGTGTGATTCAGACGAGCTCTCAAGAGCATAGAGTGCTTTCAGCCATTTATGCAAATAAACATTATAATAATGATAAAAGGATCCAGTGTGATTGAGGGGAGTGGAGAAGAATTAGATATTAAGGCACAGGTTTTTTATCTTTTTTGGGAATCAAAAGCTCCTGGGCACAGCAGTGGGTTTGAATTTCTATTCAGATGTATTCTTAGGTTTTAAGGATTTGAGTTGTGTTACTTTTGTTTGCTGAAGCTTGGTTATAATAACATTTCATTTTGTGGGGGAATAGTGGGAGATGGGAACAATGAAGGAGCACAGAAAAGGCTTACTCTTTATAAAAGAAAGGTGGGGGAGAACAAGATGGTGGAGGAGTAGGTGGACGTGAGTACATCTCTCTCCATGGATACATGAGGAACACACCTTCAGATACAGAAGTGCATGCAGAACGCCAGCTGAGAGCGGACAGGAGTACCTGACCAGTGAAAAAGAATATATAGAACCACGCAAAACTTGGTAGGACGTAGGAACTAGGGGGAAAAAACAGGAGTGTTAGTAGGAATGGACCTGCCCTCGGCGGGTAGGGGAACTGAAGCAGGAGTCCAATCCTCACATGAAGGCAATTGTCTGAGTCAGAGGAGAAACATTCAAGGCTGTGAGTGAAACAGCTGATCTGCGGAAGCCTAAATGGAATGAGAATCAGACAGTCCTTGCTGCAGCCATACAGACCCTGGACAGACACGCAGGTCCCCTGGAAGGAGCAGCGTCTGGGAGCTGGAGTTGAGGGATTGTGGAGCAATCCTAGGGTAAGGGATGCCATTGACAGTGGAGAGACGGATTGAGGGGAAGTGAGGGAGGAGATCGTGGTGGGAAATGCCTGTGGAGGAAAGCTGGACAGTCATGCAGCAAGGCAATACTGCTGAGTCATGCGTAGGGGGTGGAACCATCACCGGAGCCTCTCCCCGACCCCACGCCAGCCTTGGTAGCTGAACAATAGAGAGGCTTGCCCATCAAACGCCTGACCTACTGAAGTACAGAGCAGGATCCCACCAGGGCTCCCCTTTAGGTGCCTGAAAAACCGACCTACAGAGTAAGGCCCCAGCCAGGGGGGCCTCTCCATGTGCTTGACATGCCAAACAACAGAGAAAGATGCCAGGCAAGGGACCCCTCTAAGTGCCTGAATGGGCAGAGCTATGGAGAAAGACTGGCCAAAGAGGCCTGCTGATCGCCAGCTACAAGAGGCTCTAAAAAAGACTCTGATCGGGCCATGACTCTTGCGGCGGAGGCAGTCTGTGTCCCTGCACACTGGGAGCCACCAGGGCCCCCGCAAGCCAAGCAGCTGTGTCACCTTCATGCTGCACTCTCGCTGGGCAGAGCTGCCACAGACAAAAAAAATCTTGCAAGACCTTCTAGAATTAACACCCCCAAAAGATGTCTTTTTCATTATAGGGGACTGGAATGCAAAAGTAGGAAGTCAAGAAAAATCTGGAGTAAGGGCAAAAACTAATAGAGTTTTGCCAAGAGAATGCACTGGTCATAGCAAACACCTTCTTCCAACAACACAAGAGAAGACTCTACACATGGACATTACCAGATGGTCAATACTGAAATCAGATTGATTATATTTTTTGCAGCCAAAGATGGATAAGCCCTATACAGTCACCAAAAACAAGACCAGGAGCTGACTGTGGCTCAGATCATGAACTCTTTATTGCCAAATTCAGACTTAAATTGAAGAAAGTAGGGAAAACCACTAGACCATTCAGGTATGACCTAAATCAAACCCCTTATGATTATACAGTGGAAGTGACAAATAGATTCAAGGGATTAGATCTAATACACAGAGTGCCTGAAGAACTACGGATGGAGGTTTGTGACATTGTACAGGAGACAGGGATCAAGGCCATCCCCAAGGAAAAGAAATGCAGAAAGCCCAAATGGTTGTCTGAGGAGGCCTTACAAATAGGTGTGAATAGAAAAGAAGTGAAAGGCAAAGGAGAAAAGGAAAGATATACCCATTTGAATGCAGAGTTCCAAAGAATAGCAAGGAGAGATAAGAAAGCCTTCCTCCGTGATCAATGCAAAGAAATAGAGGAAAACAATAGAATGGGAAAGACGAGATCTTTTCAAGAAAATTAGAGATAACAAGGGACTATTTCATGCAAAGATGTGAAGGACAGAAATGGTATGGACCTAATAGAAGCAGAAGATATCAAGAAGAGGTGGCAAGAATACACAGAACTATACAAAAAAGATCTTCATGACCCAGATAATCACAATGGTGTGATCACTCACTTAGAGCCAGATATCTTTGAATGCAAAGTCAAGTGGCTGTTAGGAAGCATCACTATTAACAAAGCTAGTGGAAGTGATGGAATTCCAGTTGAGCTAGTTCAAATCCTGAAAGATGATGCTGTGAAAGTGTTGCACTCAAGATGCCAGCAAATGTGGAAAACTTGGCAGTGCCCACAGAAATGGAAAAGGTCAGTTTTCATTCCAATCAGAAAGTCTATGCCAAAGAATGCCCAAATTACTGCACAATTGCTCTCATCTCACACGCTAGTAAAGTAATGCTCAAAATTCTCCAAGCTAGGCTTCAATAGTATGTGAACTATGAACTTAGATGTTCAAACTGGTTTTAGAAAAGGCAGAGGAACCAGAGGTCAAATTGCCATCATTGGTTGGATCACAGAAAAAGGAAGAGAGTTCCAGAAAAATATCTACTTCTGTTTTATTGACTATGCCAAAGCTTTTGACTGTGAGGACCACAACAAGCTTGAAAATTCTGAAAGAGATGGGAATACCAGACCACCTGACCTGCCTCTTGAGAAATCTGTATGCAGGTCAGGAAGCAACAGTTAGAACTGGACATGGAACAACAGACTGGTTCCAAATTGGGAAAGCAGTATGTCAAGGCTGTATATTGTCACCCTGCTTATTTAACTTATATGCGGAGTGCATCATGAGAAATGCTGGGCTGGAAGAAGCCCAAGCTGGAATCAAGACTGCCAGGAGAAATATCGATAACCTCAGATATGCAGATGATACCACCATTCTGACAGAAAGTAAAGAAGAACTAAAAAGCCTCTTGATGAAAGTGAAAGAGGAGAGTGAAAAAGTTGGCTTCAAACTCAACATTCAGAAAACTAAGATCATGGCACCTGGTCCCATCACTTCCTGGAAAATAGATGGGGAAACAATGACAAACTTTATTTTTCTGGGCTCCAAAATCACTGCAGATGGTGACTGCAGCCATGAAATTAAAAGATGTTTGCTTCTTGGAAGAAAAGTTATGACCAGCCAAGACTGCATATTAAAAAACAGAGACATTACTTTGGTAACAAAGGTCTGTCTGGTCAAAGCTACGGTTTTTCCTGTAGTCATGTGTGGATGTGAGAGTTGGACTACAAAGAAAACTGAGTGCCAAAGAATTGATGCTTTTACACTGTGGTATTGGGGAAGACTCTTGAGAGTCCCTTGGACTGCACTTAGATCCAACCAGTCCATTCTAAAGGCAATCAGTCCTGAATATTCATTGGAAAGACTGATGTTGAAGCTGAAACTTCAATACTTTGGCCGCCTGAGGTGAAGAACTGACTCATTTGAAAAGACCCTGATGCTGGGAAATATTGAAGGTGGGAGGAAAAAGTGATGATGGAGGATGAGATGATTGGATAGCATCACCAACTCACTGGACATGAGTTTGAGTAAACTCTAGGAGTTGGTGATGGATAGGGAGGCCTGGTGTGCTGTAGTCCATGGGGTTGCAAAGAGCTGGACACAACTGAGTGACTGAACTGAACTAATGAAAGAAATCAAAGACAACATAAACAGATGGAGAGATATTCCATGGTTTTTGGTAGGAAGAATCTATATTGTGAAAATGACTACCAAATGCAATCTACAGATTCATTGTGATCTCTATCAAATCACCCATGACATTTTTCACAGAACTAGATCAAAAAATTTTACAGTTCATGTAGAAACACAAAAGACCCTGAAATAGTCAAAGCAGTCATGAGAAGAAGAATGGAGTGGGAGGAATCAGCCTTCCTGACTTCAGACTATACTACAAAGCTATGGTCATTGAGACAGCATGGTACTGGCACAAGAGCAGAAATATAGACCAATGAAACAAGATGGAATGCCCAGAAATAAAGCCCTGCACCTGTGGGTACCTTTTTTTGACTAAAGAGGCAAGAATATACAATGGGGCAAAGACAGCCTCTTCACTAAATGGTGCTGGGAAAACTTGGCAGCAACATGTAAAAGAATGAAATTAGAACACTTCCTAACACCATACACAAATATCAGCTCAACATGGATGAAAGATCTAAATGTAAGAGCAGAAACTATAAAACTCTTAGAGGAAGAGAAAGGCAGAACACTCGATGACATGAATCAAAGCAAGATCCTCTATGACCCACCTCCTAGAGTAATGGAAATAAAAACAAAAGTAAACAACTGGGACCTGATTAAACTTAAAAGCTTTTGCACAGCAAAGGAAACTATAAGCAATGTGAAAAGACAATCCTCAGAATGGGAGAAAATAATAGCAAATGAAACAACTGACAAAGGATTAATTTGCAAAATATATAAGCAGCTGATACAACTCAATACCAGAAAAAAACAATCCAATCAAAAAGTGGTAAAAAGACCTAAACATACACTTCTCCAAAGAAGACATACAGATAGCTAAGAAACACATGAAAAGATACTCAACATTGCTGATTATTAGAGAAATGCAAATCAAAACGACAATGAAATTTCACCTTACACCAGTCAGAATGGCCATCATCAAAGTCTACAAAAATAAATTCTGGAGAGGGTGTGGAGAAAAGGGAATGCTCTTGCACTGTTGGTGGGACTATAAACTGATACAGCCACTATGGAAGAGCATATGGAGATTCTTTAAAGAACTAGAAATAATGGGCTCCAGTTTCATCCATCTCATTAGTACTGAAGTAAGCCAGAAAGATAAAGAACATTACAGCATACTAACACATATATATGGGATTTAGAAAGATGGTGATGATAACCCTATATGCAAAACAGAAAAAGAGACACAGATGTACAGAACAGACTTTTGGACTCTGTGGGAGAAGGCGAGGGTGGGATGTTTCGAGAGAACAGCATTGAAACATGTTTATTATCTAGGATGAAACAGATCACCAGCCCAGATTGGATGCATGAGACAAGGGCTCAGGCCTGGTGCACTGGGAAGACCCAGAGGGATTGGGTAGAGAGGGAGGTGGGAGGGGGGATTGGGATGGGGAATACACGTAAATCCGTGACTGATTCATGTCAACGTATGATGAAACCCACTGCAATATTGTGGGGTGATTGGCCTCCAACTGATAAAAATAAATGAAAACAAAAAAACTAGAAATAAAACCACCACATGACTCAGCAATCCCACTCCTAGGCATATACCCTGAGGAAAACAAAACTGAAAAAGGCACATGTATCCCATTGGTCACTGCAGCCCTATTTACAATAGCTAGAACATGAAAGCAATCTAGATGTCCATTGATAGATGAATGGATAAAGAAGTTGTGGTAGATATACACAATGGAATATTACTCAGCTAGAAAAAGGAATGCCTTTGAGTCAGTTCTAATGAGGTGGATGAACCTAGACCCTATTATACAGAGTGAAGTAAGTCAGAAAGTGAAAGATAAATATCGTATTCTAACACACATATACGGAATCTAGAAAAATGGTACTGAAGAATCTATTTACAGGGCAGCAATGGAGAAACAGACATAGAGAATAGACTCATGGACATGGGGAGAGGGGAGGAGAGGGTGAGATGTATGGAGAGAGTAATATGGAAACTTACATGACCATGTGCAAAATAGACAGCCAACGGGAATCTGCTGTGTGTCTCAGGAAACTCAAACAGGGGCTCTGTATTAACCTAGAGGGGTGGGATGGGGAGGGAGATGGGAGGGAGGTTCAAAGGGAGAGGATAAATGTATACCTATGGCTGATTCATGCTGAGGTTTGACAGAAAACAAAATTCTGTAAAGCAATTATCCTTCAATTAAAAAAAAAATAAAATAGGGGTTGGCAGTATGGAGGTCCTACCAGGCCTGCAAGATGAACCACCCTGGCCAGAGAAAGGAATCGGCAGAGTCCCTACGAAGCAAGTCTCACCAGTTAATCCTGAAGAAGGGGAAGGTTTCTTTAGAAAACCACTTCAGAGAAAGGATTAAGCACTTTCTGCGGTGGATTTTTACCTAGAAAGGCAAAAGACCAGAACAGCCCCACCAAAAAGGCAAGACTGCAGCTGGAACTGCTCAGAGCCACAGAACCATCAGAAGAAGCCTGATTGCATCAGCAATGCTGTTGAGGCTCAGGCTCTCAATGACAGTTGTTGAACAGAAGAGAAGAGAAGGTGGAGCTTCACCACGGACCCCGTTCCTCAGTGCTGAATGGGTACAAAGCCGAACTCCAGGCCCCAGGAGGTCCCCCTTACTCCTAGCGTAGGTTTCTCTCCTGTCAAGAACACAGGAGAGTGATGAGACAAACAAGCCTGCCATCACTGAGCGACCCCCGCGGGCCAGAGCTGTCATCAAAATGGTGAGTGGCACAGTCCCAGGGACGTGTGGACCTTCCTATGTAGGGAGCTGGGTCCCCCTCCAGGCAGAGCCTGCCAGCACGGACCAAGACGGACCACTGCCACAGGTCATTCCTTCCACTGTCCAAGGCACTGTCTCCTTCAGAAATATGCCTCTTCTCAATCAGAGCATCCTTTTCCCAGCTCTCCTAGTAGGTAGCTAGTAGGTACCTACCTAGTAGGTATATTTACTCCTAGTAGTATATTTACCTACTAAAATATACATTTTCCAAGAGAAAAATGTATACCAGGCAGATAAAATATTTTTTTCTCTTATCAGCACATCCTCTGTGTGCTAATGGCTTTTCCTTACCACATATTTTCTTATTTCCTGAAATAAATGTTTTTTCTTATGGAAGAAAAAAAAAGGTGGGAAAAATTTGAGACTTAACTGACACCAAATGGGGAAGAAAGTATCTTTGTGGAACCAATGCTGTGTCTTGAGATTTGTATGAGTACCCGACCTTGGTCTGAAAGAGGGAAGATGTGACCTTGATCTTGAGACTCACACAAGCTATTCTGGAAGTAGAACATGCTTACATGGAAGGATGGCTTCACAAGACTAAATAGAAGTTAACACTATCTAAGAGGTACCCAACTGAAAACAGAAATCTGAAAACCTGAACCTGGAAGACTAGAATCATCTATATAAAACAGCTCTATGTATGACTAATTATCAAACAAAGAATAAATTAAAGACATAAATACATAGTTCAATTTAACAACAATTATAGCTCGCATCTGTGTTGTACTTGACAGTTTTCAGTCCTTTTTCACATACTCATTTTCACATTTTTCACTGCTTGATCTATTGGCCTATTTTTCTGGTAGCCAGATATAAAGCAATTATTGGCGTTTCATACAATTGTTCACCACTGCTAGAAACTTGCCTCACATGTAACAGGCACTCAAATTTTTTCTAATAACTTTAGACAACAAACATTTATCATCTCACACAACGTGTGTGTAAGATGCCTCACGACATAGTGGTTGACTAGCTACTCCCAGGGTGAGCAGTGCAAGAGAGAGCAATGACCATTTGTTGAATGAGTCAGTCACAGGGTTTAAAGGAAGCTCAGAGAAATTCTGGATCCTTCTGCAACTCAGGGAGGTCCCTTCACTGACAGTGTTTAAACGTTTCCAGTGATGGTGAGCCCATGGCCTCTCACAGTGGCCCATCCCATTGTCAATAATGAAGCCAGCTGCCCCGCTGGATATGTGGCAGGTGATCTTCCCACCGCACTATGCTCCCTCTCGTCAAGTGTCTCTGATTAGATGAAAACTTTCTTACCTTGAGTTGAAATATGCCGCTTCCTGCCTTCCTCTGATTGTGTTCATTTTGTTCTCCTGAGTTTTAGATGGAGTGCCCTTCAGAACACTTTGGAGAAAAGTTAAGACTTTTGAAAGTGAAAGGAGCTGCAAATAATTACAATGCATAGTTTTCTGAAGTATTTTCTAATTCATAGGCAAATTGTTTTTTCTGCATTTTACATCAACTTCAGTAAACTATTTTCAGGTTCAATTACTGTAACCATTATATAAATACAAAAATTAGTAAAATTTTACCATTATATTTAGTTTTATTGATGGAATGTTGCAACTTATTTGGACATAATTATAAATTATGTTGTATCTTAACCAATGCCAAGTCATTTCTGCTCCATAGGTTGTACTTACATTTGTTGTTGGTGTTTCTGCTAAGAAACACATCAGACTTATCAGAAGAGCCATTGACACAGCATGTTTAGAACACATGGATTTTACTTTATTTTAAAAATTAATTAATTTATTTTAATTGGAGGCTAATTACTTTACAATAGTGTAGTGATTTTTGCCATGCATTGACATGAATCAGCCACCGGTGCACATGTGTCCCCCATCCCGAACCCCCTCCCACCTCCCTCCCCATCCCATCCCTCAGGGTCATCCCAGTGCACCGGCTTTGAGTCCCCTTTTCATGCATTGAACTTGGACTGGTAATCTGTTTCACATATAGTAATACACATGTTTCAGTGCTAGTCTCTCAAATCATCCCACCTTCACCTTCTCCCACAGAGTCCAAAAGTCTGTTCTTTGTGTCTCTTTTGCTGCCTCGCATGTAGGGTCATCGTTGCCATTTTTCTAAATTCCATATATATGCGTTAATGTACTATATTGGTGTTTTTCTTTCTGACTTACTTCACTCTGTATAATGGACTCCAGTTTCATCCATCTCATTAGAACTGATTCTTTTTAATGGCTGAGTAGTATTCCATTGTGTATATGTACCACAGCTTTCTTATCTATTTGTCTGCCAACGGGCATCTAGGTTGCTTCCACGTCCTAACTATTGTAAACAGTGCTGTGATGAATGTTGGGGTGCACGTGTCTCTCAATTCTGGTTTCCTTGGTGTGTATGCCCAGCAGTGGATTGCTGGGTCATATGGCAGTTCTATTTCCTGTTTTTTAAGGAATCTCCACACTGTTCTCCGTAGTGGCTGTACTAGTTTGCATTCCCACCAACAGTGTAAGAGGGTTCCCTTTTCTCCACACCCTCTCCAGCATTTAGTGTTTGTAGACTTGTTAATAGCAGCCATTCTGACTGGCGTGAGATGGTACCTCATTGTGGTTTTGATTTGCATTTCTCTGATAATGAGTGATGTTGAGTATCTTTTCATGTGTTTGTTAGCCATCTGTATGTCTTCTAGAACATGTGGATTTTAATCAAGCTTTTCTTTTCAGCTGCTCTCTCCATGGGTTCCTTAATTTAGTAAGAATATTGCATTAACCATGATATTGTATTTCAAATGTATTTCCACATAGGAATTTTAATATTCACTGTTGAAGTTTTTTATGAGATGGGTAGAAATATTGAAAATATTAGATCTGTTTTTGGAATTAACCTATTATTTTTTCACTTTGAAACTTCAGTGCTGACACTGATATAAAACGGACAGTTTCTGCTTACAGAGGCAATCCATCCAGCTTTCTCTTTATTTTTGGAATCTTCACAGAAAATTTGGAATATTAAAATAAGTAAAATTAATTTAGAACAGTCATTTGATCTAGATCAAAATTCGTGCCTCATAGAGTGATATAAAAATATGCCTTATGCAACTGAAAATGTGAAATCTTAATTTTGGGTCACATTCTTCTGAAAATAACTTTTTTTTTCTAAGAATATTTCATCCTTGTTTATTTGAAGTGTTATTTTGATAAATGGCTGTGGTAAATAAAAAGCCAAAATAAGTTAAATCCAAGCAGTGGTAATACTGCACACCAAAGGTACTTACAACTTGGTGTTTTCAAGGTGTTACTGGAGTCGCAGGAATGAAAATAACTTTTGAAGTAGATGCTGACGCTTTATAGAGGTTCAGGTCTTCAGGTTTCCATGTGGTCAGTGATGTTGCTATAGGCCCCATGATGGATGGCAACTCTTAACATTCTTGAAAAATAGAAATTTACTACTTACTATTTTATGAATAAGTAGTTAAAAAATCATTGCTGCCAAAAGACTTATTACAAAATAAAAGATTACCAATTAAACACCATACAGCACGTGACAGCTACACTAGACTAAGCGCCTTTAGACCACTTTCTGTATTTCTCTCTATGGCACAACTGTGCAGAGCCTAAGTTTCCCAAGTGTCCCACTCTGGGAAAGACTAAAGGCAGAAGAAGAGAGCGGTAGAGGATGAGATGATTAGATAGTGCCACCAACTCAGTGGGCATGACTCTGAGCAAACTCTGGGAGACAGTGAAGGATAGAGGAGGCTGGCGTGTTGCAGTCCACGGGGTCACAAAGAGTCGGATGTGACTTAATGACTCAACAGAAACAACCCACGCTTTGGTGAACTGTGGGGCGTGGCCTCACGGTGCATCTGAGCATCTCAGCGGCCAGTCTGCCAAGCTGCCAGCAGAGGCAGCAATCCTGAATCTGTCGTCCAGAACTGAGATGGGTGGTTTCTCCTGTTTATGTGTGAGTATCTTTCATCACTTGGGTAAGAGGGCACACCGTACACCGCTGTTGAAAGGGAGGTGCTGGTTACATTGCCTCTGGAAAGGGTCGGGAAAAGAGAGATGCGTGGTTAATCATCTCTCAGCTGGAAACCACGTGTTAAAGTTAGATCTCTGTTTATTGCATATGGGTCTTAGACAAAGCTAAAGGAGAATGAGGGCAGAAGCTGGAAGTACAAAGAGGAAGTCTACCAAACCCTTTCTGAGTCATCTTAATGCAGCTTTAGTGAAGATATTTCCAATGGGATGAAGGCTAAACTGGCGCTGGGTCCACAGACATAAGCCAGTAGCACCCCAGGGACAATGAGAGTCATGTTCATTCCAGTTAAGGGGAAGTGACTGTTTGTCTCCACCATGGCTTGGCCCTTTTCAGGTCTGGGGTTTCCTTCTTTGCTTCAGTTGACCTGTTTTCTAAGCTAAACATCCTCAATTGCTTCCTCTGTTCCTCCTATGAAGGGGATCCCTGTATTGTCCTCTCTCTGGGTAGAGGGTAAGACTATTCAGTGTCCTTACTTTCACTTCATGTTTGATGGGCTGATAAACCACTTGTTCCCACCTATGTGGGTCAGATCCTCTGCTGTGGATATGATGGACTATGTGGGCTTTTAGGAAAAAAGAATTCAGGGACAAGACAGGCAGTGCGTCTGAGTCTGTCGTAAGCTATCTGAAAGCCGGCGGAGAGATGATGAGTTGGCTTCTAACTTATCACAGTGGTGTAGCTCCCTTCTATTCTTTTAACCTATGGCATCCACATGCTTACTTACACCTGGGAGTCTTATAAAACTTGTGTGTACGGAACTTGTTTCTCTAAATGAGGACTCTTTTTTCATGGTAGAGAAAGAAGAGAAATACATTCTCTTGCAGTCAGAATTGAACTTAGTTCCCAGACTTTGTCTACTGCTTATTTTCATAAAACATGCTATTTGCTCTTATATTAATAGAATTGCTGGTTGCACTTTAATTTAGGTGGCTGTTGTATAAACCATCAGGCATGAGGAACATGCTCTCTAGTCTCCTAGAGAGCCTCCGTAGATCGCCTTTTCCTGCCTCACCTGTGTTCATCACATTCCTGCCCACGTTGCTCCAGGCAGAGGGTAAGAACTTTGGAGGGAGATATCAAGGTGATGAATGAAAGACTGGACAACTGGACCAGTGATCAGTCAGAGCCGAAGACTACAGTTGGTGGTGTAACTGATTTCTGTCCCACTCTGCATCCATAAGAATGGTGCAGGGTTTAGATTTGCTAATGGAATCACGGGATACTTTTGCTGGTCAGAATCTTTGCAGTCTTGTTTCCAATCTTTTCATTTTATAGAAGAGAAATCAGAAGTTCAGAAAGGTGTCAGTCTGGGAGTAGAATGTGAGTCTTGACTCTAATCATCACAGTGTCTTCTTTGTCATGGCGTAGTAAAAGTTGGGGGACAGAAGAGAAAAGAGCAGGGATTTTGAAAAGACCATTGGTCTGGGAGTCAGGAAACTTCTGTTCTAGTACCATTTCTGTCATCAAACATCTGCATAAGTTTAGGGAATCAATTTCCCCCCTCTCTGCATAAGTATCTTTTTTTTTTTTTTTATTAATTGAGAAGTTCTACTGCGTGGTTGCTTTTTTCCTAGCAGTTACTGATGCTTGCTGTGAGCTAGATCCTATGCTAAACACATAAATATATTTAACCTGTAAATGATTTTGAGGTGCATTCTGCTATTGTATCATTTTACAGATGAAAGGTCTGGAGAAGAGAGGTTAAATAAATTGCTCAAGTTTCCAGAGCTAATAAGTGGGAGGGTTTGGGCCATAACTCGAGAGCACACCCAGTGAGTGGAAGATAAACATGGTGTGTGTGTCCACCAGTAGAGGAGTTCCTGTTTCTGCAATATTTACCAGGACACCAAGGAGGACATTCAGTATTAAAGGCTTAGAAACACTGAATTGCATCCAAGGAGTAAATATAAAGCTTAGAAAAACTGAATTGCATCCGAGGAGTAAATATAAAGTATAGGTTTGGGGGTAAATGTGTTGACCATTGGTATCAATTGTGCAGATTATTGAAAATAAAAGCATTTTCTTATCCAGCGACCAGGCTCAGGCTGCATAGCTCTTAGTTCACAGATCTCAAAGCACTTACCAGTCACTCCAGCTTCATAAAATGCTTTTGTTCACTGTCATTTACAATCGCATTTCCCTGATTGCCTCCTCAAGTTAAAATATTTTTCTTTCCACTTTCAGAGAAAAGAGGCTAGATACAATAGGCAACATTATAATAGTCAATTCATCATGAAAGAATTGATTTGAGATCTATTATGGACAGGCAAGCAAAAGTGAAATTTTAATGAAGGCTTTTGAACAACAGCTTTTCCTCTTTGATGCCTCAATAGACTGGCAGTTTGTCATTTTTAATAGGGTTTATATTTTGCACTGTCGTTATGCTGGCTATAGCACCATATATTCCCTCTTATGAGCTGATGTCTCAAATGGAGACTCCAGGTTTCCTACCTCCCAAGGGAAAATATCTATAGTGTTACTTCTTGAAGTGTATGATTTTTATAAAGCAGTAGTCCTCAACCTTTTTTCTTTATTGAGGAATAGTTTACATGTAGTAAAGCACAGAGATCTTTAGTTCAACAACTTCTGATAAATATATTCACCTGGATTATCATCATTCAAATTGAGATATGAAACATTTTTTAATCTTTGAAAATTCCCATGTACCCCCTTTCTAGTCAAATCCTCCCACCCAAGACAACCACCGTAGATACATTCTTTTGGTTTATTGTTTGGCTTCATGCGAATGGAATAATTAGTCAGTATACTGTTTTGAGATTCATCTGTGTTGTTGCATGTATTCATAGCTTTTCACATTTTATTTGTAATATTCATATGCTATTATATGAGCATACCATAGTTTGTCTACTTACCTGTTGGTAGATCTTTGGGTTGTTTCCAGTTTTACTACAAATATTCATGTACAACTGTTTGTGTGGACATGCATGGTCATTTCTTTTGGGTATAAACCTCGGAGTGAAATTGTTGGGTTGTAGGGTATGTACGTAGGCTTCCCAGGTGATGCTAGTGGTAAAAAATCCACCTGCTAATATTGGTTAGACGTAAGAGACATGGGTTCCATCCCTGGGTTGGGAAGATCCCCTGGAGGAGGACCTGGCAACCCACTCCTGTATCCTTGCCTGGAGAATCCCATGGACAGAGGAGCCTGGTGGGCTACAGTTCATGGGGCTGCACAGAGTTGGACACGACTGAAGTGATTGAGAAGCAACATCAGCAGGGTATGTGTGTATTTAACTGTCCTCAAACTTTTGTATCCTGGTCCTCCCTACTAAAATTAGTTTGAGAGATTTGCTAATATAATACATATCTCTCTGGGGTATGATGTTCCTGATATCCAGGATCTGATTTATTTTGAGGGGGGATTAACTTTGAGTCCATTCAGATCATGAAGACATCCTTTTAGCTAGACAGCCAGTTAATTTTTTTATTAAGTGCTAGTTAATACATTTATCTGTAACTTGAGTCTAAGATATCTAAGTCCAGAATGCTGGGGATACAAAGACATGTGGTCCCTACTCTACAAGAGCCCATAGTCAGGTGGGAAAGACAGTCATGTGAGCAAAATGCTGCAGTGGCTAGTGTGCTGGAGGGGCATTTTTCTCCATCCATGGAAATCATGAGAAACTTTACAAAGGGAAGGCATCCAAGCTTAGTCCTGAAGGATGTGTAGAGGTTCAGCAGGTAGCAGGGATGTGAGTCATTGCAAGGGATGGGAACATATAGCTTGACACATGAGGGGAACTGCACATTCGAATGACTGGTATCAACCTCTGAAGGTGGGCAAAAGTTGGATCGTGAGAGGTTTTGCAAGCTCTTTGAACTCATGATTAAAGACACAGTGATTTTGTCAAACGATAACAGTATCATAAATTACTATTGGCTGCCCTGGTAAAGAGAACCCTTCACAAATCCTGACTTTTGATCAACCATCGCATCACTTTGGATTACCCAAGGTGTCAAGAAACCTTATATTCTCTGGCCACACTGTGGACTCAGGCAAAAGGTCTCCTCTTTTGAGATCACTGCTCTCCATGAGGACAATCTTGCCTATGTCTCATCCTCCAGGGAAGAGACAGTTATCCTCAGCTATCCTCTCATACTTACATCCTGGGTATTAGTCGGGAGTGTGAATAAGGGGGATCAGTCATCCTCAGGAGTGTAGCCTTTATCCCTTTCTCCTGCAAGCTAGATCACCAGGTTGCCATGAGGATGACTGAGTTAAAGGCGGTGAATGAAAATTACCACATACACAGGTGCCTGCTTCCCATTGGCCGTAATGTACTCCATACCCACACTTAGCTGCAAGGGAGTCTGGGAAATAGTGCTTATTCCAAGGACCCAAGTGTCTCGCTAAAAGTTGGGAGTCCATATAACAACTTCTGCCACACATACATTATCTTACCTGATCCTTACAGTGACACAGTCAGATGGGTGTCATTGACCCCGTCTTACAAAGGGAAGTAAACCTCAAAATGTCACACATATGGAGATGTCAGAACCAGATCCCAGGCTGCCTGATTACTAATACCGTATCTGTCTCAATATGTTACGTCCCGCCCCCTGCTCCAAGTTTAGCAAGTACTTCACTTTCAGTAAGTGACAGTTATTTCTATTTCTGCAACCATACACAGTACACTTTAGAGCACTGCTATCCTTTGGGTTATTATTCAGCTCAGCTCAGTTGCTCAGTTGTGTCCTACTCTTTGAAACCCCATGGACTACAGCACACCAGGCCTCCCTGTCCATAGCTAACTCTTGGAGTTTGCTCAAACTCATGTCCATAAAGTCAGTGATGCCATCAAACCATCTCATCCTCTGTCATCCCCTTCTCCTCATGCCTTCAACCTTTCCCAGAATCAGGGTCTTTTTTTTTTTTTCATTTATTTTTATTAGTTGGTGGCTAATTACTTTACAATATTGTAGTGGTTTTTGCCATACATTTACATGAATCAGCCATGGAGTTACATGTGTTCCCCATCCCGATCTCTCCTCTCACCTCCCTCACCATCCCATCCCTCTGGGTCTTCCCAGTACACCAGCCCCGAGCACTTGTCTCATGCATCCAACCTGGGCTGGTGGTCTGTTTTACCCTTGATAGTATACTTGTTTCAATGCTATTCTCTCAGAACATCCCACCCTTGCCTTCTCCTACAGAGTACAAAAAAGTCTGTTCTGTACATCTGCATCAGGATCTTTTCAAATGAGTCAGTTCTTCACATCAGGTGGACAAAGTTTTGGAGCTTCAGATTCAGCATCAGTCCTTTCAATGAATATTCAGTACTGATTTCCTTCAGGATGAACTGATTGGATCTCCTTGCTGTCCAAGTTGACAAGACAAGAGACTTGGTCATAACTTTCCTTCCAAGGAGTAAGCATCTTTTAATTTCATGGTTGCATTCACCATCTGCAGTGATTTTGGAGCCCAAGAAAATAAATTCTGACACTGTTTCTACTGTTTCCCCATCTATTTGCCATGAAGTGATGGGACCAGATGCCATGATCTTAGTTTTCTGAATGTTGAGCTTTAAGCCAACTTCTCTACTCTCCTCTTTTACTTTCATCAAGAGGCTCTTTAGTTCTTCTTTGCTTTCTGCCATAAGGATGCTGTCATCTGCATATCTGAGGTTGTTGATATTTCTCCCAGCAATCTTGATTCCAGCTTGTGCTCCATCCAGTCCAGCATTTCTCATGATGTCCTCTGCATATAAGTTAAATAAGCAGGGTGACAATATACAGCCTTGACATACTGCTTTCCCAATTTGGAACCAGTCTGTTGTTCCATGTCCAGTTCTAACTGTTGCTTCCTGACCTGTGTATAGGTTTCTCAACAGGCAAATCAGGTGGTCTGGTATTCCCATCTGTCTAAGAATTTTCCACAGTTTTTTGTGATCCACACAGTCAAAGGCTTTGGCATAGTCAATATAGCAGAAGTAGATGTTTTACTGGAACTCTCTTCCTTTATCTATGATCCAACGGATGTTGGCAACTTGATCTCTGGTTCCCCTGCCTTTTCTAAATTCAGCTTGAACATCTGGAAGTTCACGGTTCACATACTATTGAAGCCTAGCTTGGAGAATTTTGAGCATTAGTTTGCTAACGTGTGAGATGAGTGCAATTGTGTTGTAGTTTGGGCATTCTTTGGCATAGACTTTCTTTGGGATTGGGATTGGAATGAAAACTGACCTTTTCCATTCCTGTGGCCATTGCCGAGTTTTCCAAATTTGCTGGCATATTGAGTGCAGCATTTTCACAGCATCATCTTTTAAGAGTTGAAATAGCTCAACTGGAATTCCATCACCTACACTAACTTTGTTCGTAGTGATGCTTCCTAAGGCCCACTTGACTTAGCATTCCAGGATGTCCGGTTCTAGGTGAGTGATCACACCATTGTGGTTATCTGGGTCATGAAGATCTTTTTTGTATAGTTCTTCTGTGTGTTCTTGCCATCTTTTCTTAACATCTTCTTGTTCTGTTAGGTCCATACCATTTCTGTCCTTTATTGGGCCCATCTCTGCATGAAATGTTCCCTTGGTATCTCTAATGTTCTTGAAGAGATCTCTAGTCTTTCCCATTCCATTGCTTTCCTCTATTTCTTTGCACTGAATACTGAGGAAGGTGTTCTTATCTCTCCTTGCTATTTTTTTGAACTCTGTATGCAAATGGAAATATCTTTCCTTTTCTCCTTTGCCTTTCACTTCTCTTCCTTTTACAGCTATTTGTAAGGCCTCCTCAGACAACCGTTTTGCCTTTTTGCATTTCTTTTTCTTGGGGATGGTCTTGATCACTGCCTCCTGCACAATGTCACAAACCTCTGTCCATAATTCTTCTGGCTCTCTGTCTCTCAGATCGAATCCCTTGAATCTATTTGTCATTAGGCCACCTTTTATTACTACTGGCTTTTTACCACTGTGTTCAGGCTAAATTTTCATTGCCAAGTACATGGATGCATACATGCTCAGCTGCTCACTCATGTCTGAGTCCACAAGGACTATAGCCCCTCAGGCTCCTGTGTCCATAGGATCTCCCAGGGAAGCATACTGGAATGGTTGCAACTTTCTTGTCCAGGGGAATCTTCCCGACCCAGGGTTTGAATCCATGTCTTCTGCATTGGCAGGCAGGTTCTTTACCACTGAGCCACCAGGGAAGCCCTAGGCTGCCTTTTAGTTCCCAGGGTCACAGTTTTCAGCATCAAACACCCTTTCTTGTACTTCAGGATGATTTCAGCCCTGTGACAAGATCATTTTCTCTCCCAGGAAAAAGAGTCTACTTAAATATTTGAATTTCTTTTATCTGCACTGCTTTCCAAAGTGAATCAAGTCAATGGTGTATGAAGGGCAATGGATACACCCAATTCTTAATAATTGGATGGGTTTTCTCATTTTGGTCTTGTTAGTCAATTCAGTGCAGTACAATTAAATCAGGAGAGAGGGGGCATTCAGTTAAATGGCTTCTTTCCCAGTCCCTAGAATCTCTCTTCTGCACTAGAATATTGCTGGATGAGAAATTTCCTTTTTTTCTGCCTGACATAACCAATGTGCAGCAGCTTAATTAGTCTGAGTGAGTTCTATTTCTATGGGGCCAAAGGTTATGAGATCATATTAGGGAAAGGTTCATATAGGTGACTGAATTACTAAATTAATAGGCTGATTAACTCATGTTAATCTGGCTCTAGAGGGGGCTCACAACAAGTGAGTGCTTTGTGAACTGCACTATATCCTTATTTTGCTCTTAAAAATCACCTGGTCCTGTGCCCGAGAATATACCATGGACACCAAGTTAAATATTAATTTTCTGCAATTCAAATGCATTGTCTTCCACTTGTTAATCTTCCTATAGTCAGTTAGATATTATCTGACTAGAAGAAAGGTCTTGGGGTCTATGTGTATTTTAAAAGCCCTCTTATTATGATCATAACATTTTTATTTCCCCTTTTAGGTCTTACCAAAGAAAACACAAGTCTAGAGTGTTTTGTACAAAAAGGTACATGAGCATACAAACAGAATATTTTTTGAATTGAATAATTTATCTCCACCTCCCCACTTTACCAAGAATTGTATTTCCAGACCTCAGATAGTAAATCTGCTTCCCAAAGCCTTGGTCCTTGCTTTATCCAGAGTCAGGGGGAGACGTGAAACAGTGGCCAGGTCTCTGTGAGAAGACCTGTAGGCGGTTGGAACCTGGCCCTTGGCACTAGCCTGTCTTTGGGTCTCAGATTTTCTACTTGCCAGCCATGTCACCCTAGGCAGTTTACTTAATTTCTCTGTTTTAAATTACTACCTGTAAATTAGAGCTGACGGTAATGATGCCTAACGTGTAGGCTTTTGAGGATTAAAAATAAACATGCATTATATTTATACAGTACCTGGCACAATAAGTGCTACATAAAGTGTATAGTATAATCATTTAATCTTTTCTCTAAGATGTGATTTTTATTGGACATGAACATTCATAGGAGACATACAGCACCCCCAGGACAGCCTGAAAGATACCCAGCAGCGCTCGCCTGTTGAAGTTGCTGATTGGGCCATCTCTGAGGATGGCTCAGGCTCACATGAGTTGGGGCCAGAGGGGAATTGTCGTGAACAGAGGCTTTTGGAGTTGAACAGGTTGGGATTAAATTTTGGTTCTGCCACTTGTAGAAAAGTGACCTTGGGCAGGTCCCTTACTTCAGAGCCATAGTTTCTTCACCTGTAAAGGATCACTGGGGAGGGATTAAAAGTCGCAGTATGGAAAACACTTTTCATGGTACCTGGTTGGTCCACGGTAAGTGCTCAATAAAAGCTAGTTTTTTTAAACTTTAATATTTTATTTAAAATTTTTATTTTACATTCTTTATTTTATACAATTTTAAAGGTTATTTTCCATGTACAATTATTACAAAACATTGGTTATATTTCCTGTGCTATACAATACATCTTTGAGCCAACCTTACACCCAGCAGTTTGTGCCACCCAGTCCCTAACCCCTATATTGCCATTCCCACTTTCACTGGTACCTACTAGTTTTTTTTCCTCTAGCTATAAGTCTGCTTCCTTTTTTTGTTTCATTCACTATTTCATTCTATTTTTTTTTAGATTCCACATATAAGTGATATCATACAGTGTCTGTCTTTCTCTGTCTGACTTATTTCACTTGGCGTAATGCTTTCCAAGTCCATTCATGTTGCTGCAGATGCACAAAATTTCATTTTTTTAAAATGACCGAGTAGTATTCCATTATGTATATTTACCACATCTTCTTTATCTATCCATCTGTTAATGGGCATGTAGGTTGTTTTCATGTCTTTTGTAAAATAATGCTGCTATGGACATTGGAATGTATGTATCTTTTCAAATGAGTGTTTTTGTGTTTTGGGGGATATATACCCAGGAGTGGAATTGCTGGGTCATGTGGTAGTTCTGTTTTCAGTTTTTTGACCTCCCTACTGTTTTCCACAGTGGCTGCACCAATTACATTCCCAGCAACAGTGTATAAGGGTTCACTTTTCTTCACATCCTTGTCAACATTTATTATTTGTAGACTTTTTGACCATAGCTATTCTGATAGGTGTGAGGAGATATCTCATTGTGGTTTTGATTGATATTTCCTTGATGATTAGCAATATTGAGCTAAGAAATCAATAAAAGCTAGTTTTTTTTTCTTTTTCATTCTTTTTTTTTTTTTAAAAAAAAACAATTGTGATTAAGTCCTAGAGGGAGACAATCCAAAAGCTTAAACTAGGGAAGGTCGAAACATTTTCTCCCTTTACATCTTTATTTTTCCTGGGTGTAAGATTAAAAAAATGGAATGCAAAAGTAGGAAGTCAAGAGATATCTGGCATGATTGGCAGGTTTGGCCTTGGAGTGCAGAATGAAGCAGGGAAAAGGCTAACAGAGTTTTGCCAAGAGAACGCACTGGTCATAGCAAACACCCTCTTCCAACAACACAAGAGATGACTCTACACATGGACATCACCAGATGGTCAATATTGAAATCAGATTGACTATATTCTTTGCAGCCGAAGATGGAGAAGCTCTATATAGTTAACAAAAACAAGACTGGGAGCTGACTGTGGCTCAGATCATGAACTCTTATTGCCAAATTCAGACTTAAATTGAAGAAAGTAGGAAAAACCATTAGACCATTCAGGTATGACCTAAATCAAATCCCTTATAATTATATAGTGGAAGTGAGAAATAGATTCAAGGGACTAGATCTGATAGACAGATTGCCTGAAGAATTATGGACGGAGATTCATGACGTTGTACAGGAGACCATGATCAAAAGCATCCCCAAGAAAAAGAAATGCAAAAAGGCAAAATGATTATCTGAGGAGGTCTTACAAATAGCTGAGAAAAGAAGAGACGTGAAAGACAAATTTTGAGAAAAGGAAAGATATATCCATCTGAATGCAGAGTTCCAAAGAATAGCAAGGAGGGGTAAGAAAGCCTTCCTCAGTGATCAGTGCAAAGAAATATAGGAAAACAATAGAATGGGAAAGACTAGAGATCTCTTCAAGAAAATTAGAGATACCAAGGGAACATTTCATGCAAAGATGGGATCAATAAAGGACAGAAATGGTATGGACCTAATAGAAGCAGAAGATATTAAGAAGAGGTGGCAGAATACACAGAAAAACTATACAAAAATGATCTTGATGACCCAGATAACCACGAGGGTGTGACCACTCACCTAGAGCCAGACATCCTAGAGTGGGAAGTCAAGTGGGCTAGGAAACATCACTACAAACAAAGCTAGTGGAGGTGATAGAACTCCAGTTGAGTGATTTCAAATCTTAAAAGATAATGCTGTGAAAGTGCTGCACTCAATATGCCAGCAAATTTGGAAAACTTGGCAGTGGCCACAGGAATGGAAAAGGTCAGTTTTCATTCCAATCCCAATCCCAAAGAAAGTCTAAGCCAAAGAATGCCTAAACTACTGAATAATTGCTCTCATTTCACATGTTGGCAAAGTAATGCTCAAAATTCTCCAAGCCAGGTTTCAACAGTATGTGAACAATGAACTTCCAGATGTTCAAGCTGGATTTAGAAAAGGCAGAGGAACCAGAGATCAAGTTGCCAACATCCATTGAATCATCAAAAAAGCAAGAGAATTCCAGAAAAACATCTATTTCTGCTTTATTGACTATGCTAAAGCCTTTGACTGTGTGGATCACAACGAACTGTGGAAAATTCTTAAAGAGATGGTAATACCACACCACCTGACCTGCCTCCTGAGAAATCAGTATGCAAGTTAAGAAGCAACAGTTAGAACTGGACATGGAACAACAGACTGGTTCCAAATTGGGAAAGGAGTACGTCAAGGGTATATATTGTCACCCTGCTTATTTAACTTATGTACAGAGTCCAGGTTGCATATAAATTATGCTGGGCTGGATGAAGAACAAGATGGAATAAAGATTGAGGCAGAAATACCGATAACGTCACATATGCAGATGACACCATCTTCATAGCAGAAAGTGAAGAGGAACTAGAGAGCCTCTTGATGAAAGTGAAAGAGAAGAGTGAAAAAGTTGGCTTCAAACTCAACATTCATAAAATTAAGACCATGGCATCCAGTCCCATCACTTCACGATAAAAGATGGGGAAACAGTGAGAGACTATTTTGGGGGGCTCCAAAATCACTGAAGCTAGTGACTGCAGTCATGAAATCAAGATCCTTGCTCCTTGGAAGAAAAGCTACGATCAACCTAGACAGCATATTAAAAAGCAGAGACATCTTATTAGTACTTGTTGGTATACCTTATGTGCCATATGCCATATATGTTGTATGCCAAGTATAAGTGTTATCTTTTGTATATATGTGTGTTGTATGCATATATATGTATATATAACACTATATAAAAATCTTCAGCAATTATTTGTGATATACATTCACAATTTTTCCTTACTCCAATTTCCTTCAAGAATTACACTGAATAGAGGTTGATAGCTTTAAAAAAGAGTGAAATAAAAGTGTAAAGGTGTTTGGAAATTAAACAAAAAAAGCAGAGACATTATCTTGCTGACAAAGTTTCATCCAGTCAAAGCCATGGTTTTTCCAGTAGTCATGTATGGATGTGAGGGTTGGGCCATAAAGAAAGCTGAAAAGGATGCTTTTGAAGTGTGGTGTTGGAGGAGACTCTTGAGAGTCCCTTGGACTGCAAGGAGATCCAACCAGTCCATCCTAAAGGAGATCAGTCCTGAATATTCTTTGGAAGGACTGAAGCTGAAACTCCAATACTTTGGCCAGCTGATGCGAAGAACTGACTCATTAGAAAAAGACCCTGAATGCTTGGAAAGAATAAGCAGGAGGAGAATGGGATGACAGAGGATGAGATGGTTGGATGGCATCACGGACTCGATGGACATGAGTTTGAGCAAGCTCCTGGAGTTGGTGATGGACAGGGAAGTCTGGCTTGCTGCAGTCCATGGGGGTCTCAAAGAGTCAGTCATGACTGAGTGACTGAACTGAGGATTAAAAAAATCCTTTGCTGAAAAAATGTCTCCAAATGCTGCTGATGTCAGCTGCATATTGGCTAGTTAAATTCAGTCATTCAGGATAGGTGGGAAATCTTTTGATAAACGAGACCAGATTGCAGTGAAGTATAAGAACATGAACTTTCCAATTCCTAGAACATACCAAAATTTCAGTGTAGGGCTGTGTCTATGTGCATACAATTAAAAACCTACATTAGTCTAAATTACCATTTTATGGATTTTTAAAACTCTTCAAGCAGTTGTTTTTCTGCCATGTTGTTAATATGAGAGAAGGACAAATTAAACATTTAAATGCAAAAATCACTGTTGTTGATAACTTGCCTCCAATATTGTATGATGCAGTTGTAACCATTACTATGGAGCATAATTATATGAATGATTTTGAATACAGCTGCTTTGTAGATTTAACAGTCACTGTTTACTGTTAGTCACCTTATAGTTTGGGCTTCCCTTGTGGCTCAGCTGCTAAAAAATCCACCTGCAATGCAGGAGATCTGGGTTCACTCCCTGGGTTGGGAAGATCCCCTGAAGAAGGGAAAGGCTACCCGTTCCAGTATTCTGGTCTGGAGAATTCCATGGACTGTACAGTCCATGGGGTGGCAAAGAATTGGACATGACTCAGTGTCTTTCTGGAGAAGGCAATGGCACCCCACTCCAGTGCTCTTGCCTGGAGAATCCCATGGACGGAGGAGCCTGGTGGGCTGCAGTCCATGGGGTCGCTAAGAGTCAGACACGACTGAGCTACTTCACTTTCACTTTTCACTTTCATGCATTGGAGAATGAAATGGCAACCCACTCCAGTGTTCTTGCCTGGAGAATCCCAGGGACGGGGGAGCCTGGTGGGCTGCCATCTATGGGGTCGCACAGAGTCGGACACGACTGAAGCGACTTGGCAGCAGCAGCAGCAGCAGTGACTTTCTCTTTCACTTTGTATTTTGGATAACATCATATCAACAAATATTTATTGCATTTTATAAGCAAAGGAGCATGTAAACTCAGAGAAACTTAAAGCCATGCCTTAAAAACTTGTCTTAAATCAATGGCTTTTTATTTTAACCCAGTTCTGATAATTACCCAAGAGTGGCAGAAATTCTCTCTGATGGGATGTGAACTGAAATGTGATGAAGACAGTAGTTGAGTTCCTAAGCCTGTGAACACAGCCATGGCCCTCTCCTCTTCTTGCTTCTCTGGGTACCATTGATTCCTGTCCTGGAAGATACATCAGCTTCTTGGAGGTACCACCTGTTCACTCTTAATGACTCTGTGTGGATTGCTGGTGGTTTGAGACATTAACGGCAAGATTTTGCTCAATCCATCTAGGCTGTTCAATAAATGTCAGCTAATGATCAGAAGACTTTATTAAAGAGTTCCTAGCTTTCAAACTTGACTTCACTGTAAATCTTTTTATATAAAAATATTTGCATAAGAGCTATTCAAAATAAAACAGATTAAAATGGTTTATAGTGAAAAATTAGGAAATTAATTAGTACAATCACTATATTATACACATGTACCACATAGTATTATACATCAACTGTACTTCAATAGAAAATAAATTGAAAAATAGAGTAAAAAAAAAGAAAATATTATAAATATAAAAAGCAAAAAAGACCCAGAATCACAAATTGATTTGTAAATCCTATCAGTATCATGATGTATATCTTATTCTAAGGCCTTTAAAAAAACATAGTCTCATGACTAGGAAACCAAGACAACTTGTAATGAAACTATTGTTTTAAATGAAAAGTGCTGAAATGGACCACTCTGGATTAACAGGGCTCCAGTTCTGGCTTTTCTGTTCTCTAGTACCCTTTTCTTCACACCACTTTGTTCATGTTGTTTTCCTTACTGCACTGACTCCCAGTTAAACATTTTAAGTTTAAATCTAGCTTGCTATCATGGCATAATAGGAATAGTAACAGTTACCATTTATTATTAGCCACCTGTGTACTGAGCTCCATGTGGGGTTTTATAACATTCCATCCTCACAGCAACTATATGAGGCACGCACCCTCATCTCACAGATTAAAAAAATATGAAATGCAAGGAATTGATTATCTTGTCCAAAATTGCATGTTACGTGGCAGACTGGGAAAATCAAATTTCCACCTGGCATTGAAGGCCTTCTTCCACCCAGACCATACTTTTCTTGAATGTTTCTTAATAGAAATAGTAACTATAGGTCTATTTACTGTTCCTTAAAGTCCCGGTCCGCATTCTGTGTACTACCGTTCCACTCCATGGGAGCCAGTGAAGTCCCATCTTCATTAGTTCATCCATTCAATTCATTTGACCTTTATTTCCAGGCCCTGTTCTGGGTGCCGCTGTGGATTATTTCCCAGCTTTTGTTGACTGCTCCTGAGTATTAGGTCTTTTTGTATACGCCGTCTCACCAGCTAAATTCTAACGAACTAGTAGTAGGAACCTTCGGGGAACATTTGACAAGGATATGATGTCTTTGTTGTTGTAATGGTAGCATACAGTGATGGTGACGTATGTTGTAACGAGGTGCACTGGCATTAACGCCTAGTGGCCTGGAATTTTAAATATTGTACAGTGCTATGGGGTATGCATGAAACAGTCCCGCACAGCTGAGCATTGTCTCTCCCACATGACAGTAGTGTCCTCCTCCAGAAACACTGCTGCAAGTGGATCTAAGGGCAAAGGCCTTTCTTTTAATAAGCTCTCTGTATCTTTATCAAGCCTGATACCCTACTCATGGAAAGCATTGCTTTTCTGTAATGATGATGTTCTCTTGATTAGCCAAAAACTTTAGGTGAGATTTTCAGAGTTTCATTCATGGAGACAAGGAATGTGATGATTTCTAAGGCTGATTTAGATGAAAAAGGTTATGTTTGCTGAAGCAAATAGGAAGCTTCTCCCCACCCATGTGTGGAAGCTTGTGTCTGTAGGGATACTGAAACTCCTTCCTTGACTGATGAAACCCTCCCCTCAAATATTTCTATGTACCTCCTAAAGAAGATGATAGTTCTTAACATCTTAACATAACAATAGTTCACGGTTGTTACTGAGGTTACATTTACTTGTTTTCTAGTAAGCATGAGCCAAGGGTACAGCCCTTCAATATCCATTGATTTTGAGCAGACTAACAAAGTACTTTGATACATGATATCTGAGAGAAACAGTATCCTCATCTGTAATGGACAGGTGTCATTTTTGTCTGGTTACCCAATATCTAAACTTCCTTCTCATTCATGAGGAATGCTTGATCAGGCATGCTCTTGGTGGGAGGCAGGATTTCCGTCTCACCACTTCTCGGCTGCCAGGACATGAGCACAGATTTGGCCTGAACAAGGCCTTGGTTCTCAAGTGGGTGACTCAAAGGTGAAGGCCAGCTGCCACTTACCCCTGGCAGCAGGAGGAGGAGCCTGGTGAAGGAGGCAGAGCTCTGCAGGAGGGCTGGCTGCAGTCTGGGTGGCTGCTCTTGTTTGGAGATGTTGTCTATCCTGCCTCTTGATCCTCCAGAGCTTCCTGGGGCCTTACTCTGTTCAGGCCACTATAACCAAATACCATAGACTGGGTGGCTTATAAGCAAGAGAACCTTTCTCACAATTCTGGAAAATGGAAGTCTGAGATCAGGGTGCCAGCAAGTTTGGGTGTGGGCCTGCTTCTGGGTCACAGACTTCTTGTATCCTCACATGGTAGAAGGGGCTAGGGACCTCTGTGGGTCTTTTTTTATAAAAGCATTAATCCAATTCAGGAGGACCCCACCATTATGACCTAATCTCCCTCAAAGCCCCTGCCCCCTTATACCATCATCACATTGGGCATTAGGACTTCAAGATATGAATTTCTGGAGGTGGGGACACAACCATTCAAGTCATAACACTGGATTACTGTGGTAGAGATTACCAGATTCTTCAATACCCTTTCTCTCTTTTAAGAAAAAGACACCTTACATCCTAAATATTGGTTACAGATTTTTCAAGCTTCCCTTGCAGCTAGATATGACCAGGTGACTAATTTTGGCCAGTTAGCAGTAGGTAGGAGTGATGTGTACAACTTTCAGGTCAAATCTTTAAAAGGAAGCTATTTACCCTTTATTCCCCTCTATTTCCTTGGCTGGAGCCTGGGTGTGGTCCTGGTGATGCCAACTTATAGATGAAGATGATGTCTTAGAGAGTGGAAAACCAGGTGGAAGAAGATTGGGTAGAATAGCCTATAGTCTGGTTCCCTTCTCTCCAGACAGGAAAGAAACAAATTTTCTGTGTTGGTTAAGTTACTGTTGTTTGGCCTCTGCTAAAGAAGCAAGATCCATATCCTAATTAATAGACTATCCATTTTCTGGGTTTTCCTGGTGGCTCAGATGATAGAGAATGCACCTGAAATGCAGGAGACACAGGAGATGTGGGTTTGATCCCTGGGTCAGGAAGATCCTCTTGAGAAGGAAATGGCAACCCACTCCAGTGTTCTTGCCTGGAGAATCTCATGGGGAGAGGAGCCTGGAGGGCTGGAGTGCATGGTGTCGCAAAGAGCCGAACACAACTGAGCAACTTTACTTCACTTCTCTCTGTTTCTAAGCCTAGTCCTCCAACCTCCTGTTGTTTCACAGGCCCTCAACACTTTCCAACAAATTCCCTTTTGTTAAGAGTTGTCATTTCTGTTTTTTGCTACTGTTAATAGGAGCATTTTAGATAGATACACCTGAAGATGTGGAATTGACTGATCCTGGGGAGTTGAAAGAGAGCATTGAGGTCTTATTATCCAAGCCTGGAAAATTTTCTGTTCTTACTCTTAGTAATGGACCAGCTGGTTGACCTAAGACCTGCCCTATAATTTGGCTCTTAGATCTTTTGCCTACAAAGGCAGAGCATTGAGAAACTTGGTAGAGAAAATTGAGGATGTCGGCAGATTTTGACTGCTCGTAAGCTTTAGTTTAAGGTTTTACTGGAAGGGCTTGCTTAGCCTGAAGCTGAAAAGAGAGCGAGAGAGAAACCCCCCAACTTTGCTGGGAGGCCTTTGATGCAGTAGTCTGTAACCCAAAATGGTTTAAGCAGGGCTCAAAAGCTGCCCTCCCAGGCTGAAGTTAGTGCAAGCAAACACCAGGAAGTAAAAGCTCAGTTGCAGATGAGGTCAGAGCTGAGAGAGGCAGGCTGCTCAGACTCCTCCCAGGCACCCCCTGCTGCATGCTCCCTGTTGGGGAGCAGGAGCAGTCATTGCTCGCAGGAGGATGAAGCTGGGAGGGGCCCTTGGAGAGAAGTCTCTTTCTGGAGACTTCCTTGCATGGTCTGCTTGGAATTGGCCCAGGGTGAAGGCCCCTAAATCAAGCGCAGATCATTAGATGAAAAAAATTCTTAGTCTTGGGCTTAAAGTCTAGGACATGACAAGCTATACGCCTTGGTTACTAGTCATATTGGTTAGTTTGGGGATAAGCATGGGATTCACACCGTTGAGAGTTAAGGAGATATTTCTAGAATCTTCTGGAAAGAGAGCTTTCCTGAGGTTCCTTGGGTGGTACCAGAAGACTGCCCATTGTCCCGAGCTTGAATAAAGAGGCTTGGAACCCTGGGAGCTCCTGTCACTATAAGAGAGCCAGGTCTAGGATAAACTTGACCCTGTGGGAGGCAGAGAAGAGATGGAAGGAAATTTCTTTTTCTCATACGGTTGAGTGGTACATCAAGTCCAACCTAAAGTCTCTTTATCTTTGGACTTTTTAGTTAAGTGAGCTAATAAGTCTACTTTGCTATTTAATCTAGGCTGGATAGAATTTTCTTTCAGTTGCAACAGGAAGTAAAAGTGATGTATCGTTTTCTCAGTCATCTGATTTAGTAGCTTGGCCTTTTAACTTTTGAGACTCTGCGGGGTCTATGCCAATATTATTGAAACTGGTTTATGACAAGTCGTGCCAAAAAGAGATTCTTGTAAGTGCTGAGTACCTAACACTAAGCCCAAACTTCTCCCAAGAATTTAGTACCATCTTAGTTAAAATCTGCGTGGTTCTTGCAGACATCTCTAAAATGCCAGGCACCTATCTTCCACCTTTAGGGTTATGGTTAGCCCAGTCAACTCTGTCAACAGCATTCCAATTTCACATGATAGCAGGGTCAGAGCACTTGCCAAAGATTTGCCTTCAAACTTGCTACCTGTGAGAGAAGATGGCAAGAATTTTTGTCATCATTTCTTCCAGCCTTTAGTGAAATCACCATAACAATCACTATGTTTAATGTTTCTCTTCCTTTGCCTTGGACAAGATTTGGAGCTCACAGTTTGTTCTTCTGTAAATAGTACCAAAACTAGTACGCACCTTTCTTGGAAGACAAAGCTTACATGATTGCACCAAATGGGTTATTTGTTCTTGCAAAATTACTGTGAAAAATCTTGCTTCAAAAATGGAGCCAGATTGTTCTTTAATGTGGCTAGTAAGGGTCAGTGGGGAACCTGTTCACTTAATAATTCTCAAATGGAGTATTTGAGGTGATGACTGAATTTTATCACAGCCAGTCATTTCTGTCCAAAAAGGCTACAGGGGCATAGGGTCATTTCCTCTTTTAAGCAGTCACCTGAGGGCCAAACCGCTATATTTACTTGCCAGGGTGAGAGGTCCAGATCTGTGCTGTTCACCGGCAAAAAGATCCACCTCATAAACAAGGTTCAGAAAAGAGCAGTAACACCTGAATGTTGCATGGGGTATCTTTATGTTTGTTTGTTTGCTTTGAGTAGAGATTTAAGGGCAGAATAACTGATGACTCTTTCTAGGTCTTTTGATCAGTTTTGAGGTTTTCTCCTCATTGCATACTTTTAAAGAACCTGAAATTAAGTCTAACATAAAGAGGGAAACTTTAAGAAGCCCCACCAGGGACTTTGGTGGCTCAGGAGTAAAGAACCCATCTGTCAGTGCAGGAGATATTAAGAGACGTGGGTTTGATCCTTGGTTTGGGAAGATATTCTGGAGGAGCACATGACACCCCATTCCAGTATTCTTGCCTGGAGAATCTCATGGGCAGAAGGAGCCTGGCAGACTACGGTCCATAGGGTCTCAAAGAGTTGGATACGACTGGATCGACTTAACACGCACGGGCCCCCAATTGTGGCAAGTGCCTTCACACTAGTGAATACCCTCTGGCAGGGGGGGTGATGCTCTTTCCTAATCCTAAGAAGTAAACGATGCACCAGGGATGCTCTTTACCTTCTTTCAGGGCTCCACAAAGTTAGTGTTTAATCCAGTGATTTCAAAACGGCCTGACGAGAATACTCTATGGAGGAAGTCATTGGGCATGCAGAAAGGAAATGCATTTTGCTTTAACGCCCCTTCTTCTGCTCAGAAATGATGATCTGTGCCCTAGGCTATCAAACATCAGTGCACAGAATTATTCACAAAGGGTTTATGGTTCAAGTGGTAAATCCAGGCATTTGCAAAATGTTGACCCAAGTGAGTCAGCATGGAAAGCTTGATCTTTCAGTTTGATGAAAATGCAATTTTATGGATGTCAAGTTGAAGTTCAAAAGTGACATATCATGTCACGCAGATAAATAGTTTTGCCAAAAGCAATGCCATAATTCATAAGCACTTGTCTGGCCAGTGGTAACTATCTGGCTGATTAAGTGAAATGCTTGCTAATAAATGCAATCTCTGTCCCATATTATACATTTAGTCTTTTCTGAATAGTAAAATTTGTCCTATTTAAGAACTGAAATTAGTGCTAGAAGTCAACAGCTAACACAAAACACATTTGTTTCTTTCATGGTTCTTTCGCTGCCACAAGGATTATTAATTTTAGAACAATACCAAACAATAAATTGTGAATATCTGATAGTTCTTTCCTTCTTGGCTCCCCAGAGACTGACTGAATAAAAATGCTGGGGGTAAAAAATGCAAATAAATAAATAAAATTGTCATTGTTCTTGAAGTGTGTTTAGTGCTGAGGAGGAAATAGAAGCCCTGCATATGAAAGGCCTTTACATTCTGGCCCAGGTCGGCTTTCCATCAGATCTTCTGTAGTCCCTGACTCCCTGCATCAGGCTCTGGAAAACCATGCTCTCTTCTACCACTGATCAGTTGCTAAGTCGTGTCTCTTTGCAACCCCGTGGACTGAAGTACGCCAGGCTTCCTTGTCTTTCATTATCTCCCAGAGTTCGCTCAAACTCATGTCCATAAGTTGGTGATGCCATCCAACCATCTCGTCCTCTGCCACCCCCTTCTTCTCCTGCCCTCAGTCTTTCCCAGCATCAGGGTCTTTTTCAATTGTTGTTCAGTCGCTCAGTTGTGTCTGACTTTGCGACCCCATGGACTGCAGCATGCCAGGCTTCTCTGTCATTCACCATCTCTTAGAGCTTGCTCAAACTCATGTCCAGTGAGTCGGTGATGCCATCCAGTCATCTCATCCTCTGTCGCCCCCTTTTCCTCCTGCCTTCAATGGAGCCCTGCAAACTTTGCATGGTTGTTATTCCTGGTATGGCCTTCTCACCCCACTCTTTTTATGGAAACTTCTGTTCCTCTCTCAACAGTCCACTTAGTTTCTGCATTTTGAAAACGTCTCTCACTTGTCAGGTAGAACTATTTTTCTTCTATAACCTGATTACACTGTTACCACTCTCATTATATTTATTTTTTAGATTGAAGTGTAGTTTAGTTATAATATCAATTTTAGGCCTACAGCATAGTGATTCAGTATTTTTACGGTTTATACTCCATTTAAAGTTATTACAAGATAATGGCTAGAATCCCCTGTACTGTACAATATAGCCTTGTTGCTTATCTATTTTATACATAGTAGTTTATATATCTCTTAACCCCATATCACTAATGTGCCCCCGTCATATCTCTTCTCGCTGTAGTTTGTTCTGCACTTGTTTGTTCTCTATGTCTGCGATCTTCTTGTGTTTTGCCTTATAGATTCACTTGTATTATTTTTTAGATTTTACATATAAGTGATATTATACAGTATTTGTCTTTCTCTGTCTGACTTATTTCACCAAACATAATATTCTGTAACCCCATCTATTTTACTGCTAAGTTTCATTCTTTTTTATGGTCGAGTAATATTTTTTGTATATACGTACCTCATCTTCTCTATCCACTCATCTGTTGGTGGACACTTAGATTCCTTCCATATCTTGGTTATTATAAATTGTGCTGCTCTGAACTTTAAGTGGCATTTACCTTTCTGAATTAGTGTCTCATTTTTTCCAGAAATATGCCCAGGAGTGGTCTGTCTCTTCTGCTGTGTTCTCTGAAGACGGGTTTCAGGTATTTTATTTTTGTAGTGAATGAACAATTGTGGCTTAAAGAGAGTGATGAATAGAAGGTCATTCTAGGAAAGCAACTTTCTGAGAAGCTACCTCCTTCTAGACTCTATTCAAAATTTAACTTGCTCAAAAATCTTCCCCAGGATAACAGCCTGCCTTCTCCCAAATTCAATAGCAACCATTCCTTTATTTGTCATTCTTTCAGCTGTGAGAGCCGTTCTTTGTATCTGATGATTTTGCTCCTGTACCTAAACTACTTTGCCTTTCGTGTCTGTGGGCATGAAGTCCTTCAGTTGTGTCAGACTCTCTGTGACCCTATGGATCATAGCCCGCCAGGCTCCTCTGTCCATGGGATTCTCCAGGCAAGAATACTGGAGAGGGTTGCCATTTCCTTTTCCAGGGGATCTTCCTGACCCAGGGCTCGAACCTGCGTCTCTTACGTCTCCTGCATTGGCGGGCAGGTTCTTTCCCACTAGTGCCACATGGAAAGCCCACTTTGCGTTTTGACCTCATTTAATAATTTTACCTATTTAGGCAAATTCTTTGGCCTCCTTAATAAAATTTTGTCTTCTTAAATGGAAGTCACTATTTTGTACATGTATAAGTATATATTTTTACTTTTTAGTTATTTATTTTTGGCTGTGCTGGGTCTTCCTTGTTGTGCATGCTTTTCTCTAGTTGCGGTGTGTGGGCTTTTCATTGCAGTGGCTTTTCTTATTGGGAACCTCTGGCTCTTGGCGTATAGGCTTCAGCGGTTGTGGTGCATGGCCTTTGTTGCCTTGCGGCACGTAGAATCTTCCCAGACTAGAGATCAAACCTGTGTCTCTTGCATTGGCGAGTAGATTCTTAACCACTGGACCACCAGGGAAGTCCCAGTTTTGTATATAGTTTATCTAACTCTTCATTCTCATGTTATATGTGTTCAATGCCCTGCTGATAGGAGGAACTGCATACACACTTATTGAAGAAATGAAGTTAAAGAGATTTTCTGGTATATTGAAATACCAGTTTTGATCTTCTCTCATTATTCAACAAGAAATCAAAATGGTAGTCAGTACACCATTAATTTTAAAAAGTTGATTTATATTCAAAAAGTTAGTGTGGTCATTATCTTGAATTTATAAGGAGAGCTGCTCTTTGAATTTCCACAAGTTAAAGGTCAAACTATAAATAATTAAGTGTATTAATATTGGCTGTTCCTGTCAGTCATGAAACAGAGTGGAAATGTATATATTTTCTGTTGAAAGAGATTTGGATTGCAAATCACTCTTTTTGGACATCTTTGATGAATTGATAGCAGGGACATTTTTTTGAAAAAAAGAGTTGCTGATCTTTTCTTTAAGGGTTTCATTTGGCATTTCATTTCTTGATGTGTAACAGGTGAGTTTCTTAATTCCTCAAAGATGTGACCTTTGAAGGTGTGAAGAGAAGATGATGTAACGTCATCATCAGGAAAGTTATTTGTTTCTTTGAATTTAGGCAATTTGATGTTAATGAATTTCTCTGGTACACTGAAAATGCATACTTTATGCTTTAATATCTTCGGCTTTGGTACAAATCTGAGGGCTTTCTTATGAAGACAATAGAGATGCTTTCTTATGAAGACAGTAGAGATGCTTCCGGAACACCAAACCCATGCCTTGGGGGAGGCTCCCCAGTGAGAACACGTTTTTTTTTTTTTTTTTTTTTTTAAGAAAATCACAGTAATGACTACATCTTAGATTCATTGTAAAAGGTAATAAATGGGTTAAATACAGGTAAGGTGCTTCTTTTGTGTTTTATTTTACATATATGACAACACATGTTTTGTACTTGCCTGTCGGGTATGTTAACTCGGTACCAACAGCAGAGAAAGTCCCACCTCCTTGGCTTAATTCATCTCTTGCATAATTCTTGTTCTCTGACCTTGTTTTCAACACTTGGAAGCTCACTGGAAAAAAACCACATTTTTGGTAATAGTTCAAATAGGTTGGCATTCTCATGGCATTTCCATGTCAAGAGAATGTTTCTTTCATACTACCTTTACCGATTAGCTCGGTCAGCTGTGCCACAGATCTTCACTGGACCACGGACCTCCTGGCTGGGCCATTTTGGTGAGGGCTCCGATGATACTTCTATAATTCTGGAACAGCTCCAGCTTCTCACCAGTTTCACTGTCCCTCACAAGGATATTATTTAACTTATTATTATTGAATATATTTTACGGTGAATGTGGGCGTACTAAGGAGGACCTTTCTGTCTCAGGTTTTTATCCAACAAAGCATTTGATTATGGAGTAGATAAATAAGAAATGGAATTGAAATAGCTCAATTTGTCTTTTTTTGGGGGGAAGGTGACAAATTAAAGCTGCTTTAATTCTATATGTATTGTTTTTTCCTGATATGTTCCCCTTTCTTTGTGTGCTTTGGTGAGTTGCTGTTTCTCACAAAGTATGAAATCACTCAGATTCATGCCAGCATCCTATTTTGTATTGTTTACTTCATCACATTGTTTAGAGTGTGAATTCAAGGCTCTCTGGGCTGAGTCAATGAGCAGGTCCTTTGAATAAGATGGGAAACAGCTGTGCTGCTGTGAAATCTTTGCCTCTTCCCGTTAGTAGGTCTCACCCAGTCTTGTCTCTGAATTAAACCTGCAAAAAGGCAGTCATAAAGCTGACTGCATCTAGTGGGAATAAAATGATATTACAAACACCTCAGATCTACCTGAGGACCGTGGTAAACTCGCCCACTATCTCTCTCCCCGTCAAAAGAAAATGTAATGAAATGAAAAGGAAAAACATACACAGGCACCAAAAAGCCAAGTAAAGCTGACACATAAAGGGCGCAAAGGAACTTATTTGTTCAGCCTAATCCCATTACCAGAAAGTGCCCACTTGGACTTGACACCTTGGAGGGCAAGTTTGAAGGGCATGGCTTTTGTCCTTTGAGGGCTCTTAACATGCAGACAGACGTGTAAAAGATTTGCTAGCCTTAAATAATGAACAATAATAATGAATAATAGAGGAATACATATTCATATTTTACAAATAGCAGCTAATGATGGACTAATGACATTAACATCTACAGCATGAAATTTCTTTAGAAATATTTCTCTGTGGTTTTAGAATTCTGTTTGTTAGCTTTAACCAGAGCATAGTTAGAAATTCATCTTGCCAACTGTTTCATGGGGTTTATATCTGGCTTTATTGTATTTAACATATGCCCACATAACACCTGTCATGTTCCGGGCTATTCTCAGCCCGTTAGAGTAGTAACTCATTTAATCCTCATAACAGCCCTAGAGGCTCCAGTATTTTTTCTTTTTCCATGCATCGGGAAATTGGGACACAAACCAGTAATCAGTGTCCCAGGTCACTCATCTCATGAAGGGCAGAGCCCAAATCGGCTGCAGATACTTGGGCTCAGGAGGCCAACACTCAGTCACTGCTTTTTACTACCTTTCTATGTTCAAAGGCATTTCCTAAAAATGAATTCCAAAGTTGCTGTGGGCATTGCCAACATCAATGTTAATGACATTGTATGTGTTATTGACATTGATGACAATGACTTAAGCATGTGGCCTCCCAAAAAGACTACACTGATTTTGCTGTGAAAAATCCATTTTATTCCTACTGGATATAGCTTATATTTGAATTCAATTTATTACATAAACTATTTGAGATATTGACCTCTTCAGCTGTTGATGTTAAATACAGGACAAATAAAATTCTTGTTAACTCAAACACAGTTTTGACACATATGCTAACGATAAAAAGAAAAGATTATTATTGGCAATAATTATTGACCTGGATGCTCACAAGGCCCGTGACCAGAGGCAAGACCTTCCATCTCTCCATGTGTAAAATGTGATTATTGGATAGATGATCTCTAAACTGTCCTTTCCAGAACGAATGCTATACTAGGTTATCACTCTGTGTACAAATATTAATTTGCAAATCAGTGTTCCATACTGTCAACCATAATGCACAATCTTCAGCTGCTGTGTGTTTTAGAATCTACTTATCCCTCTCCGCATATGTTTATAATTTATAAACACACACACACACATACACACTCTCCTCTCTCTAGCAGCTTCCAGTCATTTTCAGGATGAAGTTGAAGCTCCTTGACTTGCCCCACCATCATCTACCCTTTGCCCACCTCTCTGGTCTCTTCTCTTGCCATACCCCCTTCTCTAATGCCCAGCGAACCCATTATTCCATCAAAATGGGTATTTTGACACAGGTCTCTCCCTTTGAACGTTATTCTCTCCCTCTGGAAAAAAAGTTCTACTTTTTTCCCACCCAGTAAACTTTTCTCTCAAGGCCCAGTTAAGTTTTGGGGAAAGCCTTCTTTGAATCCCCCTCTCCTTCCCCCTCCATAGAATGAATCAGGAACTCATCCTTTGTATCCCCAGTAGGACCCTATGTACCCCTTTCATGGCACCTAGATTGCATAGATTGCATTCTATGGCAATCTCTGGCTTTCTTGTTTATCTTCACCATTGGGCTGGGATTGGAACAGACAGTACTTTAGCTGTCTGTCTGGTGGCTCCAAGTGTTTGGCGAAATGACAGTCCTCAATGTATGTTAGCCAGATAGAAGAACAAATGAAATATGAAGGTCATATTTGTTTCTACAGGATGTAGTTAGATGTATTAGTCAGTTGTCTTCAGCACGGGGACTATTAGGCAGGTGGAATTCCTAAAATGGGATCAGTGTTGAGAGAAAGAGGCAGTGAGAGTGGTGGGGGTGATGTTGAGTCCTGATAAACTTATGTAATGAATATAATGTAAAAGAAAACCTAATGAGTTTAAGGACCAACCCATACATTTTTTTTGTTGACTGAAAATTATTGTTCATCTTTTTCAGTCCAGTCATTTGGAGGACACTGACCAAGAGGAATACACATAGTTTCAGTCCTCTAGAAGTTCTCTTACATGGGGAAAATGATAATACTAGATTGAAACATATGAACATTGGCAGTTTCATCTGTTCAACCTATTTAAGGCAGAATAAGAGGGTATAAGTGGAAAAGTTCATCCCTGGGAGTTAAGGGGGAGAATGGAATCTTATTCAACTGGAGGAACCAGAAAGGTCTTAAACAGGAGACAGTCTTTGAGATGAGTCCGAACAGGTGGATAGGATGTCAAAGGGAGAGATGGCATCAAAGGGGGCCAGTTCTACAGCAGTGAGACTCACTGGGCATGTTTGGGAAAGAGCAGTCATCCATTTGGCTGTATCACAGGAAGAGAGGAGTTATTAATGAGAGTTTTGAATGCCAGCCCAGTGGCAGGTAACATGGAACCCTTGATGGTTTATGAGCACAGGAAAGGTTTGGTAGAACTTTGTATGGGAAGAATCTGAGTCAGTTGGAGACTGGATTGGTACACCCCGTCTTATTCCTCTCCTCCTGTCTTCCCCATTCCTCCCAGCTGGGCCATGAACATGGCATGTAGCCACCGAGCCTCTGACAGGGGTACTATGCTGGGTTGTGGGCTATAAAGAGGAGAGAAGCCTGATCTCTGTGCTCAAGAGGCTTCAGTGGATCTCCACCGAGTCTGCTTTCTAAACCGGTGCTTTTTTCTGGTTTGTCCTTGACCCAGTTAGGTGAGTATTTACATGGCGCTTTGGGGAACTGTTGACATACCAGTCTCCCTCATGTTCTGTAACTTGCCGCCAGCACTCCCGAGCCTCGACAGGGGCCCCATCTCTGGCTCTGAACCCATATCCCTGCTGGCTTGGGCGTGGCACAGACCCACAGGTAATGGGTGAAATTGCCAAAGAGTTCTAAACCAGGGGACACATGATCTGTGCTCAGGCCGACTCCACCGCGGACTAAAGCTGCGGCCTGCTGTCAGGGCCTTCACCTCCCTGAGACTCAACTTCCTCATTCTGAAAGTGGAGATAATATCACCGGGTCTGTCTGCCTTGCCGGGCTGTAGTGCAGTACATGAATTACCCGTTGGTATTCATGCTTAGATTGTTACAAAGTTCTGTGCACTTTTATTAGCTCCTGTATATTTACCACTGGAGAAGATTCTTCTGGATCTTCTGGAACTTACCTGCTATGTTTATTACCTAAAGAATATTGTTTAATTTTAAGACTTAAAAAAAAATCTAGTAAACCAACCAAGAAAGCTTAAATTTGCCTCCAGTGTCAGGTGTTCAGACTCAAAAAAGAAAAAAATTAAAGATTTAAATCAAAACTAGGCCAAAGCTTAGCCCTGTAACAGGCTTTAGGACATTAGCGATTAGGCTACTGAAGCTATTTTTCCTGCACTGAATTTGCTAAAAGCAATTTCCTGTTTTTAACCCAAGTAGACAGCCCCAGTCCCCCAGGGGTTCATTAGCTTGGTGTTCCACCGGCAGTCACTTTCTTGCTATTTGTCTGCAGCATCAAGGTACAACAGATGGGGGAGGTTTAGCCTCACCTTTATGGTTAATGCTCACAATCTTATTAAAGGCTAAAGAAATACAGGATCATCTCCTTGTATCACTAAAAACTGATTTACCAGCATCACATCAAATATTTACCTTGCCCTAAGCCACCAGTAATTACAGGCTGATATTGTTCAGGCTCAAACAAACATAGAATAATGAATTTCTGCTAATTATTAGGCACTGATGAAAAATGTGATCTGCCCACTCCCAGCTCTGTCCGTGGCACCTCACTCATCTTTGGGCATGAGGGAAAACTTCAATTGATATGAATATATTCAGTGCTGCTGAAAAGCACTTCAGTGGTGTCAACCAGAAGTAATTACCAGCGTGTCTGGGAAAGTGATTAAAATGGCTTAAAATGAAGGTTTTGGTTTGCTACAGTTATTTCTATGCAAATATGCCACATTTTTCAACCGACATGGGTGTCTTAATTAAAAACAGGCTAAAGTTGCAGAATAACAAAAGATTTTTAAATTCTGCCAAACCTCACACTGTAAAAAATAATGACTCCAGCCTTAGCTGCAAATGAAAGTAATCTCTCTCCTTGTAGATCTTATTGGGCTTTTAAAAAAGTTTCACTGCAGACTATTACTGAATTGGGTATTTCCGGATGGAATACTCAAGTATTTCAGATACTTGACTGAGGCCCCTTGTTCAAAGACAGATGAGTGCCTCTCCTGTCTCTCTGCCCCTTAGGTAAGAGTCAAATAATGCCATCTTATTTCTAACATTTCTCCTGCAGTTGGTACCAGTAAGGGACCTCCCGAGATGACTGATTTCCCCCCCACCACTTCTAACTTAAAGGGAGAGAGAAAAGGATACAGAAAACTACATTAGGCCCAGAACTCAGACCCCACCTTGAGCCTTCTTTTTCTTCGCATTTTCTGTTTCTCTTAAACTCTCCAATTTAATCAGATGGTTCAAAAGGTGTATCAGGGGACCTTTATAACTCTGTAATTCTTTCAGGCCCAACCTGAGAAGTCAAGTATAGACCAAGGTTTTTTAAGGTGGTCACAAACCCAGCAGGTAGCACCTGTCTTCCCTTTCCTTTTCCCGTCTACTTTTCGGAAATTATATTCTCTATGGCTGTTTTCTAGGTGGTTCTTCCAGCTCTGTCGGCTTGTATAAAGCTATATAGACAGCATTAGTAGGACATCAAAAGGTTATTGGTGACTTAATCCAAGGCAGAAAAAAGAGTTAAATTTTTTTTAGAAATTGTCATAAGATCAATAAGGAAAATATTTTAGGGCCAGGATTAATTTTTTGAATTTCACTGGCGAGAACTCCTAACGGTATCTATTCTGTCTTCGGTCTTCTTCTCTTCTCTCCCCCCTCTGCACATCGTAGCTTCCAAAACCACTTCTTTAGCCCAGACCCCTCTTGTGAGATTCAGACCCTGTTGTCTGCTGGATATTGCCACCTCAGTGTCGCTCATCTAGAACTTCATCTTTTCCTCACCCTGGCCTCTCTTTGGCTGATCACCCACTTACCTAAGTCCTGAAATCTTAATCTTGTTTATTGTGTTACCGTTCAGCGAGCCCCTAGAGCCAGAAACCTGAGAACCATCCCTGACTGTTGAACATTTCCCATCTCTCCAAGTTCTACTGATATTCCTAACCAGAGCTCAGTTCCGGCCCCCATGTCCCCGTATTCCCTCCCACCCCCCCATCCCCAATTGGTACTGCTTTATGTCTGTGCTTTATCGTGTATTTTTGGGGATAACAGGATCCTAATTCCTGTCCTTGAATTTCCTCCTCCATCCTGCCCAACACGTCTTTCCATCCATTGTCTTATGTCCCTTGCCTGGAGTCTTCCATGATCATCCACTGCCTACAGATAAAGACGAAGCTTCTAACTATGACGTGGTGGTCATCACGTTGTGCCCTCCCCAAGCCCATCATCCTTTCATTCTTCTAGTAGCAGTAGCACCATTATGATTCTGTCTTTATCATAATGGTGGAGCCTGCGGCAAAAGGAAAGTATCAGTCATATAGATCTTATCTTTATTTTAAGTTCTGATATTTTTGTTCATCACTGATTTCTTTGCCTGTTCAATTTAAAAATATTGCATTAGGATGTTGTTTATCTTGATTACTGAGTTTTGGGGTAACCCCTTAAATTTTGTGCCTGAGGTGGTGAGTGCTTCCTTCAATCTACTCTAGTCTGGGCCCAGGATGGATTCTGGAGCTGATTCTGGAAATTTCCACGTGGAGTCTGAGAATCAAGCCAACCCAGCAGAAGGCTGGGAAGAACTACGGATGTTGTCTGAACCTTGAATCCAGCTGTGCCTGAAGCCTACACCTGGATCTTTTTTGTTGTTCTTGTTTTTGCTTAAGCTGGTTGGAATTGGGTCCTTTTTCACTTGTGGCAGGAAAGTTCTTGAATGATAAAGGGGCACACGGGGCTCCTGATGACGTGCCCCTCCTCCTATTCCCCCAGCCTCACCGCTCAGTTTTGTGAGGGCATCCTATGCCCCTCCTGCCCGGCACCACGTGCTGGGCCCTGCGTATGTTCTGCCTTTTTGTGCGGTGTATGGAGGAGTCTCCTCTTCTCTGAACATTTTCTTCCCCATCTGGTCTATCTGGTGAAAACCTACTCGTTCTTTATTACAGTGTCCAAATGCGACCACAGGTATGCCTGAATGAAATCTATGGTTATTTTCTTTGTTCTAGAGCTTTTTTTTTCCTTTAACATTTCAAATATATGAAATAACAGCTCATCCTGTTACAGTGCTGCTAAATTCCCTACTCAGCTTTTGCAGAGTTAGAAATTTTCATCTGCAAATAATGTCCTATAAAATATAATGCAACTTAATTAAAAACTTGGAACACTCCAGTGGTAAGTAGTGCCGAATTCTAGATATCTCTGCAGAGAGGCCCCTAGGGCCTTCTCTCTCTCTCTTTCTCTTCATATACACTGGCCCAATAATGGAAATTTTTCTTCTTGTAAAATAAACATGGTATTTAATAACATAGATGATAAATGCTCAGTTTTCTTTATCTTTTCCAGTCTTAAAAGCCTCACAATTATGAAGAGAAAATGAATAAAGGAAATAGTTTAGCAGATCCTAGACTTCCAAGATTTAAGCACCCTCTTCCATTCTACTTTTTTTTTTTTTTGTGTGTATGAATTCGCAAACACAGATTATAAGCTCCTTGGGGCTTCCTGGTGGCTCAATGGTAAAGAATCTGCCTGCAGTTCAGGAACCATAGGAAACGTAGGTTCAGTCCCTGGGTTGAGAAGATCACCTGGAGGAGGGCATGGCAACCCATTCCAGTGTTCTTGCTTGGAGAATCCAATGAACAGAGGAGCCTGGTGGGCTGCAGTCTATGAGTTGCAGAGAGTTGTATATGACTGACGTGACTTAGCATGCACACATAAGCTCCTTGGGACAGCATTTTTCCCTTCGAGTTTTTATTTTACACTGCATGCTCTATAGCTTCCAAACCTATGCTACTTTAGCTGCTGTTTGGGGGAGAAGAGTCACCTCTTCACAAAGTTGGAGCCCAGAGTACCATCTCAAGCACAATGAGTCCATCTTCTTTCTCACGGTTCTACATTATGCACTTGGATTTAAGTTATAGGAAAAAAAGTAACGAAAGCATAAAAGACAAAAGCAAACCTGACACTTGAAGGTCTTTCCAGTGTCTTCAGAGACTAAAGTTTGAGCACTTCAAATGACATGTGTGCTCAATCAAGGCCCCCAGTTGCCAGGGGTGGCCCCTTAGAGGTCATGGCTGCTCAGTTAAGACTCTCTTGACCCCTGCCTAGAGCCTCTGACCCATCACTGCAGGTAATGAATGTGAGGGAAGGCAGATCCATCCAGATCTAAGGACAATACAGGAGTAGGGGATTCAGTTCAGTTCAGTTCAGTCTCTCAGTCTTGTCCGACTCTGCGACCCCATGGACTGCAGCACGCCAGGCCTCCCTGTCCATCACCAACTTGTGAAGCTTGCTCAAACTCATGTCCCTCTATTTGGTGATGCCATCCAACCATCTCATCCTCTGTCATCCCCTTCTCCTCCTGCCTTCAATCTTTCCCAGCATCAGGGTCTTTTCCACATGAACAGTATGAAAAAAAAAAGAGGGGATTAAGAGGTACAAACTGTCCCATATAAGATAAGCTACTGGGATATATTGTGCAACACAGGGAATATCTTATAATTACTATAAATGGAATATAACCTTTAACAACTGTGAGTGATTATACTGTATAACATATAATATTGTCCATCAGGTATACGTCAATAAGGAAAAAAGATTTAATGATGTTGGAACTAGCTTCTGAAGGGTAAGGTGGGTGAAGCCACAGCATTTACCCTAGGGAATATTTTAGAGTAGGCCTCTGTCCACATTAATCTTATGTTTGCACTTATGAGTCCCCCTTGCCCCATCCCCGCATGCGGTCCCTTGCACATGTAGAGCTCCCCACTGTCCTCAGAGACGCCCACACCCTCTCCCTTCTGGAGCAGCGATGTCCATCAGTGCTAGAGCTCTAGGGACATCTTACCCATCCAGTAACAGCTTCGTTTAGGATAATAGAACCTCTTGGTTTGTGATCTCCTTTAGGTTAAGAATGCGGATCGACGTTGAGTTTTATAAAGTTGTGGATCAATGTTGAATTTTAAAAAATACATTTTTTGCACTTTTAAACTCCATGGTCATGTGGTATTTCTCTTTTAACTCATTAAAGCTGTAAATTATACTTACTGATATTCTAATATTAAACCACCCTTGTATATTGGAAAAACTCTGAGAAGGGTCTAAGTTATAATATATATTGAAAATATAGCTCCATTGTTTTGTATCTAATGTTATTCATTTTTGGGGTTCCATTTTATGTTGATTGCTCTTTCTTTCTCTAAGATTTAAGATTTTTCTCTTGTTTTTGGCAGTCTTAAGTTTCAGAGAGACTAAGGCTTTTCTAATTTCTCCTCATTGGAGAAATAACATAACCTTGTGACACTTCAATCTGAGGTCTTTCTTTTTTTTTAATGTCATGAAATATATCATCTTTATTTTTTCAGATATTTTAAATTGCCTTAAAATTTTTATTTGTGAATTTTCAAATATACACAAAAATAATAAAAAATAAATAAATCTTTATTTTTATATTTTTCTGTGTCTAGGATTGCTGTTGTCTGGATATTACCACTCCTGCTAGCCTCCACCCTTGTTAGCCTCTATTTTATATTATCTATTTCTTTGTTGTTTCTTTCTTCTGTGTGGAAGGTTACCGTAATCTACTCTTTCCAATCTCTGATTTGTCGCCTGGATGTTTCCATTCTGCCATTTATTTCTTCCACTTACATTCTTTGTATATTTTACATTTCACATTTCTTCTTGGTTTTATCTTTCCTCCCACCCATGAAACAGCTTGCCAGGTCAGAATTTCACCCTTTGCCCCTCCTTGCCAGGAAGAAGCAACAGTGGAATGCTCTCCTTTGCATGCTTATTTGCTGGCCCTGGGGCTTGGATGTGGAGAAGCCACCCTCCAGGGGTGGTTAGTCCTCACTTACCTTCTTCAGCTCTTCACACAAGCGCAGGCTTCCTATCCTGCCCTGGCCTCTCTCTGGAGGACCAGGTGCAGGGCAGGCATCATTCGTCCGGGGGCAGTCGGGAAATGGCAACCTACTCTCGTATTCTTGCTTGGGAAATCTCACGGACAGAGATCCAGCAGGCTACAGTCTCTGGGGTCACAGAGGCGTCGAACATGACTTAGTGACTCAACAGCAGCAGCAACAAACGCTGAGGAACGCAGGATGAGCAGGGCCCAGACGCCCGCAGTTCCGTTCCTGTTCCATCCTGTCTCGCTGTGCAGGCTACCTCCCCCTGCCAAAGCCAGCCTCCCACAAAGGACTTACCAAGCAGCGCTCCACCCCACCCTCAGCCCTTGGTCTCAGGTCTCCTCCACTTTCTCTCAGGGGATGCTGCTTTTGGAGGCTGGAGCCAGCAGATGTGCTGGTTCAGCACTTTGGGCCTTTCGCGGTTCCTTTGCTTTGCCTCAATATCTAACCCCGAACAGACTTCCCCAGAGGTTGGGATAAGCCCAGGCCAAGTTTTTAAAGCTCTTTCTATGTTCAGAGATGAAGAAATAGCAAAATAAGACTCAGAAAATTTGGCTCCATTACAAATATTTACTTTCGATAAATTAACACTTTCAATATGATTCTGACACTGATTATACCTTATACTTAATTTAGGGTTGTTTTCAGTTGCTCAGTCTTGTCTGACTCTTTGCTACCCCATGGACTGCAGCACTCCAGGCTTCCCCGTCCTTCACTATCTCCCCGAGTTTACTCAAACTCCTGTCCGTTGAGTTGGTAATGGTATCTGACCATCTCATCCTCTGTTGCCCCTTTTCTTCCTGTCCTCAATGTTTCCCAGCATCAAGATCTTTTCCAGTGAGTGGGCTCTTCACATCAGGTGGCCAAAGTATTGGAGCTTCAGCTTCAGCATCAGTCCTTCCAATGAATATTCAGGGTTGAGTCCTTTTAGGATTGACCGGTTTGATCTTGCAGTCCAAGGGATTCTCAGAGTCTTCTCCAGCACCACAGTTTGAAAGCATCAGTTTTTCAGTGCTCAGCCTTCTTTATGGTCCAACTCTCACATCCATACATGACTACTGGAAAAACCATCGCTTTGACTATATGGACCTTTGTCAGCAAAGTGATGTCTCTACTTTTTAATACACTGTCCAGGTTTGTCATAGCTCTCCTTTCAAGAAACAAGCATAATTTTCATGCTGCATCCATCATCTCCAGTGATTTTGGAGCCCAAGAAAATAAAATCTGCCACTGTTTCCACTTTCCCCAATTCTATTTGCCAAAAAGTGCTGGGACTGGATGCCATGATTTTGGTTTTTTGAGTGTTGAGTTTTAAACCAGCTTTTCACTCTCTTTAATTTAGAGAGCGCATAACAAATGTAATTTGGGCCCTTTGGTAGATGTGAAATAGCCTTGTCCTCATCTGTGTTTGCCAGGCCTCAGTCTGGTTAGAGTCTGGTTTGGGGCCACGAAATTAGGTCATTTGTCTCTCCCTTTTTTATGAATCTCAGTTGGTGGTATTCTTGAAATAAACTTAGGCCACTTTTAAAATTCATTACAGCTCTTTTATCTGGGAGAGTCTGAAGATTTTCCTGGAGGGACACAAGAAGGCAGTTTGAAATTGAGTCTGCATTTCTACTGTCAAAGTTCTTCAGTTCCTGGCAAACAATAGCTCCAGACTGAGACTGTTCACTGAACTGTCTCTTCCTGTAGTGACTTCTTTTTACTTTGTGTTCAGCAACCGGGAAATTATTTCTTCATGGCTTGTGGATCAGAGACCTGGGCTAGTGTCAGTCCAGTCTGACAGGTCACTGCCTTTCCCAGGCTAAAGAGGCCTCATGCTAATAAATACCTGACTTGGCCTGACTCAAAGACTTCCCTGGATTTCTGGTGGATCCTGAAACTAGGCTGGGGTGAAACATATGCCCAAAGAGGCAAAGTTTACAAGAAGCTAGTAAGGCAAAAAAAACAGAAGTTATGAGACTTGTTTTGCTCATGCGTTGCCACTTTGTAATTTCTGAAACCTGTGCTCTACATAGTAAGAAAACAGGCCCACAGAGGTTGTGGCAGAGAAAGAGAGAAAAGCCATGTGTCAGAACCCAGATCTTAAAAAAAGTTGGATTTTTTTCCAATCACATTTTTATGTGAGCAAGAAAAGATCACTCAAAAGAATTATGTTGGAAGGCCCATCTAATTTTCCCAAATAGATGAAAAAGTACAAACTATTCTATACCCCTAAAACTGCTGACCACTAAAATTGCATCTTGTTTATTTGCTGATAAGAAAATTTACTCAGGATAATTTCAGGGAGAAAAATATTTTTCCTTAACTCTTAACATTTCTAAACATGCCAAGCATGAAAATTTAATGAGCAGACAACTTTTATATAATTTGTTTTAAATTTCTGCAATTAAACAATGATTTTATACCTGACTTGCATATACATGTCTTTATTCACAAATTTATAGATTAATCTTAAAGAAACCTCTTCCCCTATATACCTATGGTCTCAGAACTTTACTCTTCCTTCTTATCCTTTATTAAAGTCCTTATTATGTTGACATATCTAATGTAATCTGACAGAACAATTTCAAGTTCCATTTGGACAATTTCACAAGGTCTTTGGACTATTCCTCTTGGCCTAATGGGTCTCTAATGGGTCAAGTACCTATCAGATGGTGAGAATGTTTGTGTGTATGAAAAACATGTTAGCATTGATGATGAGTTGTTGACAAGGTTTTTAGTCAAGGCCTTGGAGCAGGATTTCTCAGTTTTGGAACTATTGACATTTTGAACCAGATAATTTTTTGTTGGGGAAAGTGAGGGGCGGCTGTTGTGTGCTGTAGGATGTTTAGCAGAATCTTTGGCCTGTACTCTGTGGATTAGTGGATGATAGCAGTTGTCCCTCCATCCTCTGGTTGCGACAAAGGTGCCCACCAAATATACTTGCAGGTGCATGTGTATGCACGGAAATCACCCCTGATGGAGAGTCACTGCCTTCAAGTATTTTCTTTTTGTATCACAACAAAACTGGCAGCAGTACTACTTTATTGAGGGCATCCCATGGAACAGGTGCTGTGTTAATAAGATCTCTCTCTCTCTCTCTCTGTCTGTCTCTATATGTACATACATACACACACACATACATCTGTATATGCTTGTGTGTGCATGTATGTGTAATCTCAGTGGTTTCCAAAGTGTAGTTTCCTGTTCAGAAAGATCAGCAAATTGTAGGACTCATCTCCTGAGTCAGAAACTAAGAGTGGAGAATTAAGAGTGAAGTCTAGCACTCTGAGTTTTAATAATTCCTCTAGGTGACTCTGATGTTTGATTCAGTTTGAAAGTTTGGGAACCCTTGATATATATATGTGTGTGTGTGTGTGTGTATTCTTGTTCCTGTTTAATCTGAGTAGTATTTAGTGTACCTTATATATGTTGGAACTGAGTTTCAGAGAGATTATGTAATTTGTCCCAGATTACCAGGTAGATAACCAACTTGTCCAAGATGACATTGCTAATATCAGAGTTTATATGTAGGGGTGTTTGAGTAGTTCAGTAAATGGCATTCTTCTGATCTGTTTGAGTTTTGGTTAAATTAAGAATAAAACAAAGGAATCAAGTGGAGGATCACCTCAATTACCAGTAAAGTTCTGTTTAGAATATATGACTTGATGTGAGGGCCAAAAAGCCTGATAAATGAATACACAAACTGGAGAGAGTGGCCCTTCCAGTCATGGCAGCCTTGGGTCTGGGGAGACCTCCGTGTTTGAGGGATGAGTAGCAGAAAACAGACTCCTTCAAATATCCCCATTCATCAGGAGACGGGACAGAGCTGAGCCTGCACACTTCGTTAAATCTCCTCAAATTGCCAGTCAGAGCCATCACCCCAGTACCCTGGGGGCAGAGTGGGTCCAGGGTTCATACCCTTGAACACCCTTCCTGTGGATGGAATAATTAAGAACAAGGGAGTAATGTTCCCTGACAGTCACCCTGGTTTAGTATAGGCTCTTAACATTCGGAAGAAACTGATTCAGTTTCTAGTCTCTTCCTATGTTAAATATTTGTCTTTTTTTTTTTTTTTGCCAACTGACTTTTTGTGTCAAATATTGTTTAGATTCATAGCAGTACCTTCAGATTTATAGCAACTAATTGAGGTGTGTGTATGTCTGGTTGTGGTGGGGGTGTGATATTATCAAAAACACACTGGAAGCATCCTAGGATCTCTGTTTCACCTCTGACTCTGTGCTTTTCTTGTAAGTTACTTAAATTTTTTTCCTTTTTTTCTGGTTCTTTTCATTTATGAATTTTTATTGGGGTATAGTTGCTTTACAATGTTGTGCTACCTTTTTTTTTTAAGTCTAGAAATAAAGGGGCAATAGTTATGAGACATCATGCAAAATGCCAGGCTGGGCTGGATGAAGCACAAGCTGGAATAAAGATTTCCGGGAGAAATAACAACAACCTCAGATACGCAAATGACACCACCGTTATGGAAGAAAGCGAAGAGGAACTGAAGAGCCTCTTGAAAGTGAAAGAGGAGAGTGAAAAAGCTGGCTTAAAACTGAACATTCAGAAAACTAAGATTATGGCATCCAATCCCATCACTTCAGGGCAAAGAGATGGGAAACAATGGAAACAGTGACAGACTTTATTTTCTTGGGCTCCAAAATCATTGGAGATGGTGATTACAGCCATGAAATTAAAAGACACTTGCTCCTTGGAAGAAAAGCTATGACAAACCTAGATAGCAAATTAAAAAGCAGAGACATTACTGTGCCAATAGAGGTCCATCTAGTCAAAGGTATGGTTTTTCCAGTAGTCATGTATGGATGTGAATGTTGGACTATAAAGAAAACTGAGCACTGAAGACCTGATGCTTTTGAACTGTGGTGTTGGAGAAGACTCCTGAGAATCCCTTGAACTGCAAGGAGATCAAACTAGTCAATCCTAAAGGAAATCAGTCCTGAATATTCATTGGAAGGACTGATCCTCAAGCTGAAGCTCCAATACTTTGGCCACCTGATTCGAAGAACTGACTCACTGGAAAAGACCCTGATTTTGGGAAAGACTGAAGGCAGGAGGAGAAGGGGACAACTGGGGATGAGATGGTTGGATGGCATCTCTGACTCGATGAACCTGAGTTTGAGGAAGTTCTGGGAGTTGGTGATGGACAGGGAAGCCTGGCATGCTGCCGTCCATGGGGTTGCAAAGAGTAGGACATGGTTGAGGGACTGAACTGAACTGAGTAATGAAACAGCAGAGTCTCTTATGAAAATTGAATTAGACAAATACAAATATTAACATAGCTACCTGTCATACTGTACACCTCTCCATTTCTAGGTGGTCACTATGCTGAGGACAATTGTTGTATTAGTAAACGTGTGGTCAGAGCTCTAATGATGTGCTTCCTTGTTGATGTAGTGTTGTTCTCCCACAATTTAAGACAATTCAAGAGAACAAAGCAAGCCCATTGTGAGGGAGACCCTGGGGATACAGAGGCATCTGTGAGCTCAGAGTCCATCCAGGAGACCCCAGGCAAATAGGTCTCAGTACGTTTGTAGACATTTGAAGATGACAGATAAAGGTGTGATGTGGGTGGGCCTCCCAGGGGTGTGTGGGGTGCTGGTCATGGGATGTGTCTTCTGGTCTGAAAGCCCAGAGACTCACTCTGAAAGATGATGACAGCAATTCACAAACTTTGCCACACTGAATTTTCCAATAACCTCATGTGGGAAGAATTAATGATCCATATTTTTCATCAATGTGTAAAACTCAGCTGGTAAAGAATCCTCCTGAAATGTAGGAGACCCCAGTTCGATTCCTGGGTCGGGAAGACCCACTGGAGACCCACTCCAGTATTCTTGGGCTTCCCAGGCGGCTCAGCTGGTAAAGAATCCACCTGAAATGTGGGAGACCTAGATTTGATCCCTGGGCTGGGAAGATCCCCTGGAGAAGGGAAAGGCTACCCACTCCAGTATTCTGGCCTGGAGAATTCCCTGGAAAGAGGAGCCAGGTAGGCTATCGTCCATAGAGTTGCAAAGAGTTGGATGTGACTGAGCGACTTTTGCTTTCACTAAGTGGCTTAACATCTTGCAATTTGTAGCAGTAGGCCCTACAACCTATCCTCTCATGAGTACTGAGAGGTCATCAGGCGCCGGGGGCTGACCTGTACTAAGTAAAGTGCGTTTGGGGCTGACCTAAGCGCCACAATATAAAATTAGTAGTTGAGAGTGATAAAGAACTTCATAGGAACCAGAATGAGCTGTCTGCTTAGGGCTATGTGAGCAGGTCATTTCCCCCATCCCTCAGCAAATCAGTGAGTAGGTCATAATGAAAAGGATTTAGTCAATCTCAGGAGAAATCCTTTAATAAAACCTCTCGGGAGCCTCCCTACCTCTAGGGGCAGTCTTGAGTTGGCCCGGTGTACTGAGTATGCTGGTCAGGGCACCCTGCTCTAGGCCTTTGTCTGATTTGCTTTTTCCATTGTTCTGAATGCTTTCTGTTGCTTCTCTTTCTCTCTGTTTGGGAATTTAGGTATTCCACAGCTTTAACATGATAATGAATTTGACTTTGAGTTCCCCTTGGATTACTTAATTTGAGGACATTTCCTCAGCCATTATGCCTGGTAACTCCTCCCAGTAAAAGTTCATTTTTTAGTCTAACTGTCAAAGGGAGATCTTATTTCTCTCATTTCCAAGCTCATGGGAGATGATTTTTCATAGTCCTCTAGTATCAAAACAGATTAATGAACAAAGTGTAAATATAATTATATAACTCAATTAAGAAAGCCTATATACTGTAATAATAAAGTCCTATAAATATTAACTATGGTTCAACAAATCCTATGTGAACAAAGGTGCACAGAAGAAAAAAATCCAAACGGATGAGTTTTTGTCAGCTCTGATCATTTAGCCAATATGCTGTGGTATATTCCTACTGGTGTTTACTTCTGCTGTTTGTTGTGATTGGTGGGTGACCACATCATCCTGATGCTAAAATGTTTTGAATATTGTCCCTGGCTTCTACCAGGTTCTGGGCACAGTTTTAGGTGTTTTTTCATTTTAGTCAATTGAATCTCAAAGTATTGAATTCTATTTTCTCCACAGTCCTGATATCTAAAGCGCTGGCACTTTTGGAAGTTTATCATCTACTGAAAATCTAAAGTAGTTTGAAGATCAAAATTCAGAAATAGAGATGAGCATGCATGCTGTGTGTGTGTGGAGTGTGTGTTTATAGGAGTACAAAATACATGACAGATTTAAATGAAGCATAAAGCTTGAAGGCATCTCCAGAGAGCTTCATGTCATCTTCCTGCTATAGAAAGAAAAAGTTTGATATATTTTATATTATGTGCTGACCAGTTTGTGACGTTGGTCATGATATTTGGTCTCTGCCTGCAGTTCCTCACACAGAGCCCCTGAAACCTTTCCCCGACTGATGGGAGTGATAGGCAGATCCTGCACAGAGCTCCTAAATCACTTGGCAGTTCCAGGGTGATAGGAATGTCTTTTGTTCTAATGAGGTGACCCTTGGTGGGCTCCAGGATGGCTTCAGGATGGGGCTGGTCACCTAAGATGACACCATGGCTAGAAGCTTGGAACTCCAGTACACTTCTCATTCTCTGGGGAGAGTGAAAGGGCTGGAGATTGAGTTAATAACTGATTGGGGCTATGTCATAAAGCCTCTATAAAAATCACTAAACTGTAGGGTTCAGAGAGCTTCCGGGATGCTGAAAGTACCCATGTGTTGGGAAAGCGGTGTGTCCCAACTCCACGGGGACAGAAGTTCCTGCACTCAGGACCCTTCTAGATCTGGCCCCGAGGTACCCTCTTCATCTGGCTGTGTTTGTTTATTTTGTAATCTCGTCTGTCATAAATAAGTAAACATAAGTAGTACCATTTCTCTGAGTTCTGTGAGCAGTTCTAGCAAATTATCGAACCTGAGAAGGGGTTGTGGGTACCCCTGATTTGTAGCCAAGTCAGACAGAAGTGTGGGTAGCCTGGGTACCCAGTACTTGAGATTGGCATCTGAAGTGGGGGCAGTCTTATGGGACTGAGCCATTAATCTGTGGGGTCTGTGGTAGCTCTGGGTGGTTAGTGTCAGAACTTAACTACACTTTAGGACCCTCGGTTGGTGCCTGCAGAGAACTGGAGAACTGGTTGGTGTGGAAGACCCACCTACACATTTGTGCCTGGTGTTGTGAGTAGAGAAGCAGTTTTCCCTGCAAAATGCTAGAGCAGTTGACACGCCACTTAGAGACCTTCATTAAGAAGTATCTCTTCACATACAGGCCCATCTCTTTCGCTGAACTCTTCTGTTTAAAATGCATTCGGAGAAGGAAATGGCAACCCACTCCAGTGTTCTTGCCTGGAGAATCCCAGGGACAGAGGAGCCTGGTGGGCTGCCGTCTATGGAGTCACACAGAGTCAGACACAACTGAAGCGACTTAGCAGCAGCAGCAGCAGCAGGATATACAGTGGAATTTACATTTGGGGTCCTAAGCTCTGGGAACAAGATTGACATTTGCGTGCACAAGAACCTTCCCCATCAATTTGCAATGCAAAAGCTGTCAGCTAACTTAAATACAGTATTCAAAACAAGAAATCAGCTTTTTGGATATGGTGAGGATGGGTTGTACCACGTGGTGAAATTTGCTTGACAGCCTCTGTATTTTCTCTGGAGACAAAACAACCTTTCTACCAGCGAGAATGTTTCAGTGGGGATGGTAATAGTCATAGCTGTATTTCAAATTACAGTTGATGTAGGTATTTTTCTCCAGCAGAGTTTAAGGTATACAATTATTGATTTAAATTGTCCTCCTTCTCATATTATTTGGATTAAATGGCTAGCCTTTCAAAACATGGGAGGCAGACACAGTCTAGGAAGCCTTAATGGGAAATCACAAAGTAAAGGGAACAATGTCATTTGAACCGTGTGTGAGCTAGTCAATCACAGACACCCCTTCTTCAACACAATGCACTGAATTGAAGAGGGTAGTGAGGGGTAATGATTTAAAATATTCTTATCTATATTTTGTTTTGTAATAATTTATAAAGATAATATACAATCACTATAAAATTAAAACCCTGAAAGGCAGTTTAAATAAAATAAAAATGATCCTTATTTTACCTTTATTCCTTTACTTGTTAAGGGTTACCACTGTTAATAGTTTGATATAAATCATTCCAGTTCATTTTGTATGAACTTGTAAATTGCATGCACATTTATATATGTATGTATTTATGTTTGCATATTTTATTTGTGTAAAAATGAAATTACTGGACGCTTCCGTGGTGGTCCAGTAGTTAAGACTCTGAGCTTCCAATGCAAGGGGACACGACCCCTGGTCGGGGAACTAAGATCCCACATGCCGTGTGGCATGGCCCAAAAAATATAAAAACCCAAAACTAAAAATGAAATTACTCTATATATTTGCATATCCTTATTATATTAAATGTGGAAAGAAAAAAAAAAAAGATGTAGGATAGTTTTCAAGATGCCGGACACCAGACAGCACAGGCCTGGGGTCCCTGAGAGGAAGGAATAAAACGAGGTGAATCCTATGATTGCACCAGCTTATTGCCTTCTGCGTCCGTTCAGATCTCTAGCCCATCTCTGCCTTAAAGATACACACATAAATGCTGAGTATGCTAGAGGGATGTGTAGGAGGAAAGTTTTGTCATATCGAACGGAGAAGGCCTTTCTTAGGGTGTGTGTGTGCGCGCATTAGTCGCTGTCGTGTCTGACTCTTTTGCAACCCCATAGACTATATAGCTTGCCAGGCTTCTCTGTCCATAGACTTTTCCAGGCAAGAATACTGGAGTGGGTAGCTATTCCCTTCTCCAGGGGATCTTCCTGACCCAGTGATAGAACCTGGGTCTCCTGCATTGCAGGCAGATTCTTCACCATCTGAGTCACCAGGGAAACCCAGGATGTCACGGAAAGCAGAACTGTTAGAAGGTAATTGAAAATTTTTGTAGAATAAACTATTTCACAAACAAAAGTAAAGAACAAAATGCTGGAGCCTGTGGCTCACCCCTTAAAACTTCAGGGCTCAGGTCTGGGCCTTCCTCCCCTCTGAGTTCCATGAGTTTACATAGTATATATGGGCTGCTGACGCCCAAATCTCTATCCCTAGCACAGATTGCACATGAAATGTCTATCTGGGCATCCATCTTGGGCACTTGGATATCTTACAGGCAGTTAAGACTGCAAATGTCCAAACTGCTTGATGCTTAATTCCTTGCCGCCATCCCCCAAACTTTCCTTCTCCCATCTTCATTTGAGTAAATGTTGCATCATCTACCTAGCTGCTCAACTAAAATATCTAGTGGTAATTTTTGACTCCTCTTTCTCTTCCTTCCCCGCGGTCAATGTATTAGCAAGTCCTATTGGTTCTACCTTCAAGATATATCCCAAGTTCAATACCACTTTTACTGTTTCCACTGTTCAAAGGGCATCACCATTTATTTGGATTATGGCAATGACATATAATTGTTCTCCTGCCTTCTGCTTTCTTGCTCTATTATCTGTTCTACACAGAGCAGCCAGAGTAATGGGCTCAGTATTGATTCAAGTCACTCTACTTGCTTACACACCTTTAGTGACTTCCCGGTGGACATGTTAAGATATCTTTTGTCCATCTTCTTTCTCTATTACAAAAGTTCATGTCATGTTTTGTCTGGGGTTATTTTCTATTCTCTTTGTCTCTGCTTTTTAACACCTTTTTAGTCCTTGGCAGTCATTTTACTGGGATGGAGGAGAGAGGGGAGTATATAGGGGCCTGCACCCATCTAAAGCGCACAGCTGGGCTTCTCTGGAGGCTCAGTGGTAGAGAATCTGCCAAGGCAGGAGACATGAGTTCAGTCCCTGGGTCAGGAAGATCCCACATACCTCAGAGCAGCTAAGTGGTGAGCCACAGCTACTGAAGCACCCATGCCCTGGAGCATGTGCTCCGCAGCAACAAAAGCCAACAGTGAGAAACCTGTGCACTACAGCCGTGGAGTGGCCCCTGCCTGCCCGAATGAGAGAAAAGCCTGTGCAGCAATGAAGACTCAACACAACCAAAAATAAGTAAATAAAATTATTAAAACAATAAAGTGTACAGTTCAGGGGACTTCCCTGGCAGACCAGTGGTTAACACTTAGCCTTCCAGAAGGCGTAACAGAAGGTTAACACTTCGCCTTCCAACATAGAATTGGAAGTTTCGATTCTTGGTAGGGGAACTAGATCCCACATGCCTCATGGCCAAAAACCAAAACATAAAACAGAAGCAGTGTTGTAAAAAAGTCAATGGAAGACTTTAAAAAATGGTCCACATGAAAAAAGAAAAACTAAGAAAAAAAGGAACTTCTGTGATGGTCCAGTGGTTAAGAGCCTGCACTTCCAATGCGGGAGTTTGATGCCTGGTCAGGGGACTAGGATCCCACATGCCACAAGGTGTGGCCAAAAAAAAAAGAAACAAAAAGTATACAGTCCAGTGGCTTTTAGTATATTCACAGAATTGTGAAACCATCACCATGATCAAGTTTAGAACATTTTTAATAACCCCCAAAGAAACCATGTAACTGTTAAGAGCCCCCCTCCATTTCCCCCAATCCCTCAGCCTTCATTGCTGTTCAGTCATTCAGTCGTGTCCAATTCTTTGTGACCTCATGGACTGCAGCACACCAGGCTTCCCTGTCCCTCACCATCTCCCTGAGTTTGCTCAAACTCATGTCCATCAAGTTGGTGATGCCATCCAAGCATCTCATCCTCTGTCGTCCCCTTCTCCTTCTGCCTTCAATCTTTCCCAGCATCAGGGTCTTTTCCAATGAGTCAGTTCTTTGCATCAGGTACCCAAAGTATTGGAGCTTCAGCTTCAGCATCAGTCCTTCTAATGAATATTCAGGGTTTAATTCCTTTAGGATTGACTGGTTTAGTCTCTTTGCAGTCCAAGGGACTCTCAAGAGTCTTCTCCAACATCACAGTTCGAAAGCATCCATTCTTTGGCACTCAGCCTTCTTTATCGTCCAACTCTCACATCCATACATGACCACTGGAAAAACCATAGCTTTCACTATGCAGACCTTTGCTGGCAAAGTGATGTCTCTGCTTTTTAACACACTTTCTAGGTTTGTCATAGCCTTTCTTCCAAGGAGCAAACGTCTTTTAATTTCTTGGCTGCGGTCACCATCCACGGTGATTCTGGAGCCCAAGAAAATAAAGTCTGTCACTGTTTCCATTGTTTCCCCATCTATTTGTCATGAATTCATGAGACAGGTTCTTAGCTTTTTGAATGTTGAGTTTAGCCTTTTGAATGTTAAGTTTAGCCTCAGCCTTAGGCAATCACTAGTCACTTTGTCTCCATAGATTTGCATATTCTGGATATGTCATATAAATGGGAAAGACCATATCTGGCCTTTTTTAACTTGTTCCTTTCACTTAATGTTTTCAGAGTCCATCCATGTTGGTGGGGGTTGCTCAAGATGACAGTGTAGGAAGACCGTGAGCTTACCTCTTCCCATATGTAACTGAATCTACACCTGCCTGTGAAACGATTCTTCCTGAAGAAGATCTGGGGGCTGATTGGCCAGCTACTGCACCTAGAAGGACCACGTAGAAACTGGTAGGAAAGAAGGAGACGTGGTAACCGTGGGTGCCCCACCCTGCCATGGCAACCAGGAGTAGCATGGGACAGAGGTGAGGGGCCCGGGCGCAGACTCACCCACCCTGAGACACAGCGAAAAAGCAGCATTTTAAACGATACCTAGACAATTCGGAAAAAAATTTCATCGACTAACCTTAGGGCTTCTGCGAAATGAGAGCCCTCTCTGGGGCAGGGGGCTTTGGGGAGCGCCATTGTTTGATCCCCGGGCGGCCCCCTAGACCACACCCTCTCTAACTCCAGCCCTGCTTCCCACCGAGGCAGCCTCAGGTGCAGTGCTCTCCGGGGACCGCCCACAGCATGGCCCTCTCCAGCCTCAGTCAGCCTGCGCAAGCCCCAGGCACAGGCAGTCTACACAAGTGATGCTTCCACACAAGGCCGCTCCTTCATGACCAGGAGAAGCAGCTGTTTTGCCTAACTCGTAGAAGTTCAGTTCAGTCTCTCAGTCGTGTCTAGCTCTTTGGACCCCATGGACTGCAGCACACCAGGTTTCCCCATCCATCACCAACTCCTGGAGCTTGCTCAAACTCATGTCCATTGAGTCGGTGATGCCATCCAACCATCTCATCCTCTGTCGTCCAATTCTCCTCCTGCCCTCAATCTTTTCCAACATCAGGGTCTTCTCTGATGTTGGGATCAATACTTTGGCACTCAGATTTCTTTATGGTCCAACTTTCACATCCATACATGACTACTGGAAAAACCATATCTATGAATGTGTGGAGTTTTGTTGGCAAAGTAATGTCTCTGCTTTTTAATATGCTGTCTAAGTTGGTCATGGACTTTCTGCCAAGGAGCAAGCATCTTTTAATTTCATGGCTGCAGTCACCATCTGCAGTGATTTTGGAGCCCAAGAAAATAAAGTCTGTCACTGTTTCCATTGTTTCCCCATCTATTTGCCATAAAGTGATGGGACCAGTGGTCATGATCTTAGTTTCCTGACTGTTGAGTTTTAAGCCAGCTTTTTCATTCCCCTCTTTCACCTTTACTAAAGGCTCTTTATTTTCCTCTTCACTTTCTGCCATAGGGGGTGTCATCTGCATATCTGAGGCTATTGATATTTCTCCCACAATCTTGATTCCAGCTTGTGCTTCATCCAGTCTAGAATTTCACATGATGTACTCTGCATATAAGTTAAATAAGCAGGGTGCCAATATACTGCCTTGATGTACTCCTTTCCTAATTTGGAACCAGTCCATTGTTCCATGTCCAGTTCTAGCTGTTGCTTCTTAACCAGCATACAGATTTCTCAGGAGGCAGGTAAGGTGGTCTGGTATTCCCATCTCTTGAAGAATTTTCCAGTTTGTTGTGATCCACCACTCAAAGGCTTTAGCGTAGTCAATGAAGCAGAAGTAGATGTTTTTTTCTGGAATTCTCTTGCTTTTTCTATGATACAACAGCTGTTGGCAATTTGATCTCTGGTTCTTCTGCCTTTGCTAAATCCAGCTTGTATATCTAGTCATACAAACGAGGAGGAGGAATATGTTCCAAATAAAAGAACAAAATATTAATAAAGCTCAACAAAAAACCCTAATGAAATGGAGATAAGTAATTTACCCAATAGAGAGTTCAAAGAAACAATCATAAAGAAACTCATCAAACTCTGGGCAAGAATAGGGAATCTGAATGACTCAACAAAAGCCAAAAATAAATAAACAGGTCTATGTCAAACTAAAAACTTAAAGGAAACTACTAACAGTGAAAAGGCAACCTACCAAATGGGTGAAGATATTTGCAAATGGTATATCCAATAAGGGATTAATATCCAAACTATACAAAAAAAACCTACAAGTCAACATAAAAAGCAAAGAATTTTATTAACACATCTGGAAAGGACGTGAATAAACATTTTTCCAAAGAAGATATACAGATGGTCAAGAGGCACATGAAAAGGTGCTCACCATTCATCAGAGAAAGGCAAATCAAAACCACAATACTTTTGCCACCTCACACCTGTCAGAATGGCTCTTATCATAAAAGACAGGAAACCACAGTGTTGATGAGGATGTGGAGAAAGGGAATCCTGTGTGCTGTTGGTGGAATGCAAACTGGTGCAGGCATTATGGAAAACAGCAAGGAGATTTCTCAGAAAATAAACATAGGACTACTGTAAAATCCAATTCTGTTTCTGAGAATATCTATATATCTATATCTGGGATTGTATATGTGTGTATATATATATATATATATATATATATATATATATATATATATATATATATATATACACATACACACACACACTATATATATTGTGTGTGTGTGTGCCAAGTTGCTTCAGTCATGTTGGACTCTATGTG
>CM035294.1:50912851-50934575 GCA_020226075.1 Hydropotes inermis | reverse complement strand
ACCCTTTAGACTATAGCCACCAGGCTCCTCTGTCCATGGGATTCTCCAGGCAAGAATACTGGAGTGGGTTACCGTGCCCTCCTCTAGGGAATCTTCCTGACCCAGGGACTGAACCTGCATCTCTCGTATTTCCTGCATTGGCAGGTGAGTTCTTTACCACAAGCGCCACCAGGGAAGCCCATATATATATAGTATATATTATATATTTATATGCAATTCTTTTTTTGTGGTTGCATTATTTCATTTTATCTATCTATCTAGATAAAATGAGTGAAATCTTGCCATTTGTGACAATGTGGATGGATAATGTGATTCCACTCATGTGGAATCTAAAAAGCAAAACAAATGAACCAAAGAAAGAAAATAGAAACAGACTTATAGATATAGACTTACAGAACGAACTAGTGGTTGCCAGAGGGGAGTGGGGCTGGGGAACAGACAGAACAGGTGAAGGAGATTAAGAGGTACAAACTTCTAGCTTTAAAATAAGTCACAGAGTTGTAATGTACATGCAGGGAATATAGTCAATAATGTTATAATAACTTTGTTTGGTGGTAGATGGTAACTGGATTTACAGTGGTGATTATTTCATAATGTATAAAAAGTAGAATTACTGTGTTGTATGCCTGTAACTGGGTTTTCCCAGGTGGCGCTAGAGGTATAGAACCCACCTGCCATTGCAGGAGACCTAAGAGATGAGAGTTGGATCGTGGGGTCGGGAAGATCACCTGGAAGAGGACAAGGCAACCCCCTCCAGTATTCTTGCCTGGAGAATCCCATGGACAGAGGAGCCTGGCAGGCTGCAGTCCATGGGGTTACAAAGAGTCAGACATGACTGAAGTGACTTAGCTTGCACACACGCACGCCTGAAATTAATATTGTGTGTCAAGCATAATTTATTTATTAAAAAACGCCGATTTATTCATGTTGTAACATATGCCAGTACTTCGTTTCTTTTTATGGCAGAATAATGTTCTGTCTTATGGATTGATCGGATTTTATGTATCCATTCATTAGCTGATGGATTGTTTCCACTTTCTGGATATTCTGAATACTGTTGCCATTATTGTTGACACTAATGTATATTTCTTGTTGTGTGGTGTGTTTCTGTTTCCCTTTATTATATATATAGAAGTGGAATTGTGAGGTAATATGGTAACTCTATGCCTAATCTTTTGAGGAGCTACCAAACTGTTTCCTAAACTTCTTTAACCATTTTACATTCTCACCAACATAGATAACAATTTCAATTTCTCTGTATCTTACATTCACACTTGTTATTACCTGTTTATTTTATTTTATTTTATTTTATTTTATTTTTTTCTTACAGCCATGCTTGTGGTTATAAAGTGTTATCTCATTGTGGGAATTTTTGACTTTTGACTCAAATACACATTTGCTAAGTACCTAATACAGGCCCCACACTGTGCTCTGAGGATTTCAAAAGCAAATGAGTCAAGACCCTGGCATCCTACAGGGATGGCAAACGCATGACATTTGAGCTGGGTCTTCCGATTCCATTTTCAGTTCTTTCTCAGTACCCTTTTCTTCCTTCGCTCTTTCTTTCTTTCATTCGTAGCTAAATCTAGTCTTTATTATGAGTGAGGAACAATGAGGAGTGTTCCTCAGTTCCTCAATGAGCAGTGCTAGTGAAATATCTGTATTTGGCAAATAGGGAAGCTCCACATTCTTAACTGAAATGAGAACTAATTAGTCCCGAGAGTGCTCAAACTTTCATCTGGATAGCCTCTGTGCATTTCTGTCTACTTCCCGGCGTGATGTTCCTTTCTTCGCCTTCCTGTCAAACTCCTGCTCATCCTTTGAGGACTGAATCAGAAGTCGCCTCCTCTGCAAGGGCCCTCTTAGTCTCTCCAGGCAGTTGTGTTCCTTTTGTGCCCTAGGACATGTCTCTAACCTTCTCACTTTCTTTGTTTTCTTGTCCCTTCCAGGCTCCGGTTGCTTCTTAGAGGTAGGCACTAAGAATATTCCTGTTAAATGAATACTTATTAAAACTGCTTTTAAAAAAAGCATCAATATTCAGCATAACCTAAGTGCTGATAATTTACTTTGGAATGGATTGCTTTTCTATTTTTTAAAATCATTAATTGGAAGAATTGCAAAAGTATTTGCTATTGATTATATTTTTCTATAGTCCCCCTGGGATTGAATCTTAATTTAAATACAATTCTATGAGTTGTCTTGGCACCAACCCATGGTTTCTAATATTATTTCTATGGGGAAAATAGAGTTCAAATTCTAAACCACTATTTACAAAGATTTTGAATACAGGTTGGTTGTAAATTCAGAGGTCCTTATCAATTAAACCAGGGTATTGAGCACAATATCCTTTTTAGCAGAGAAAGGATAAGCTAATTTTCCAGTACCCGGAGTCCTTCAGTACCCGTAGCAAGAGGCTGCACTGGGAGCGGCATTTCACTGGGCAAATTTCACTTGAAGGTCACTATCATACAGTGAAAAGTGTATTTCAAAGGAGGGAGGTGACCTTGGACAAGTCACCAATTCTCCCCTCTTCCTCATCTGTAAAATGAAAGAACAGGATGAGGTGATAAGGGGCTCTTCTAGTTCTCACAAGCTATAGTATATAAAAGCTAAAACCACTATGTTAACTTGTGAGTTTTCATTCCAAGTTTAAGATCTTTTGTTTTAATAATTGAGTCTTCATTCCTCACACAGACTCATAAACACACTACCCAAGGTAAAATCCAACTCCAGCTGAATTGAGGTCACAGCCTCCCATACAAAGTCGGAGCTGTTGGAGATTTTCCATTTATCTGCTGGAAGTGCTTGCTCCAGGTTTATCCTTGAAGTCATTGGACTGCTGACAAAAGTAATTAAATCCAAGTGTACAATTCACCCAGTCTGCTTTTCCATAATAAAAATCAATAGTTCCTTTCCATGGATGAACTACACCGATATATTTACCTCATCCAGGAAAGGATACATTAGGGATGGTAACTAAATAAAATCCCAAATTCGCAGCCACAGACTGGGGTTTCAGAGCACCAGAGTGCTGGGTGTCGAATGGGGGTGTGGGCTGTTGGTCTTCCTCTGATGCTGTGTGTTTCAGGGCCTGTTAGAAATGTTCTTTAATTTTGTGACCTGAGGGGTAGGAGTCTCGGGAGTGCATTTAGCTGTATTTTGTTTTCTTCTGATGGAAGGTGAAGGGGCTTAGAATGAAGGCAGTTTTTCTGGCTTGCAGCTGTGTTTTGTTAAACTGCTAATTGTCCTCTGCTTCCTCCCCAAGGAAGCTCCTGGCCTTTGGCTTGGCAGATGACAGTTAATTTGCCAAAATGTTTGGATGCTTCATGTGAACAAGACTAAGGCTCTATTAATATACAGATCACACTTCTTGACAAAGATGGCATTCAGTCAAACCCTGGGCTCTGCTGAAATACGTGTTAGTGACCATTTGCATTTTGGTTCTTTGTGCAATCATTTCTGTACAGTAGCCTGAAGAAGCATTGAAAATTTTTGTAGGTGGTCATTCTTGGGGACTTTTCATTTTCCAGAGTCTTTAGCTCTGGGCACTTTCAGAGAAGCCAAGGCACAGCAGGATTCCTACAGTAGGCACTGGATTCCTTGAGTCAGTGTCGGAGGAGTCAGGGAGCCTGCGGTTACGTGTGGCCCCACTCCTGGGGGCAGGCACGAGTCCCGCGGTCCTCATTTGCTTTAAACAGCGTCGCTGCTCCACTTCTCCAGCTACACTGCGTAGTCCTGATACTCCCGTGCAACCTCTGACGTGAACCAGCCGGAACCCTGCAACTGCAGACGTCCCCACCATTCCATTTGTCTCAAACCCTTGACATCTTTTAGATGTTCCAAATAATAAGATGGGGCAGATGTGAGCTGTGTTTTCCCAGTACCACTCTAATCAGCATGTGCATGTGTGTGTGTGATTAAAGCACATCTTATCTGGTACACACATGTGTACTTTTCACATCCTTAGGATCTCACTTTAGTTAACTTTGCTTTTTCTAGTCCCGGACTCTGGATGCCAGATCACCACAAAACTCAACCCTTATTTCTTTTTACTCTGCCTGTCCCTTTTAAGTGGGCCTTGATTTCTAATTCTTCCCCAGAATGGCATTAAGGTGCTCATCCTGGGGCTCTGGGGAGGGTTCTTTCTACTTTAAAAAAAGCCAAAACAATCTGAGAGTGAAGTTTTTCTGATTCTCTCTCTCAGGCACACATTGGGGTAGGGAGGGTTTGTGACTCCCTGCTCTGAACGCAGCAGAAAGTAGTGGAGCTGAACTCTACTTCCATGAAAAGTTATTGTAAGTTTTAGGTGATGGTAAGAGAGGTCATTTTCAGGGCTCACGAGGATAAGTTCTTTCTCTTGCATCATTTCATTTCTTCTCTTCAAGAACCCTGTAAAGTGAATGCTACCAGTATTTCCATTTTATAGACAGGTAAACGGAGGGCCAGAGAGGTTGTAACCGGCTCAGGTTCACACCGCCTGTGAGTGTACACCCAAACTGCATCTGACTCCAGATCTGTGTGTTTAAATACAGTGCTCACTGGCTATGGATCTGTTGAATCCCTGAGAAACTTGGAACCTCCTCTTTCCCCACCATTTGACCTTCACCTTCTGCAGCAGGTTGTGAGTGTTGGGGGAGGGTGATGGCTGGGTATGTAGACTTCTTCCTACTTACAAGGTCCCTTGATCCCTTCCTTAGGCTGATCTCTGGCTGATCTTTCTGCCACCACTTTAATATCTTTTTTTCCCCTTTGTTTATTTTACTTTGAATGTATCACTAATGAAACCTTCCAAGGAGGATAGAAAGAGAGAAAATGACTTGTCAGGTGTTGAGTCAAGTTTCAGATGTTGGCAGCAGCCTGTCAAGAAGAAAGGAAAAGAGTGGGGGGGTCTGGCCACTGCATTCATGAATGCAAATCCCACTTTGGGGTTTGATTTTAGATATTTCCTCTCCATGGAAACAGCTCTCTCAAAGGTCGTCCATTAGACACAGAATCCTCACCGTGGTGTGCCAGGCCCTCCACTGGTACGTGTGGTACCAGTCAACCTGACCTCAACAGCCCAGGAACCCAGTGCCTTTTCTGGAAGATGCCCACCCTGTCAGCCTTTGCTTGTGCCCTACCTCTCCACCTGTCGATATCCTACCCACTGACCCATCTCAAACGGCACTCACAGGGTCATTGTCGCTGCCTTTGAATCCTGCTAAATCTTTCTTTATGACATGGATGATGCCACTTACGAGTAGAACGATCTGTGTACTTTCATCTCTCATCTTGTTTTCCTCATTAGACCTTGAGCTTTTGGAAGGCCAGGACTATTGCTTAGTCAACTCTAGATTTCTAGGGCACAGGAAAGGGTTATGCCAAGGCTCCAGGGCTTGGAGGCAGGGATTGAATTAGGAAAAGCAACATTGTAAGGAGCGTCTGATTGTGCCTTGTATTCTGGGGCCATGCTCCTTCATTCTCTTTATTTCCCCTTTCTGGTATTTTAGGTATAGAACAGGTAGGCAGGCAGGTACAGAACTGATGCCCTAGCTATGTCTCTAAATTTTAGTGTCACAGAGAAGGGGGCACTATATCACGCTCAAAAGAGACTTATTTTATTCTTTTTCTTTTTTTTTAAATATTGCTCTTGCTAGTTGTTTTCAGTGGGCTTCCCTGGTGGCTCAGACGGTAAAGAATCCACCTGCAGTGCAGGAGACCTGGGTTTGACCCCTGGGTTGGGAAGATCCCCTGGAGGAGGGCATGGCAACCCACTCCAGTATTCTTGCCTGGAGAATCCCATGGACAGAGGAGCCTGGCGGGCCACAGTCCTTGGAGTCACAAAGAGCTGGACACAACTTAGGAGTAACTAAGAACAGTTGTTTTCAGGAGATAGTTGTTCTGGGAAATGCCCTAGAGTTCATCCTATAGCTGAACAAGTACCATAAGTAACTGTGTGACTCTGTAATCCTGTGCTAAACTAGGTATTTTGTAAGTTTTTAATCTATGGCTTCATGACTAGGTTGAAGTCCCCTAGGAGCTTTTTGGGCTAAGTGTTAGGAGAGGCATCAATTATCTCCTCTAATCTTCTCCTTGTCCCCTCTTGGCTGTCATATTATCTCTGCCCTCACAAACTTGTTGGCAAGAGAGGCTTAACTTGTGCACATGGGATAGTGAAAAGATCATGGCCTTTATGACTAAGTGTGAACTTCAGTTCAGCCACTTAGGAATGCCAGTCTGATCCTCAGTTTCTTAATCAGTAAAATGAAAAGTAGAATAGGATGGGGGACACATGTAAACCCATGGCTGATTCATTTCAATGTATGACAAAACCCACTACAATTAAAAAAAAAATTAAAAAAAAGATAGAACCATGAAAAAAAAAAAGAAAAGTAGAATACTCACTTCTTGAGGTTAATATAATGAGATAACATGTTATAAGTGACTGATAAACTCAAGTCAGTACTTAAGTAACAGAAATTCACTCAATTAGAACTAGTATTACTAAGTATCTAAAATGTAAGAAATCTATCTGCTATATTTAAATAGTAACGTTTATGTGGTCCATCATAATGCTGGGGAGGACGTGTGTGAGGATAACGCAAACTTTTAAAAACCCAATTTAACTCAACATTAAAAAACTAAGATCATGGATTCCAGTCCCATCACTTCATGGCAAACAGAAAGGGATAAAGTGGAAGCCATGACAGATTTTCTTTTCTTGGGCTCCAAAATCACTGTGGACAATGACTGCAGCCATGAAATTTAAAGACACTTGCTCCTTGGAAGGAAAGCTATGACAAACTTAGACAACATATTAAAAAGCAGAGACATCACTTTGCCAACGAAGATCCATATAGTCAAAGCTATGGTTTTTCCAGTAGTCATGTATGGATGTGAGAGTTGGACTATAAAGAAGGCTGTTCATTTCAGTTCAGTCACTCAGTCATGTTCGACTCTTTGCAACCCCATGAACCGCAACACGTCAGGCCTTCCTGTCCATCACCAACTCCTGGAGTCCACCCAAACCCATGTCCATTGAGTCAGTGATGCCATCCAACCATCTCATCCTCTGTCGCCCCCTTCTCCTGCCCTCAATCTTTCCCAGCATCAGGGTCTTTTCAAATGAGTGAGCTCTTCATATGAGATGGCCAAAGTATTGGAGTCTCAGCTTCAGCATCAGTCCTTTCAGTGAACACCCAGGACTGATCTTGTTTAGGATGGACTGATTGGATCTCCTTGTAGTCCAATGGACTCTCAAGAGTCTTCTCCAACACCACAGTTCAAAAGCATCAATTCTTCGGAGCTCAGCTTTCTTTATATTTCAACTCTCACATCCATACATGACCACTGGAAAAACCAGAGCCTTAACTAGATGGACCTTTGTTGGCAAAGTAATGTCTCTGCTTTTTAATATGCTATCTAGGTTGGTCATAACTTTCCTTCCAAGGAGTAAGCATCATACATGGACATGGGGAGAGGGGAGGAGAGGGTGATATGTGGAAAGAGTAATCTGAAAACTTACATTACCATATATAAAATAGATAGCCAATGGGAATCTGCTGTATGTCTCAGTAAACTCAAACAGGGGCTCTATAACAACCTAGAGGGGTGGGATTGGGAGGGAGATGGGAGGAAGGTTTAAAAAGGAGGGTATACATGTATATCTATGGCTGATTCATGTTAAGGTTTGATAGAAAGCAACTAAATTCTGTAAAGCAATTATCTTTCAATTAAAAAAATAAATTAAAAAAAGAAAACAGCTGGGGAAGAAAACTCTCAGTGAACAAAATGAATCTACCAAACGCATATTCCATGACTCTCATGTACATTTCATGAGTATTTTTGCCACAGACCTTTTTTACCCTTTGTGTAATTTATCTATGTATTAGTTGCAGGAATACTTGTCTTTAAAATTGTTTGTTTTCTGTTGAGTGTTTTACAATCCCTGTCTTGAAATCTAAGCTCAGAGAAAATAAGCAATTTTAGTGGAGGACATGAAGATACACAATTTCCTTAAGAATCCTTGGAAAACTTTTTTTATTAAATACCACCTAAGCCTAAAAAAAAAAAAAAAGAAGCAGCATAATGGTAGGCATCAAAGACTTAAAACAATTTTAAAAAAGAAAAAAGTCAATTTAAGTGGTTGGTTAATGTGAATATAAACAATGAACTAACATACTAAATTTCTTATTTTGGATTCTTTCAAAAGTGAACACTACACACATTAGTCAAATTATAGATTATAGATAAGGGAAATCTAATTTCCTAAAACTAAACCAAATCAGAAACATTAAAAAATTAGTTACCTTAGTGTTTGAAAAATAGTCTAATACAGAAATGATATTACTTACTTTCATTTGATAACTACATATATTTTCTAAATCTGAAATAAATTTTTAAGGAAAAATATAGAAAAAGAAAGTCCACTTTAGCTCTTTCATTTGAAAGATTTGATAGCACAGTAATGAAGGCAAAATGGAAAAACTGGTATAAAAGCTAAGTGAAACAGTAGAACATGGAGACATGCAACAATGTGAAGATTCATCTCCCAATTATGAGGAAGCAGCCTTGTTTCAATGTTGGCAAAAATCATTTGCTGTCATTAGTTTCAGGCCAGAGTAATTTTCTTTAGAACTGTACAGTGTTTGGATGCTGGAAATCATGCCTGAGGGGGATTGGTTAGACTGGATACCTATACTAAAATGCACCGAGTGCCCTATACTGGGTTTAACTGGGATGGCAGTATGCTAAGTTAGGTAAGAACTCTGTGCAGTGTTGATATGCTGTTACACACACACACACTCTCTCTCTCTCTGACTCTGTGATTTATGTAAAAATACTGTAGAGATTTTGAAGGGGGAAATATCCCCCTTTAATGAGGTTCTTTTCAGAGGAGATGAGATAGGAGTTGAGTTTTGAATGATGGGTGTTATTTAGCTAAACCGTTATAGTGGGAGGGTTTTCTTGCAGAGGTCACAAAATTGACAAAGTTAAGATGGGCACACACTTGGATCTTTGGAGCAAAATATATTTATAAATGAAAAAGCTACAGTTTCATAAAATAAGCCGCTTACAGGTTTGAACTTGTGAGTTGAGGGCGAAGACGAATGTCGAGTCAAACATTTAGAAGCCTTGTGTTGGGGTGGTGTTTGCAAGCGCCCTGGAGTAGGTCCAAGGAAAGGAGGGGAGTCCCTGCTGGCGGCCTGCACACCCAGGGACTCCTGATGCTTTCTCATCACCCTGAGGCTCCTGTCTCTGAGCTGTAGAGAAGGCATGTGAAGGTAGGCTAAGACTGTCTGGAGTCAACCCCATGTCTTTTCTTTCCAGAGCCTTCCTTCTCTCTCCTTCTCACAGACAGCCACTGTTGCGCGGTAACTGCGGACCTCTCTGGTTCATCCACTCAACTCTGTCCTTAATAGCAGTACTGTGTCTTGGATGTTTGGTTATGAGCAAACACTGTCCCTCCAAGCTTGCCCCCCGTGTGACAGGCTACCGGGGGTGGCAGCGTTGGCTGGTGGGAAGGAGCAGCTGGGCTTTCCCATTGCTCACAGGACGCCATCTTGGAACCAGCGGCGCATCGCGGGGAATGTTGGGAGGAAGTCTGGTCACAGTGGGCGCTGCTTGCCTTCCCACGTCATAAGAACGAGACTGGTCATTCCTTAGGGGGAAGTGAGCCAGCCTTCCGAGTGTGGTTCTATTTTGTGTCTCATGTGCAATTCTCTGAGCCTGATGGTGGGAGGCGAGAGTTAAGAGCCTGAATCGGAACTTGTCACCTGAAGTATCCAATCATAGTTGATAACCAGAGCGCACTTTGTGTTTGAGACCTATCTGATGTTTGAGAGATTTTGGAATGTAAATGTTTTTCAGCTCTTTGTCTTGACAGACTGAGATGATGTGTGATGTCTAAGGAGATGAAATGAGCAAGACTACAATGTGTGGAGATGTTTTGACAGGGGACTTTTAGAAGACATTAGAGAAGCTTGGATCTGTTTCTTTAAATGACACCTTGGTTCGCTGTCGTTCACCCTGACTGACAAATAAGATGCCTCCCATCCCCTCGCCAAAGAGCTCTCAGGGGAGTAAACTGACTGTGTGTTGCAGTGGCTGTGGCTTAGGTTTAGACCTCTGCTTGCTTTTAAGTCAAGTGGAGCTTTAGTTTCAGTTATTTAACTGTGAAAACTGAAAAATTGTGTTTGGAAAAGATTTCCTCCCTTCTATTTAAATGTCCTTTCTCCTTAAAAGTTAAGCTTGTTATTTTAGAGAAAAATGATTTTCAAGCCTCATGAAATAAATTCCGATGTTTGCAATTCTGTGATGACTTCACTGGGGATTAAAATCTCCCATTTTGTAAGGAAATTTCATCCACCAAGGTAGCAATCTTGGTGGAAAGCTTTTTGAGGCATCAAATGAGTTCATGATTATAAGCACGAGATTTCCTTTCAAAGCATCAGTCATTTTAGGTGTGGCTGGAGAGGTGAGCGACGTCACCTGTTCCTTTGAATGCTCTTCCAGGTATAAAACGGGCTCATGGTCTTAAATTCAGGACACTACTATAATATCCTTATTGCTTCTGAGTGGGATAAATGAAATTCCTCTGTTCAACATATTTCTTGGTTCTATCAGTTATAACCTCACTGCTCTCCCCCTTTCCCTGCCAAAGAGAATGCATTTTTGATATTTTCCCAGGGAGACTATAAAACTCCTATGAAAGCTTTCACGCGTTCATTTACTCACCAAAGAAATTGTTGGGTGCTATTATTTTGCAAGGCGTTGTGAAAAATGCTAGGAGAGAGAAAGAAGAGCTGGGCACAGATTTGCCTTTAAGTTAAAGACTGATCGGGGAGGTAGACACACACAGAGTGGTTTCACAGCCCTCTGCTTCCTTCTGCGCTGAGCTGGATCAGGCACTTGCTCAGTCAGTGCTTTTCGGCTGGCAGTTAACTAGGAGAGTCCGTGGCTATCATCCTGTCCAATTCATCCATACCACAGGGGAGGAAAATACTCAGAAAGGCTTAGAGACATGCCCAAGGCAACATAGCTAATTAGATACCAAGCCAAAGACATCTGATTCCAAGTCTGAGGCTTTTCTGCTTTCTAAATAAGCTGTTTCTCCTGATTTTGAAAAAGAAAAGAAAATGTTAGTGGCTCAGTTGCATCCGACTCTTTGCGACCCCATGGACTCCTAGCCCACCAGGCTCCTCTGTCCATGGGGATTCTCCAGGCAAGAATACTGGAGTGGGTTGCCATGCCCTCCTCCAGGGGATCCTCCCAACCCAGGAATTGAACCCAGGTCTCCTGTGTTGCAGGTGGATTCTTTACCATCTGAGCCACCAGGGAACTGCTTCCAAATCCATCCTTCAGATTCACAGGTGGAGGTAAATCACTGACTTCCCTTGAGGATTTCGCCATGCTGGAAATTAAGCTAGACGTTGGGGACTCTGTACTGAGTTAATACAGAGAGATCACGTTTGACTTTTGTATGTTAACAACGTCTCATTCAAATATGTAACAGTTTCTTCTTTCTTTTGTTTTATTTTTTTGCATCTCACATTTTTGTTCTCAGAGAAGGGATTGGTAAGAAGATTGATGATGAGTGTCAGTTTAAGGGGCTGCCAGTTCTGCTACCAAGTCAATTATTTTTCAGTGTGCAAATAATGTGATTGAGGCGGGTGGGAGTGTGGAGAGAAGAGGGGAAGCGTTTCAAGAAGTATAAGTATTCACAATCATCTCCACATATATTTTTTGCCTTTAATTTAAAACCAGGTTGACAGAAGGGTGGGAAGGGGAAGGAGGTGGAAGAGAGTTTCGGGAGGGAGGGGACGTATATACTTAAGGCTGATTCATGTTGATGTATGGCAGAAAACTAACATGGTATTGTAAAATAATTATCCTCCAATTAAAAATGAAATAAAATTTAAAAAATTATAATCAGGCTTAAATTATTCCTGGTTTGCAATCAATCTGTTTTCACTGAGAAGTTATTGCTGAATTCTTCAATTTCAACTTATTTTTCTTATGTGTGTCACAGTTGGTCTGATGCTAGACTAATGTGTGTGAAATCAATTTCTGACAACAAAAATATCTAGATCTATTTGGGAAAATATATTCTCTGTATTTGCATGTTTTCCCAACTGTAACGCAAAACCTGTATATTTAAAATACATAAAAGGCAGATCCAAAGCACATTGCAAAAGTCAAAAGGGGGAAATCAATACTCTATTAGTGATAACATTACACAGAATTTCGATTCATAAATAAGAAAAAAAAAACCTTTGATTTTATCTTTTGTCAAAATAAATAACTAGCTTTATTTTAAAATCAATTCCCCCCTTTTACATTTAAGTTCTCAAGCCTTTAAACTGTATACCAAATGACAAAACAGGAATTGAGATAATTAATACCATCAATAAGTTGCAATTATCATGTGCTACAGTTTTTTATAAAATCAATTCTCTCAACACCGTCTCTCGTGGAGTGAAATGCACAGCTTAAATGAGCACAGTAAATTCAACACAACGTTGCTATTTGAGTAGTTAATATTGTAAGAACTACATTTTCTTTCATTTTCAAAAGAAAGTGGCTATCTAATTAGAGATAAGCGCTGTCCAAAAAATATTATCAAGTTATTGGCTAAATAGGCCTTTGTCTCCTGCTCTCTCAACTCAGACTGTCTTCACAGAGAGGCATGTAGGTTTGAGCGCAAGATGCAGGAGACAAATGCAGTCTTTGCACAGCTTGCAGCCCCTTCCATTTATCCCTCTCCCTTGCTTGCCTCCTGTTCTCTTTTCTCCCAAAGGGTGACCAGGGTTAGCAGAGTGACTGCACTTGGCAGGGAAGGAGCAACAGAGGTCCTTCTTATCCTTGGTCCTTCCTATCCTTGGCTTTTCAGCTTCGGGAGGAATCTGACAAAGTAGCTTCTGAAATCAGCTGTGAACTTAGAGAAGCTTTGTTTTCAGTATGTTTCTGCTACGGATTTCTTCCAAGGCAGATACCTATGGCATATTTGATACTTTGAAGAGATAAGTCTTTTAAATAATCATGGTTTGCTTTTGGTAGCACCTGTCCTGTGAATATCTTTCAAAATTCAGAGTACTTGGAGTGAAATCTCATAGAAGACCATGCTCTACCTTAGGCCTCACTTGGATCATGTAGAAGGCCCTGCGGTGTTTGCTGAGAGGCCTTGTAACAGGACGGAGGTGTCCAGACCTGGCCAGCTGTGCCCTCCCACCAATCATGCCCGAGTCCACTAGAGATCCCGGGGGCGGGAAGGTGTGGCCCCCACCTCCAGGACAAGTGCGGTAGTCAATTCCTAATCCTCATGGTGCTTCCTGCCATCTCTTACATGAGGACAGAAGAGCCCATGATAAGGAACACTTAATACAAATGCTTTATATGTAAGGGGGGAAAGATCAGCAAAAATATTCAGAAAGTGCTAGTGGGACTTTGTTGTGGGACTGTTTTATCCATCAGCTATTGAAAAAGAGCTTAATGGACAACAGACTTTTCAAGGGCCTACAACAATGTTTGTAATTTCTCTCTTTTTTTTCCAAAATTAAAAAAGGTCAATTTGATAAAATTGATATTAATTAACATTTAATTAAAGTATCTTTTTCTTTTCTTTTTTTTTGAGCAGAGAAGATTTTGTTGCCAGGCCAAGTATGGACAATGAGTGGGATGTGCTAAAAAAAAAAAAAAAAAAAAAGAAACCATGAGCACTTTAAATATGTTTAGAACATAACATTATATCATCTAGTCTTCTGCAACTCAACCAGTCAAGTTATAAGTGATTTGCATGATTCCTTTTAGTATGTTTGAAGTGGTGGTAGTACCTCTGAAGTAAGAACTCCTAGACTTTTCAAGGGTTTTTGATGGTAATGGTGGTGGAGGATAGGCGGGAATGAGGGTGGCGTAGGGTGAAAGGAAGGGATGAGGTTTTGGATAGAAGGAAAACTTCTTGAAAACTATGACCCAAGTTAAAAGCCATGTGTTAAATATGATAATTTCTGAGAAACTCATAAGTGACTTCAAAAGTGCTCCTTAAAAACCAAATTCTTCCCTTCTGGACAAAGACAGCAACTTAATTTTGAAATGATAAACAGGGATAAATAGAAATTGTGATATACGACTTAGGTTTCTGAATTGGCAGTCATCATTCCTGGAGCAACAAATTAGAAAATCTATTCTTAAAGACCTTAATGAGCATATGTGCAGGTTTGCTTTTCTTGGGGGAAAACCTGATATACTGAGACCGGAATTCACAAAAGAGATATGTCAAGGAGTTGCTTTATCAAATGATTCTTTGTATAAAAAGGTTTCTTGTAAATTAGGTTATTTTAAGGGCATGCACATGCTTGAAACATTTGTTTAGAGACTACTGTCTATTTAGGGGGCTGATTAGAGAATCATAAAGCTCAAACCCAACATATTTGTCTTAGTCTGGGCAGTTGTAACAAAATACCATAGACTGGGTGGCTTATAAGCAGCAGCAATTTATTGCTTACAGTTCTGGAGGCTGCAAGTCTAAGGTCAGGGTGCCAGCATGTCAGGTTCTGGTGAGAACCCACTTTCTGGTTCCTTTTTGGTATCTTTTTGCTGTGTCCTCACATGGTGGATGGAGAAGGAAACGGGAACCCACTCCAGTATTCTTGCCTGGAGAATTCCACGGACTGGGGAGCCTGGTGGGCTATGGTTGGTCTGTGGGATCACAGAGTCGGACACGACTGAGCTCACGGCACATAGTGGAAGGACCTAGGCAGCTCTGCAGGAGTCTCTCATGTAAGAGCACTAATCTAAATCAAGAGGAGCACTAATCTAAATCAATCACCTCCCAAAGGACCCACCTCCTAATGCCATCAACCTGGGGATTAGGATTTCAACATAGGAATTTGAGGGAGACACAGATCTTCAGACCATAGCCAGGTCTAGAACTCAATCCATGACCATCCAGAGTTAAACCCATTATCACCCCTCGTAAGAGCCTCTGCCTGTCCTATCCTCTACCTTGCCCACCTCAGTTCAAGGCATCTTTGGTCACTCCGCTGCTTAAGCCGGAAGAAGACTCTCTCTCCCCTCAACCAGTTCTTCTCACCTTGCAGTTACCAGTTAGTTCTATTACCTGTGCCTCCTCCATGGGTCTTGTCTTGGAAGGAGATCTTTTTGTTATGTATTTTTCTTTAAGCAATTCTTTTGTCTATGGAAGGATTTTTGCAACATAGATGCTCTGTATATTTTCTGTGCATCTATATTTTCTAAAATCAGTCCTTACAGTTCTCTTGTAATACAGGTTATCTGGATTAGGAACAGAGAGGTTAGGGAAAGTGAAAGTAGGGATGCCCTGGAAGAGATAACAAACCAGCATTCACTGAGCCCCTATTATGAGTCTGGCTTTCTGTTGGCTTCATATATGTTATCCAGTTTCTTATGTCCACGCTTGATGTAGGAATTATGCTTATTTTTACTAACAAGGATGCAACTGAAGCCCAGGGATTAAAACATGTTCAAGTGCACACAAGGGGTAGGTGGTCAGATAAGACTTGGGAGGCAGGCTGGTTTCTCATCATTATACCATTCTCCTTTCACTGTATTCCCTGGCAAGGAAATATCATGCTTAAATTTGAAGTCTTTTGATTTCTAGTCTAGTTTCTAAATGCCTTTTTTTCTGCTAAATCCTTTTAACAGGTTAGTAGAGCTGACATAAATTAATAGAATACATGTGGATAATTAGTAATAGTTCCAATGAGAGAGGACTCTAAAGCAGTTTGAAGGCCTCTAAAGCATTTGTTTGCCTGCTTTACTTTAAAAAATATATTTTTTAGTTCTTTTTAAAGGAAACTTGCTTCTCCCAAAAGACCTTAACAGCTCCCCAGAAATAGCAGTATTTTACACTTAATGGAATGTCAATGGATTTTCAGTGGAATTTTTAAATCTCAGATGAGAATGTATGAGGGCACAGCCAAAGATGAGCTGCCTGGAATCTTTCCTTACTAAGCATGGTGCTGAGGGCCTGAACAGAAAGGTTCAGATTCATAATTCTGGGCATTAACAGAATTGAGAGTTTATTGACAGTGGAATTTGTGTAGCATAAATATAGGCAAATGAAGATAAATACCAAAAAGTGGGTTAGCTCAAGACAAGCAGTCAAAAATTGATTACTTATATGTAATTTAAGATCCCATAGTAAATATGTTGAAGAGGCCTGTTTTTTTTAAAGTTTTTTTTTTTTTTGGAATGTGGATCATTTTCAGTCTGTTGAATTTGTTACAATATTGCTTCTATTTTGTGTTTTGGTTTTATGGCCATGAGGAATGTGGAATCTTAGCTCCCTGACCAGGGATTGAACCTGACTGAACTGGAAGATGAAATCTTCACCCCTGGACCACCAGAGATGTCCCAAGAGGCCTCTTGATTGCTTAGAAAAAATGGGATTAGGAGAAAATTGGCCCCTTTTGGGTCAATGAAAAGATCCCTGATTTGGGGAGTTTTGCCACTGACTGGCCATTTAAAAGTGAGTGAGTCTCCTATGAAAAGAAGGGCTAGACTAAGGCCCTTCAACTCTCACATCCCAACAAACACCAAGATTCAAATTTGCTGCGACAATTCTTTTCACCTTGTAAAGAGAAAGATAATAATTCACTTGTTTCCATATTCATGAAGATTAATGTCATAACAGCTCTCAGTCTTCACATTTGTTCTCTTTATGAATCGCAACCCCAGAACTTGTGCTGTGCTGGATTCCTGGGAAAACAAATGACTTTCATGAATAATGAGGCTCCTATCTTGCTAATCTGTCTTGTAGAAGCAAAGTCCCTAAGGTATAGCAATCATTCTTAACTACACATTTGTTTAGATTTCTTGATGTGCAACTATAGTTATTTAAAAAGAGGCTTATGCTTTTATAATTCTGAAATAAGACATTGATTTATTATTATTACTTTTCCGGAAATGATTCCATCTATTTGCAAAACCACAGTTGAACAGAATCACCTTAAATAATATAAATAAGTACAATGAAGAAAGCAAAAATTCAAACTGCCCCTTAGAAGATGCCTTATTTTCTAGTAAATTCATGTTGATTAAGATATGAGGTCAAATTCAGATATGAGGTCAAAAATGTATTTCAGAACCCCAGAAATCAGCGAAGGAATTACTGCAGCTTAAAGGGCAAACTTCTAAGCCTTACCACTGAATGTGCCCCTCCGCCTCTTTCCTCGTTTCTGGTCTCCATGCTGAGTCATTGCCGCTCTCTACCGGGGTGGAGATGAAAGCACTCAAGTCCCAGGCCGCCCTGTGGGGGCTGCTTTTCTGAGCAGGTTTTGTTTGTGAGCCACAAAACTGGATCCATAACAAAGCAGGTGACGGAGTCTAAAACTAAAAAGGGCAAAAGGCAAACGAACCAAAGTGCCTGACAATGCTTCATGGAAGGAGAACATTTCACAGAGTTGAAAGAAGCAAGGTATAGAAGACTGGGCCAAGCAAAAACTTGGAAGTCTGAGTTGGCGTTGCTCAATTTTTAAAACAGGTTGATCCCTTTAAATGCTGGGAGGCTAGAAAGAAAGGGTTTTCTTTAGGAAGATGCTGCTGCTGCTGCTGCTAAGTCGCTTCAGTGATGTCCGACTCTGTGCGACCCCATAAACAGCAGCCCACCAGGCGCCCCCCGTCCCTGGGATTCTCCAGACAAGAACACTGGAGTGGGTTGCCATTTCCTTCTCCAATGCGTGGAAGGAAAAAGTGAAAGTGAAGTTGCTCAGTCGTGTCCGACTGGTAGCGACCCCATGGACTGCAGCCCACCAGGCTCCTCCGTCCATGGGATTGTCCAGGGAAGACCACTGGAGTGGGGTGCCATTGCCTTCTCCATCTTTAGGAAGATGAGCTACTAGCAACTCCATTCCAGGAGGGCCAAGGCTGGGTCTGTGAAGTGGGAAGCTGGCTGGGTTTCCCACCACCAGCTCCTCTGCCTGGCTCCATGAGAGGTCCTCCTGCCCATCTTACACTCAACATTCCTAACATCTTATAGTTTATCAAAGAACTCTTCATGTCACTTTGCCTGCAGATTCTGACTGCTTGTCAGCCTTGTTACCTACCAAGGGAAGCTATCACACCTTAATTGTTTTCTTACGAGTATGTCATGCAGCATGTAGTCTGTGGAGTGGAAGAGAAATGTCCCTTGAAACGGAACTCAGAGAAGCCTTCTTCGGTGGTTTCTCTGACCTCCCCAGGGAGAGGAACAGTAGAAGTCAACATTTATTAGGGAGCTTATGGGTTTTCAGGCACCATAATTTAAATGCATTAACTCACTGAATCCTTACAACAGCCTCATGAGTATATCACAGGCAGACCTCCTTTCATTGCACTTTGCAGGTATCGTATTTTTAAAAACAAATGGAAGGTTTGTGAACACCGTGCATCAAGCATTTTACTAACAGCATTTGCTCACTTCATGTCTCTGTGTTACATTTTGGTAATTCTTGCCATATTTCAAATCCTCTACCAGCAAAAAGATTGTGACTTGCTTAAGACTCAGATGATGGTTAGTATTTTTTAAGAGGAAAGTATTTTTTAAATTAAGGTATTCTAATTAAACCTGTGATCAAATCCAGGTCTCCTGCGCCGCAGGCAGATTCTTTACCGTCTGAGTCATGAGGTAAGCCCACTGCATACTTAATAGACTTAATATAGTATAAACAAAACATGTATATGTGCTGAAAAACAAAATTATGTGACTGCTTCACTGTGATACTCAGTTTATTATGGTGGTCTGGAACTGAACCGGCAATATCTCCCAGGTATGCCTGTATTTTTGTTTCCATTTTACAGCTGGAGAAGCTGAGGTACATAGCAGGTAAGAGGACTTGGCTATTCCACTATGCTGGGTTAGACTTCTTCCATTTCCTCTCCCACCTGTCTGCTGGACCTATCTCTTACCTTTAGCCTGGTGGCTGCCTGAGCTCTTATCGGAGACTCTTCTCTGATTTGGTGATGTAGATGACTGGGTTTCATGCCCCATGGGTCCCAAGTACATTCAGATTTGCTTTCAGATCATTCTCTTGGCTTGGTGATACAGCCTTCTCCGTAGCTAAAAGTGAAAATGACTCTGTCAACTAAAAAAATATGAATAACCTAAAAGTTGAGAGTTGGGTTTTATTCAGTGGGAATATTAGGACTGGAGCTCAGAAGACAGTATCTCAGGTGACCTCAGGAGAGCTGACTCCGAAGAAGGAGGGGAGGGGCCAGACTATATACAGGTTTGCTGCAAGGGGCAGGCAATCTGAATGTGAAAAGATTACTGTTAATTAGTGAAAGTCAAAGTCACTTAGTAGTGTCTGACTCTGTGTTACCCCATGGACTATACAGTCCATGGAATTCTCCAGGCCAGAATACTGGAGTGGATAGCTGTTCCCTTCTCCAGGGGATCTTTGCAACCCAGGGATCGAACCTGGGTCTCCCACATCGCAGGTGGATTCTTTACTGGTTGAGACACCAGGGAAGCCACTGTTAAGAGAGAACTAAATCTCTCACATGGAGAGATTTGGCAATCTTCTATGTCTAGGAAGATACAAGCACCCGGCCTTGCCGAAGTCATCTCTTTCATATGCATCTAGCTCTCTGAGGCCAAGTCTGCTTTCTTTATTGTTCACCTGCTAATTCCTTGTTTACCGTAAAAGATGGTGAACATGGCAGATGCCACCTCTCTCATCCCTGCCTAGCTCCTTAGAGGTTACCAGGGAAGAAGTAGCTGATGGCCTCCAAATAGCTGGCTTTGTTTCACCTGGGCTAGAAATCTGCATTTGGAAAAGGCTTGTTTACTAGTGGAGTGAAGAGCAGAAAATATTTCATTTCACATCTCCATTTCCCCCTCCCTCCTCCCACAGCTCCATATTATTGCCTGGCCGTGACTGTATACTTCCCTGGTGGCTCCTAACTAAAGAGTCCACCTGCTAAGCAGGAGACCCAGGTGTGACCCCTGGGTCAGGAAGATCCTCCGGAGGAGGAAATGATAACCCACTCCAGTATTCCTGCCTGGGAAATCCCATGGGCGGAGGAGCCTCGTGGGCTGCAGTCCATGGGGTCACAAAGAGTCAGACACGACTTAGCAAATAAACCGCAACAGCATGACTGTACAAGGGAGCCTGGCACCTCCGAGGGCAGAACGCTAGTGAGAGTGTGGTTTCAGAGGTGAGCCAAATGGCTTCGAGTTGAAGACAGGAGTTCCAGTTCTAGAAACTGTCTTCCTGAGTGAATGTTCCAGGGAGACTGGACTGCTTCGGTTCGGTTTATCTCTCGATTCCCAGCACCAGCAAGGTGTCTGGCACATACTAAGTGCTCAGTTGGCAGGAAGCATTTTTCAGGAGGCTTCCTGTGTGCTGTTTTTGGATCTGTCGGGAATCCTTTGGTCCTTATTAATTCCTGAATATTCAGGAATTAAGAGGAGAGGCACGCTTTCCCTAGGGCTGAGGAATCCAGGCATTTCCTTTGTTAGTTTCTCATTATAGTGATCAGTACCCTTTCTCTCTTTCATAGGGATCGCCTTGTGTTTTGTAAGTCTGGAATTTTAGTCTTTATCTTCGCTGAGAATAACTACCTTGTAAGACCGTATATATGCCCACACTGTGCTGATTAAAGCACCTTTGTTCCACCAGAGCTTTGGTCCCCATGTCTTTCTCTCTTTGTCTCTTACTTTCTTATTGTCGACTCTGGACCACCAGGTTCCGGTCCATTAAAGGACCGACACCCAGTAAATATGTACAGAAGGAAGACCTGAATTAATGACTATAGAATAGGAGAAGGCAGTGGTATGGGGCAGATTGTGGGGTGGGAGGTCAGAGCAGGGCCACCCAGATGTTTAGGCTCGGTTCTCGCACACCAGGTGCTGGGTTGGCTAAGAGCCACCCTGCCAGATGGCGGCGCGGAGGCCCCAGATAGACTTGCTGCCTCCTTCATGGTCTGGGTTAGTAAGAGGGAAGCAACGGCTTGAGGGTCGATTCAGCAGGGAGCTATTATATATATAATAGCAAAGACACAGTCAGGAAGGAGGGCTGTGGACCGTTGCTGGGAGGAAAATGTGTACGCCTGCTGGGAGCAGAGGCTGTCACTGTCTTTCTCTCTTGCTGTCAGCTTGTTTCTGGATAGGGCTCACTGTGTGCTTTGCGGTTTCACAGAAGCCCAGTCTGCACACACACAGTCTGCCGGCTGCAGGCACACGAGTCCCCTTTCTTTCATAACCAGCTCAGCAAAGCCCTGTTTGCTGAGGGCCTTGGGCACTTTCCTGAACCAGCCTCTGTCAGCGTGCTGTTCAAAACCCTCACAGCCCCTGTTCTTCCTGCCTGTAGCCCTTCACATTCCTCCCCTGTCTCTCATCTCATGTCTGTATCCTCAGGGTCTGGCACAGTGCCTGGCTCAGGGTTGATAGTCAAGAAATGTTTACTAAATGAGTGAGTGAATGAATACAGGAGTGAGACATATCACCTGTACGCACACTGATAAGGTCAACGGGGAGGCACCCAGCATTGTGGAACTCTGACACCAGTTTTTATCTTTCTTTTTTTTTTTATTGTAGTGGATTTTGTCATACATTGAAATGAAACAGCCATGGGTTTACATGTGTTCCCCATCCCGACCCCCCCTCCCACCTCCCTCTCCACCCGCTCCCTCTGGGTCTTCCCAGTGCACCAGGTCCGAGCGCTTGTCTCATGCATCCAACCTGGGCTGGTGATCTGTTTCACCCTAGATAATATACATGTTTCGA
>CM035294.1:50882003-50912751 GCA_020226075.1 Hydropotes inermis | reverse complement strand
TCCATCTCATTAGAACTGATTCAAATGAATTCTTTTTAATGGCTGAGTAATATTCCATGGTGTATATGTACCACAGCTTCCTTATCCATTCATCTCCTGAAGGGCATCTAGGTTGCTTCCATGTCCTGGCTATTATAAACAGTTCTGCGATGAACATTGGGGTGCACGTGTCTCTTTCAGATCTGGTTTCCTTGGTGTGTATGCCCAGAAGTGGGATTGCTCGGTCATATGGAAGTTCTATTTCCAGTTGACACCAGTTTTTTTCATGCAAAGAAAACTTTGTCTTTCTTTTCAGTCAGTTTTCCTTACACACATCTAAACTGAGTTCTCAAGACTTTTCATTTCTTGTATTTCCTTACTGTGTATATATTGTTTTATGCTTGAATAAGGCAGGCATTAAGGGTTTTGACAAACATTTAAAATTTTTTAAATACAATTTTTTGAATGAGCAGTGAAGGTTCTGCACCTCAAGAAATAAACATCTCTAGAGAAAATCTTAAATGAATAAGTAGGATGGGCCATCTTAATTCTAGAATAAAAATGTTAAATATTTTTATTGAGCCTTATTCCTTTGACTTATAATGTTGAAATGATTACACTAAATATTAACTTGTTGATACAGAGTTTTCTTTTAATTCAGCCTGGGTAATGAATTTGGATGATGAAATTACATATCTGAATAGGAAACCTATGCTTGAATGTGAAAAATAATGAGGGGCAGGAATAGCAGAGGTAATTGAAGTGACCTCCCCCGACATCTACACATCTAATTTTATTATTTTTTTCAGTCTCACTAAGCTTTTTAGCAAGTAGCAAGCAGAATGGACTGATGGCTTCTCTCCTTGTCCCGACCTGCAGTGCAGTGGCCAGGAGCCCTGAAGGGGAGGCAAAAAGGAAGCAGAGATTCCGGTTAATTCACAAATTTCCCAGTCAGCTCCTGAAATAATTGAGAGTCAGCTGTGACAAATCTGGTTTTCATCTCAGGCACGAATAATGCTGGGCATCAACTCTGTATTTTTATTTTTTTCCATCTGAAAACCATTCCCAGCCATAAGATTCCTTTTCTATTACTTTAAACATAATCCAATAAAGAATAAACCTGTATCTTTTTTGGTCCTCAATACCTGGCATTTCATCTAGAGAAATAAAAATCTTAAGAGCAGTTCAGCAAATGAGCAAATAAAACGTATTTTTTTTTATTTCAGTGTGACACCTGGGATAGGTATATTTATCTTTTTCTTTTTTTTTCTGACTTTTTCTCCCCCCTGTGTCTGAGAAATGAAAGAACTAGTTCTGATTCATTACTTGCAAATGCATTGGAGATTTACTGCTTTGTCAGGAAAAAACTATACAAAGTAATGGGTATTTGCAACTGTTCCCTTCCCTTCCCTTCCACGGAGGAATGGTTCTTTGTTCTCTTGGCCTGAGACAGGGCCTCTGTTGTGCTGAATGAGGGCTGGGGTGGGGAATGGGGAGGAGAAAGGCAGAGTTAGGAATCATCTCGGCTACTCTATGTCTGGCTTCCCAGGTGGCCCTAGCTGTAAAGAACCTGCCTGCCAAAGCAGGAGATGCCAGGGATGTGGGTTTGATCCCTGGATTGGGAAGATACCCTGGAGAGGGGAATGGCAACCCACTCTAGCATTTTTGCCTGGAGAGTTCCATGGACAAAGGAGACTGGTGGGCTACAGAACACGGGGTGGAGAACAGTCAGACACAACTGAAATGACTTAGCCCACACTCTGTTAGAAAGAAGAGGAGAGAACAAGGAGATTCAAGGGCAGAAGTAGGCAGGGAAGAAGAGAGAGATGGGGGAGGGCAAGGGCGAGGGCGAGGGAGACAGACAGACAATCAGTTCAGTTCAGTTGCTCAATTGTGTCTGACTCTTTGCAACACCATGAACCACAGCACGCCAGGCCTCCCTGTCCATCACCAACTCCCGGGTAGTTATGTCAGAGACCTTTGCCTTCTTCAAGTTAGCCTTGCTTTCCCTATGCACTCTTTTCTAGGCAGTGTGCTTTCAGTTATAGAAGACACACAGTTATACTCTGGTTTGCTATTTTAAAGTGCTAGCCTAGAGGGTTGGGATGGGGGGATGGAAGTCTCAGGAGGGAGAAGTCTCAGTTCAGTTGCTCAGTCGCATCCGACTCTTTGTGACCCCATGAATCACAGCACGCCAGGTCTCCCTGCCCATCACCAACTCCCAGAGCTTACTCAAACTCATGTCCACTGAGTTGGTGATGCCATCCAACCATCTCATCCTCTATCGTCCCCTCCTCCTCCTGCCCCCAATCCCTTCCAGCATCAGGGTCTTTCCCAATGAGTCAGCTCTTCGCATGAGGTGGCCAAAGTATTGGAATTTCAGCCTCAGCATCAGTCCTAATGAACACCCAGGACTGATCTCCTTTAGGATGGACTGGTTGGATCTCCTCGAAGTCCAAGGGACTCTCAAGAGTCTTCTCCAACACCACAGTTCAAAACCATCAATTCTTCAGCGCTCAGCTTTCTTCACAGTCGAACTCTCACATCCATACATGACCACTGGAAAAACTATAGCCTTGACTAGACAGACCTATATTGGCAAAGTAATATCTCTGCTTTTTAATATGCTATCTAGGTTGGTCATAACTTTCCTTCCAAGGAGTAAGTGTCTTTTAATTTCATGGCTGCAATCACCATCTGCAGTGATTTTGGAGCCCAGAAAAATAAAGTCAGCCACTGTTTCCACTGTTTCCCCATCTAATTGCCATGAAGTGATGGGGCCAGATGCTTTGATCTTAGTTTTCTGAATGTTGAGATTTAAGCCAACTTTTTCACTCTTCTCTTTCACTTTCATCAAGAGGCTCTTTAGTTCTTCTTCACTTTCTGCCATAAGGGTGGTGTCATCTGCATATCTGAGGTTATTGATGTTTCTCCCAGCAATCTTGATTCCAGCTTGTGCTTCATCCAGCTCAGTGTTTCTCATGACGTACTTTGCATATAAGTTAAATAAGCAGGGTGACAATATACAACCTTGATGTACTCCTTTTCCTATTTGGAACCAGCCTGTTGTTCCATGTCCAGTTCTGTTTCTTCCAGACCTGCAAACAGGTTTCTCAAGAGGCATGTCAGGTGGTCTGGTATTCCCATCTCTTTCAGAATTTTCCTCAGTTTATTGTGATCCACACAGAAAAAAAGGCTTTGGCATAGTCAATAAAGCAGAAATGGATGTTTTCTGGAACTCTCTTGCTTTTTTGATGATCCAGCAAATGTTGGCAATTTGATCTCTGGTTCCTCTGCCTTTTCGAAAACCAGCTTGAACATCTGGAAGTTCATGGTTCATGTATTGCTGAAGTCTGGCTTGCAGAATTTTGAGCATTATTTTGCTAGCATGTGAGATGAGTGCAATTATGCAGTAGTTTGAGCATTCTTTGCCATTGCCTTTCTTTGGGATTGCAATGAAAACTGACCTTTTCCAGTCCTGTGGCCACTGCTGAGTTTTCCAAATTTTGCTGACATATTGAGTGCAGCACTTTCACAGCATCATCTTTTAGGATTTGAAACAGCTCAACTGGAATTCTGTCACCTCCACTAGCTTGTTTGTAGTAATACTTCCTAAGGCCCACTTGACTTCACACTCCAGGATGTCTGTCTTTAGGTGAGTGCTCACACCATCATGGTTATCTGGGTCATGAAGATCTATTTTGTATAGTTCTTCTGTGTATTCTTGCCACCTCTTCTTAATATCTTCTGCTTCTGTTAGGTCCATTTCTGTTACCATTTCTGTCCTTTATTGAGCCCATCTTTGCATCAAATATTCCCTTCGTATCTCTAATTTTCTTGAAGAGATCTCTAGTCATTCCTAATCTATTGTTTTCCTCTGTTTCTTTGCACTGATTGTTGAGGAAGGCTTTCTTATCTCTCCTGGCTATTCTTTGGAACTCTGCATCAAAATGGGTATATCTTTCCTTTTCTCCTTTGCTTTTCACTTCCCTTCTTTTCCCTTCATTTGTAAGCCCTCCTCAGACAGCCATGTCGCTTTTTTGCATTTCTTTTTCTTGGGGATGGTCTTGATCCCTGTCTCCTGTACAATGTCACGAGCCTCCGTCCATAGTTCATCAGGCACGCTGTCTATCAGATCTAGTCACTTAAATCTATTTCTCACTTCCACTGTGTAATCATAAGGGATTTGATTTAGGTCATTCCTGAATGGTCTAATTGAAGGAAGTGGGGAAAACCACTAGACCGTTCAGACAGACAGTAAGAAAGGATAAATCTGGGAGATGATGATGAGGAGCTGGGCAGGGAGAGACAGACTTAGGATGTGCCATGCGCTCAGGCTGGACCCCAGGAAGCCCCCTCTTATGCAGGTTACACTGTTAAGCACAGGGGGATCAGTATTCCTAAGTGTGACGGTTCTCACAACTAATTATATGCAAAATCTTCATGACTTTGTTCTTTCCTCACTTTTTTTCTGAGCTGTGTTTTTGCATTATTTTTCATTCTCTTGAGCACAACCAGAACAACAATGACAGACATGTCGTTTTTATAACATGCAGTTCTATTGAGGGTTAAATTTAATTTTTATGGTCTGGAATTGGAGTGGTTCCTCTCAGGAACTCTTAAGTATGCTTTTCTCTTTAGCATATTTTATGTATTTATAAATTTGTAAAACTTGAGAAAACTTCATTGGGAAAAGCAAAACTAAACCATAGTCTGTACTCTGAGAATGTTATTACATGCTAATGTAAACATGACTTTGATACCATACCAATGTGAATGTCTTTTCCTCTCTTTTTATTTAGTGGAAATCCGGTGGGGATTTTTTTTTTTTTTTTTCCCCCACTGGTTCCTAAGACAATTTTAAAAATCTGTATATATCTTATTTTTAAGTCTTTTGCTCCTTGTCATTAATTGTGTTTTCTAAAATTAATTTAAAAATTATTTTAAAATTAATTTTTACTGGCGTATAGAGGCTTTACAATGTTGTGTTAATTTCTGCTGTATAGCAAAGTGATTCATTAGACATTTCTGCTGTTGCTGGTGCCTCACTTTCAGAAGCCTTTTTGTAGTGTTCTGTACAATAAGTCAGTTTCCTCTAGTGTATAGCATGATTGCTGTTCAGTTGCTTGGTTGTGTCTGACTCTTTGTGACCCCATGGACTGCAGCAAGCCAGGCTTCTTTACCATCTCCTGGAGTTTTCTTAAACTCATGTCCATTGAGTTGGCAATGCCATCCAACCATCTTGTCCTCTCTTGTCCCCTTCTCCTGCCTTCAGTCTTTCCCAGCAGCAGGGTCTTTTCTAATGAGTCAGCTCTTTGCATCAGGTGGCCAAAGTATTGGAGCTTCAGCTTTAGCATCAGCCCTTCTAATGAATATTCAGGATTGATTTCTTTTAGGATTGACTGGTTTGATATCCTTGCAGTCCTAGGGACTCTTAAGGGTCTTCTCCAACACCACAGTTCAGAAACATCAATTCTTTGGCACTCAGCCTTCCTTATGGTCCAACTCTCACATCCATAGATGACTACTGGAAAAACCATAGCTTAGACTATATGAACCTTTGTGCACAGCATGGGGCTTTGCATAAAGTAAATGCTTATGCACTGAATAAATGTAGACTAGTAGAGTTCCCCAACTAGTTTTAGGGGACAGTGGGTATGATGGCTTCTTGATGTGTCAGCTTGGCTGTACTGAACAATAGTCCTTCGCTATTCAATCAAGCACTAATTTAGATGCTACAACAAAGGAGTTTGAAGTTTGAAGTTCTTAATCAGTAGACTTTAAGTTAATCAAAAGGACGATTACCCTGGGTGGGCCTGGCCTAGTCAAGCGAGCCCTTTCAAAGAGGCCCTCCATGGACTCAAGACTCCCGCAGCTGCTGGCCTGCATTTGCTTTTCTTCACTGGATTTTGCTTCCCTGGTGGCTCAGACAGTAAAGAATCTGCCTGCAACGCAGGAGATGCATGTTTGATCCCTGGGTTGGGAAGATCCCATGGAGAAGGAAATGGCCACCCACTCCAGCATCCTTGCCTGGGAAACCCCAGGGACAGAGGAGCCTGGAGGGCCACAGCTGGGGTCATAGAGTCAAACACGAACACGACTAAACAGCTAGCACCCGCTGGATCTCGGGATCGCCGCCTGCTCATGCTTTCCCCTCTTTAATGGCCCGGGGGCAGTAAACTTCAGCCTGTGCCTTGTTGCCTTCATCCTGCTTGTAATCTTTCTTTGTGATGGCCTCTGGACAGGAGCTTCAGCCTGTGCTCACAGGTAACAGCTTTTCATTTCTTCTTTCTTTTTGAATGTCGACCCTATGCAGTTGTTTAACTGGTCCTCACAGTTGCGTCAACCAATTCCTTGTTAATGTACACACACAATTTTGGCTGGTTCTTCTTCCTTTGTTAAACTCTGACTGATTGAGCGGGTATCTGATTCCTCATGACACTCATTAAGTTTAGTTCTCAACTAGACATCCTGGTTGAATGATTTCCTGGAATCGTCAAGGTCTAAAATGGATTCCAGTTGAAGTATAATTTTAATAAATCTATAAAATAGTTTGGTTTTGACAAACTAGTGTTGCCTTGGGAGGTCATTGTTTCTTTTAAAATTTCTAATGTTTTCCGTTTTATCATTTATTGCTTTTTGTTTTCCCTTTTAAAGAAAAAGAGCTTGAACATTTTGAACATATTCAGTGAGCCAGGAAACTAACCACAGACCCACCCCAGGAAAGGTGGCTCTGTTGCAGCTACCAACAGCTTCTGACAGCCGCACCCCACCTAGTGAAAGACGCCTGAGGACGAGGGCTGGTTGTATCCGAGGCTGCTGAGCTGGGAGTGTTTTCAGCACACACTCTCATTTCCCTCTTTGCTTTCTCTCCCAACCCCCAGTTCCTTCCTTGCTATCTTCTTCCTTTTCATTTCTTCCCTCCCCCTTCCTCTCATCCCTTCCACAAGCAGTTATGGTGAGATAAAACTGATAAGATGGGCCAGGAATATTTCTCACTGGCAGGTCACCAGCGACTTGGAAGGCCGGGCCAGGCCTGGTTTGAGTGGGAGTTGGGAATCAACACCAGGAAAGGAAGCAGGAAGTGGACAGTTTGATTCTGCTTTTATCAGGGGCTGGCCCGAAGGCATTCATGTATCTGTATAAATGTTTTTCTCTTGGGAAGCTGGTGCTAGGATTGCCTCTAGCCTGGAGGCACCCCAGGGAAGAAGCGGGACCACGGTGGGACCCAGATGGCAGGAGAGGTGGGGGTGCAGGGAGCGGGTCGTCAGCCAGACCTGTGCCAAAGGCAAGAGAGAGTCTGAGGCTCGTGACGGGCCTGGCCCAATTCACCATAGGTGGGAGGGAGCAAGGTCAGGTGTCCAGCCACTATGCACATTTTCCTGGAGAGTCTTCTTGCTTGTATCTTCAGGGAAATATGGACGTGAACTGGGCATGGTGCTGGAGGAAGTGGCTGCTGTGGGCTATCATGACAGATAGATGCTCTTGGATTTAGGCACTCAGAATCTTGTCTTTTGGACCCACAACTAGTGGAAAGGTGTCTTTGTCCTGACTGGTGGGCTGAGACAACAAGAAAGTCACTTCAAAGATGTCTCATTTTCCTCAGTTCTGATCCTACGGTGTTTGCTTTGTTGAAGCAAATAGAAGAATAAAAGAAAGAGAGGATTACCTGGATTTTTGGGGGGACATATTTTGTCTTGTGATAAAGAATAATTCTAAGGAACATTGTGCCAGAGAGATTGAAAGAAGATTAAGACTATGAAAATATTCTTTCTTGAATATGGGAGAAGTTTGTAATACTTTTAAATCACTGTCGAGAAAATAAAAGGACGTGTTATTAGGTAGTGTTGTATGAAACACATAGAGCAGCATATATTACTATTGCTATATGTTTTACTTCTGGGAATAGCAAATGATGGAACAATTGTATTATGCACCCCAGCATTATAGTTTATCATAAAAGGGTCACACGCTCTATTACCTTATGAGAGAAATTTTATTTGAATTTTAATTCATTCCTAAACCTTGTGAATGATTAGGAAGAGGTTGAGTCTTTTGTAACACAAAGGGCTGCTGACGAGAGTTACAGTTCCCATTAACAGGAGTATAAGTGAAATAATTTTGTTTCAACAGTCATAGCCTCAGGGCAAATGGATCATAGGGAGTGATTAAATTGAAAACATGAGCCCAGTAATAATCACTATATATGTATCCCCTGTGGATGACCTTACTTTTTTTCCTCAAGACTGGCTTTCTCAAGACATTTACCCCTGGATCCAGATATACTGATAACAATAATAGGGTGATTGAATATGCCATTAGATTTTTCACCATAAAAAGTATTCTCAGCACAGGAGTCAACATATTGATATTTCTTTCTAAATTGAAATATTATACAGAGGGCAAAAGGATTAGATAGATTTAGCAAATAATCTGATGGCAAGAAAAATGCCATAGATCAGCAACAGTGAGCTTTTGTAGTAAAAGCGTATGAACAGTAATGATGAAAACAACGATTTGCAAAGTTACAGGGTATATATTTGAATCAGAACAGCTCTTTACACATAAAATAATGAAAACATTATGAATGTTTACCTAAAGTAGTTATTCTGACCTGATAATTCTGAACAATTGGCAAAAATGGGGATTTATGCTTTGGCTCATAAAAGGAAGATTCTGCTTCAGGAAATTATGTATATCTTCAGAGCAGTATGACTCTCTGATGGCTGCTTATTTCTGATGTATTTTTGGAGTTCCCTTGGCTTGGGCCACAATTGCACTCTGAATTTTTAATATGAGAGTTTATATCCACATTAACTGCTCTATGCACCCTCCTTGCAGCTGGTATAGGAGGAACACTTTGCCTGACAGACTTGGCTGGCTGATTTGTGTAGGTTTTAAGTGTTAACGGTATGCAAGACCTTCTGTACTTTTTAGGGTCATCATAGGCAGGGAAGAAGAAACAAGAGCAGGAGCTGGGCGTGAATGGAGGGCCAGAGGGCCAGAGACAAGCGCACCTGGAGAGGACCATTCAGACACATGAAGAAAGAAAGGGCGTGGGGCACATTAGAATTAAGCTGCAGTGATGGAGAGAAAGAGCATGGAGGAGCGGGAGGAGGAGGTGGTGGTGTAAAGAAATTCTGGAAGCTTCTCTGAGGCCGGGACAGAAGCTGTGGATACGCTTGCAGAGGTGCGTGTGTCTGTGTTTCCCGTGTGCATGCACTGCGGGAAGCCTTGGTTCTTTACTCCGAGTGATTTTGCTGTGCTGAGCAGGGTCATGCTGCCCTTTCCCGGAAGGGTGCCCGAGCTTTCGATCTAAGCGTTGCTGACGTTTGGAGGAAAGCCCTGAAGCCTGCGAAGAGGAGGTGGTGGTGCTCTGCAGCGGTGGGGCAGCCTGAGGGCGAGGGTGGCGCGCTGACGTCACCGCCTGCCTTCGGCCCTGCGGCTGAAGCGGTCTCCGCCCGACCCGGTGCGGACACTTCCCACGGGGCCCCCGCGGCGCGGGCCGTGTTCACGGAGCTCAGCCGCCCTGGGCTGTTCACCGGCCTACTCCAGTCTCGCCGCGGGACAGAGAACTCTGCAGCGTCTCCTCCCAACCCAGCTTCCCAACAAACAAATTCTCCTAGAGAGAGGTTGTTTCATTCAAACTGCTTATTGAATGAAGGGATGGTTTATCTTCTCCGGCCTGCTAATCGCACTTAGCCATTTCCAAACTTCTAAGCTGTCTTCCCCGCTCCTTTCCTCAGGGAATCTCCAATTCCTTCCTGGGTCGAACTTTATGATACATCCCCAGATCTTATTCTTTAGGATGTATTTCTCTTTCTTGAACTTCAGATCTGAGTTTACAGTTTACAATTGTTCGTTGTGTGCGTTAAACGTTTTTAAAACTCAACATGTCTATGTGGAATTCATTTCCTTCCTTAAGTGTGATTTTCCTTCTCCTTTATTCACTCAGCCTAGAAATTTTGTCATGCCCTTTATTTCCTGCATCTAGTTAGTTAAGAAACCACATTCATTTTGTATCTTCAGGATTTCTTCACTCATTCCCTCTTTGCCATTCCCATGGATACTGCCCTAGTTCAGAACCTCATTATTTCTACATTGTCATTTGAATTATTCCCTGAAACACCCACGGCCATGTTATTTCCCACCTGAAGTGCTTAGCAGAGATGCAATAGAATAGAAATAGTCTCTGGCCCCTGACTCTCTGAAAGGTCCAAAAGAACCCAGTCTCTAAGGAGAGAGTCATGCTTTGCATTTGAAGGTGTTCTGCAAAATGCATGACCGAAAAATTCTCTAAAAAATTCAATATATTCCAGAGATGAAAGTGCTTCTGACTTGATTCAGCCATGACCTAATTGTCTTGGTGAGAGCTATTAATATGTCGGAAGGAATTCCTTCAGGTCCTCTCCTTTTCATAATGATTTTTTAAAGGCAATTTTCAAAATCAAGGTCAGCTCACAAGTGCATCATTTGTCATATACCGGATAGAGATTTTAAGCCAGTCTGATTCTGAGGTTTAAAATGTTTTTCATGTAAAAACTAAAAGCTAGTTAATTTAATTTAAAAATCACAATGCATATCTTATAATACAAAGTGGCCTAGTGACATTTATTTTTTCCATAATAGCACCCATAAATATCTGAAATGGTGGTTTTCAGGCACCTGGCACAATAGAAGGAATTTCTTGACCATCAAAATGCCATCTTGTGCTTTTATAATATGTAATTTTTTTTCTCCTTTGCCACCTCGGTCCCCTTTGCTTCACTAACATTTATTTCTTTATTGGACTTTCTAGCTCAAATTAGCTTTTAAAACATGTTTGCTGCTGCTGCTGCTGCTAAGTCACTTCAGTCGTGTCTGACTCTGTGCAACCCCATAGACGGCAGCCCACCGGGCTCCCCCGTCCCTGGGATTCTCCAGGCAAGAATACTGGAGCGGGTTGCCATTTCCTTCTCCAATGCATGCATGCATGCTAAGTTGCTTCAGTTGTGTCCGACTCTTTGCGACCCCATAAATGTGTTTGTTTCAGTGAATTAAAATATTGAGTTATACTGATTAGGGCTTTAAAAATATGTTTGTTTATTTTTGGCTGTACTGGGTCTTTGTTGCCGCACAGGCTTTCCCTAGTTGCAGCAAATGGGGCTTACTCTCTAGTTGCGGTGTGTGGGCTTCTCCTTGCAGTGGCTTCTCTTGTTGTGGAGCACAGACTCTAGGGGCATGGGCTTTGGTAGTTGTGGTCCATGGGCTTTGCTGCTCTGCCGCGGGTGGAATCTTCCCAGACCAGGGATCGAACCCATGTCCCCTGCACTGGCAGCTGGATGCTTAGCCCCTGGACCCCCAGGGAAGTCCTGATGAGGGCTTCTGAGTTAAGCCAGTGTTATTGTGTTTTCATTTTAAGGATGTGGTACAGTTGAATGCAATATGTTTCAGCAACTCAGCCACACACCTAACTCAGACTGACAGGTGTCTAAAAGTGTTGGCTTTCTGCCTAAAAGAGAGAGACCTAGGTTTCTTTCTTTTTTTTTTAATGAGAGGAGTTGTGGTTTTGATAAGGGGTCTCTTTTCTTTAATAATTGAAAATACAAACTTAAGAGTAGTAGGGAGCCAGTTTTAAAAAAGCCAGAAGATGCAGAGCTCTGAGCAGAGAAGATGCAGGGTTCTGAGCAGAGAAGATGCAGGGTTCTGAGCAGAGAAGGTGCAGGGTTCTGACAGAGTGAAGCTAATTTGGTTACAGGGCTTGGTTTCGAGTACATGAGGTGCAGAAACAGGGATGTCTGTGTAACTACCTCAGGCGACTGAGAGTCCCTGGATGGAGTGGAGCTGAAGACGGGAAACAGCAGGCCACCATCTCTGCCCTTAATTAGGCATGCAGAACGGCATTTGCTTAATACAACACGTGAGGTTGCATATCTCATGGAACCATGAATGTTGATGCTTGCAGTCTCAGAAGATTACACACTTTATGAAGCAGAATTATAGATTTATCCAACTTTAAACATGTCACATATCAAAATCTGATTTTACGAAACAAGAAAATTAAGTCAATAATTTGCTTTACAGAAAGATTCACCATAAGATTATTTAAAATTCAAACTCCCCTAGCATACTTCAGATGTGCTAGATTTACATAATTGCACCTACCCAGAACTATCAGAATTTTGCGCAGGGTGAGGAGCATCTCTCAGTAGCAGTATGAACTTGGTCTGAACTTGCTTCTGTGTAAGAATGATCTGAATGAAGGGCATCTACAGATGCTCTTTCTATCCCATTGGGCCATCAGTTTAAGCCAAGTTTCAGAAATGCTTAGTTTCTTAGAGGCATAACTGTATAAATTAATGTGCTTGAGAGCTACACTTATCCCCCTCCCCAGGCTTACTGAGATATAATTGACATGTAGTATTGCATAAGTTGAAGGTGTACAAAGTGTTGATTTGATACAGTCATATATTTCAAAATGATTACCAGCATAGCATTAGCTGATACCTGTCTCAAGCCTCATAACTACCATTGTGGTAGTTATGTATGTGGCTGTGTATATGGTGAGAACATTTAAGATCTACTCTCTTAGTATATAACCTTCAGGTAAATAATATGAGATTGTTAACTGTGATCACCATGCTGTGCATTAGATCCCCAGAACTCACTCATAATTAGAAGTTTGGGCCTTTTGACCAACATCTGTCTCCCCCAACTGCCAGCTTCTGGAAACCATCATTCTGGTTTCTATTTCTATGAATCTGGATTTTTTTTAGATTCCATATATCAGTGAAGACATAGGTATTTGTCTTTCTCTGTGTGACATATTACACAGCACAATGCCCTCAAGCTCTGTCTGTGTTGTCGCCAATGGCAGTGTTTTCCTCTTAAGACTGAGAAGCGCTCCATTTTGTGTGTGTGTTTACGTGTGTTAAGTAGCTTGCTCAGAGTTAAGTGGGATTTCTCTTTCTTTCAAGTTTGTTGTAGGGTGGGTGAAGAATCCACCTGCAATACAGGAGACATAGGAGACCTGGGTTCGATCCCGGGGTTGGGAAGCTCCCCTGGAGGAGAAAATGGCAACCCACTCCAGTATTATTGCCTGGAGAATCCCATGGACAGAGGGGCCTGGTGGGGTACAGTCCATGGGGTTTCAAAGAATCGGGCATGACTGACTAAGCATGCATGCATGCATGTGTCTGTTCTTAAACACTGAATGAAATAGTAAAAGTTTATCCCTTGCTCAGGTCACCAATCCTATTCCAGTTTTCAGTCAATGGTCTGGGTTATAAACGTCAGATTTCCTTGAATGCAAACATATATACTACTAACAAAATCAGATTATGCCATACAAACTGAATTTTAAAATTTTGGCAATCACATTTTTCATCTCTGAAAACTCTTTCTTATCCCTGATTGTTCATTTTTCTTCACAGTCAGTTGAGAATACTAATAACTTTGAGGATACTGATTATACTTCTACTATTAATAAATAATAAATTTCTCCTCTTCCCTAAGTTGTTTCTTTTTTGTGCTCCCAATGTCTATTGAGCTCTGATATTTAGTGCTTGATAAACTGGATTCATTAGCATAGGTAGCAAGCTGGATCTCCACCTTGATTGTGTAGATTTTTCTATTCTATGTATCTTTTTGGTGAGTAGCTTTTAGATGCAAATGCTATAAATTTAGTTGTCTTCCAGTTTTCTAATTAGTCAGTTTACCATTAAATACTTTTACCATTTAATTCCTTCTTCCTGCTTTCTCCAGGTTTATTTTGCTCTTTTCTCCTAGCTTTGGAGTGTACTGATCATTCTGGCATCCGGGCAAAACACAGGCAAAGTTATTTGGTGATTTTTCCCAGTGCGTCTGTTCTCGAAGACCAGAAAGAAAAAATATTTACTTCATTGAAACGTTCAGGGGACGTTATGAAGTGAAATTCAGAATTTACAAGTATGTTCATGATAGGAGAGTGTCTTGAAGCGAGTTGGGAGGTTGGTGAATGAGGAGTGGCTGCTCGGGGCTGAATCTCGTCTCCGGAAGGGCTTGGTTATTGCTCACCTCTGTCTCTGTGGCCTTTTTGGTCCATACATCAGAGCACTTGAAGCCATAGCATCTCTCTGCCAGAGTAGATGGTCTGGTCCTGCTGAGGACTAGCCTGAGTGGTGTGTGTGAGGTGGGATGGGTAGAGACTGTTTGATGCGGCTTTCTGGGGACTGTGGAAGCTCCCACGGAACCACCGAGGACTAGCGAATCCATTGTCTCTCCTTCAGTGTGCTGGCGCCTCCTTTTTGACAGAAAAGCACTCCCGCTTTGCTCTAAATGGGCTCTCCCCAGAATCCTACTCTTTGCTTATGCAAACTTTATTTGCTTGCAAGGTGAATATGGTGTGCTCTTCCTCTCTTACTATTTGACTTTGTTTCAGAGCTTCTTTTACTGGGTTAAGCCTTGGATTTTGGGAAAAATTTCAGAAGCAGAAGGTTTATAGGGAGCACTGGCTACTGCAGAATGGGCTCAAATTTAGGGGTTCAGCTTTCTGGATTGTCACATTATTTTCTCCAAAGGGAAGAGTGGAGAGACCATGTTCCATGCTGCACACTTCCAGTGGAGCCCAAAGCAGTCCATACACTATGTGCATGTATTTCAGCATAAAAATATTTCATTCCCTCAGATTTGCATAAATATCTAATAAAGAGGCACCACATAGTTTCTTATCTCCCTGAGGCTGAGTACCCTGGTTTGAGAAGTAAAGAAAACTACAAGAATTGTATATAGTAACTTTTGTTTCCACTTGGTCTTTTGAAGAGACAAAAATCTCAGGAGATTAATTGAGATGGGGCTTCAAGAGCCTGGGAGCATTGAGGAGGGAGGGAAACAAGCCTTTACTGAGGCCCTGCTGGGGACCCTGGCTGCTCAGATTGTAAAGAATCCACCTGCCATGCGGGAGACCTGTGATGATCCTTGGGTTGGGAAGATCCCCCAGAGAAGGGAATGGCTAGCCACTCCAGTATCCTTGTCTGGAGAATTCCATGGACAGAGGAGCCTGGCGGGCTGCAGTCCATGGGGTAGCAGAGAGTTGGAGGCGACTGAGTGACGAACACTTTCAGTTTTGCTGCGTACCAAGTGCTGTGCTTATGGCCTTGTAAACATTCACAAGATGCCTCCGTCTCCACAGACATCAACAGCCTTGCAGGTTGACAGTGTTAATGGCCCAGTTCTTCCCTTTTGCCATGCCGTTGCGTAAAACTATTCCACCTGATTCTATACTATGGTGTGTGACTTGCCTTGGCCGTTTGAGGTAAGCGAATGTGATGCAAGCAAGGATTAAAAGGAATGTGTGTGACTGGGCTTGTTCTCTCTTAGCACCCTTACCATGTCATGGGAAGGAGACCAGCTTAGCTGGCTGGAGGATGAGAAACACGTGAAGCAGGACGACATTGCCCTAACTGGATAAGCTGAGGCCACCCTCGATCAGCCAACTGCAAGCCCAGCCCTGGCCGCGCCAACCTATAGACGTGCACAGGCCAGCCATGCTGCAGGCACGTGAGTGTGCAGAGCTAAGCCTGGTTGCACTCAGCCTAAACCAACCAAGCCCAGCAGACTTACCAGCTAAATAAATGTTCACCACTGTCTACCACTGAGATTTTGTGGTTATTTCTTGTACAGCTTTGTGCTGTGTGTGTGCTCAGTTGCTCATTTATCTTTGACTTTTTGTGACACTGTGGACTGTAGCCTGCCAGGCTTCTCTGTCCATGGAATTTTCCAGGCAAGAGTACTGAAGTAGATTGCCATTTCCTTCTCCATGGAATCTTCCCGACCCAGGGATCAAACCTGCGTCTCCTGCATTGGCAGGCGGATTCGTTACCATGCACCACTTGGGAAGCAGCATTTTTGAAGCAATAAATCACTGATACTGCCAGGTTTGTATTGCCAATCACCTTTTTTATTGATAAGGAAGCTTAAGCTCAGAAGGGTTAATTGATGTACCGAAGGTTAGGAGTACGTCAAGCTGTATAATTGTCACCCTGCTTATTTAACTTATATGCAGAGTACATCATGAGAAACAGTGGGCTGGAAGAAGCACAAGCTGGAATCAAGATTGTCAGGAGAAACACCAATAACCTCAGATATGCAGATGACACCACCCTTATGGCAGAAAGTGAAGAAGAACTAAGGAGCCTCTTGATGAAAGTGAAAGAGGAGAGTGAAAAAGCTGGCTTAAAGCTCAACATTCAGAAAACTAAGATCATGGCATCTGGCCCCATCACTTAATGGCAGATAGATGGGGAAACAGTGTCAGACTTTATTTTTCTGGGCTCCAAAATCGCTGCAGATGGTGACTGCAGCCATGAAATTAAAAGACAGTTACTCCTTGGAAGGAAAGTTATGACCAACCTAGACAGCATATTAAAAAGCAGAGACAATATTTTGCCAAAAATGTCTGTCTAGTCAAGGCTATGGTTTTTCCAGTGGTCATGTATGGATGTGAGAGTTGGACTATATAGAAAGCTGAGAGCCAAAGAATTGATGCTTTTGAACTGTGGTGTTGAAGAAGACTCTTGAGAGTCCCTTGGACTGCAAAGAGATCCAACCAGTCCATCCTAAAGGAAATCAGTCCTGGGTGTTCATTGGAGGGACTGATCCTGAGGCTGAAACTCCAATACTTTGGCCACCTGATGCAAACAGTTGACTCATTGGGAAAGACCCTGATGCTGGGAAAGATTGAAGGCAGGAGGAGAAGGGGACAACAGAGGATGAGGTGGTTGGATGGCATCATCGACTCGATGGACATGAGTTTGGGTAAACTCTGGGAGTTGGCGATGGACAGGGAGGACTGGTGTGCTGTGGTTCACGGGGTCGCAAAGAGTCGGACATGTCTGAGCGACTGAACTGAAGGTTACATAAGTAAGTGACTGGGTCAGAATGTGATCTAAGCCCTCTTGACTCCCACACTGAATGAGGATTAGAGCCAGAAAAGATGATATGATAAATTTATAATCTTTGAAATAACAAGCTTAGTCTCCTCCTGGTCCCAGTGGTTGTCCTTTTTTTCCCCCCAATGGTCATCCTTTAAACACATGGCCAATTATGAAAAGAAACCTAAAAGTAGATTAGTTTTCAGGAAAATAAAGCCATTAAAATATGTTTTAGTGTATTTACAAATTTTTTTCTTTTTACGTATTTTAAGCTGAAACTGCTCCTCAAGTGCTCTTTCCTTTATGTTTATTTGATATATGTCATGAAGACTATGTAAAATCATAAAAGGAACTCTTACCTTTCTTAGGCCAAGAAAATAAAAGTATTATGTAGTTTTCTCTGTTGGCATAAATGAGTAGATTAAACATAAGTAGGAGATTCAGCATATCTCTATTTCCCTGACACAAAAATAGAGCATTTCACCACTTTTTTGTGTTTTAGTACATTTTTGTCAACAATCTTTTATTATATAAAAAAAACCCATCTCTACTTCTCACAGAAGTTTTAAAATCATTTCACAGCTGAGTGGAACCCTAAACAGAGCTATCTTAGTGTAATGAAGCAGAAAACGATTGCTTCTTAACAAGACTGGTATATGGTGACAAACAGCTCATAAAAATCCCATCTGCCACAAAATCCTTCTATTTTAGTTGCCTTAGAATCTAAATAGTATATTTCCTATTTCTTTTCAGAAACAACAAAGGATGTATAAAGCCTTTACCACCATCAAATTATACTCTGACAAGGAAAGGCACTTGGTTCTTAATGGACTGACGTGGTCCATTCAGAGGACCGCACATGTCTGGTGCTGCCCTTTAGGGACTTTGACTGCTGCCTTCCAACCCATTATAGACTCCAAAAGTGTCATATAATAAAGCAATTACCACTGCTGATGTTTCAGCATCAGGGAGTGACCTGTGCACCAATCGGCTTTAGGTCTTGTTTAGTAAAAACAAAGGATAACTCCAGAGTTTGTAAAGAAATGGGACCATTTGTAGAATCTCTGATCTTATGAAAAACTGCATTTTGTAAGGGGAGGCATTGCTGCCAGCTTGTATTTATGGTTTTAGATGACAACTATGTGTGTGTATATATATATATATATATATATATATATATATATATATATATATATTCTTTATTTGGGTGGTATTTTCAAAGTGTTTTCTACCCTCCTACTAATTCCATGTATCCCTTCAGTTTTCAAAACATTTAAGCTCAATAACTTGATAAAAGTATAAATCCACACTAGGAATCAAACCATGGTTTGATACTAGGTAACCTAGTATACTTTTTAAGATGCAAATATATTCCTTGATAAAAGAAATGAAGCAACCCCTTCAGTTAGAATATAAAATAGAATATTTACAAACTTATTCAAAGACATTTGCTTTTAGAAGAACCTGGGCTATTTTCTTGGAAAGGGCCAGTAAGAATTCATGTTTAAATACATTCAACTTTCAAGTAGAATGTTATGGAACTTTCTGGTTGGGGATATGATGACAGGCTTTCATGAAATGGCTGTGCCTCAGCTCCCATCTTACTTGATAACAGGTGGAATTTTGCTTTAAAGGGTAAAGTACACTTGATTTTCATTGATTGATTACTGTACCAGTGACTTGTATTGTTTCATTTACCCTTACAGCAAATCTTAAACATGGTTCTGTTAGCATCTCTACAACGTAGGGAGTATGCAGACTAAGAGAGATCAAAGCCACACAGAGATGAAATAGCTGGTCAGTGGGGGGACCGTGGTTTGTTTCCAGAGCTCTATACAGCATGTCGTATTGCCTCGTGGAGCAGTAGAAGGAGCACTGAATTCGGAGCCAGGTCACCTGGGTACTTGTCTTGACTCCGCTTATACCCATGTCTGCTGAGCGTGTTGCTTCATGTTGATGAGGGGTTTGGAGCAAATGTTGCTGAAGCTTCATCAAGCCCATTATAGGACCCTGTTACTGAAAGTGGGGTCTGGCTGTTCACCACTGAAAGTTGATACTCGAGAGGCAAGGTTGATAGAAAGGAAAGTTTTCTTTATTTCCAAGACTGGCAGTTTGGGAGAGAAGGTGGACTCATGTCCAGAGGCCAACTCCCCACTGAGAGTCAGTGGGCAAGAACTTACAAAGGGGAGTTTCAGGGATGTGTAGGCTACAGGCAGGAGGGGGCTATATGTAGAAATAGCACAGTCGGTTCTGACAGTCACCTTGAAATTGGTTGTGCAGTGATCTGATCACAATCATCCTGATTGTGCTGAGTATAGATAAACTTTAGTTCTAGGGTTGATTTGTTCCCATTCCTTTGAGGCCAGTTCTCAGAAGTGTGGCAGCTTATGTCCTGGCTACTGTCTGGTCAGAAGAAGGTAGTTAACTTCTTCCACCTGGTGAGGGTTTCAGTATCTACAAGACAGCTCAAAGGAGACGGCTCAGAATGTTTCTATAGCCCTTAAACTTTCCTCCTCAAGGAAACCTTTGCTTAATGACTCAGTTATTATTGTTTTGCCCTGTTTGCCTCTTATCCTTGGCTTCTACACTTTCTCACTTCTCTGATTGAATCTATTCTTTGACTAATGTTTTTCTACAGACAAAAGGCAGGCAGAGGACATGGGGAGAGAATCCCACTCTGTTTCAATCTAACAAAGGACGTTTGTGCAGGAAAGCGTGCAGACTGAACTGAAGGAATTCGGTACTGTGCGCTACGTACTTCAGTTTACATGTTGTTTGCCTGCTTAGCACACACAGAATGTTACTCTAATGCTTAAAAACCCAAATAGTTCATATGTTCTCCTGTTGACGGACATTTAGTTTGATTCCAGGTTTTAGTTATTCTGAATAAAGTACATTAGTTATCACATTTAGTTATTCTGTAAGTACATTCTCATGGAAATATTTTGTGGGAATGTGCTCTCTTTCTCTTGAGTTTATAAGTGGGTGTGAGATTTGCTCATCCAATCAATATTTATTGGAAAAGTACTCTGCTAGGTGCTGTATAAAGCAAGTCACTCCCTCCTCTTCTTTACACTTTATAGTATCTTTAGATATAAGCATTATCCTGCCTATTTTCATTATTAGCAAACAAAGGCTTAGACAAGTTTAGCAACATCACATAGTGTTCACAGAGCTTGGGATGCTCATTCTGTTCAACTCCAAAGTCTGGGCCTTTTCCTACTGGTCCACATGGTCTTACTAGTGTGATTTTGTTGTTTAGTTGCTAAGTCGTGACTGACTCTTTGTGACCCCATGGACTGTAGCCCATCAGGCTCCTCTGTCCATGGGATTTCCCAGGCAGGAATACTGGCATGGGCTGCCATTTCCTTCTTCAGGGGATCTTCCAGAGCTAGGAATTGAACCCAGGTCTCCTACTTGGCAGACAGATTCTTACCACTGAGACCTTTGGGAAACCCGATGTGTTTTTATGTCTCTCTAAACTTAAGATGTTGGATTACACATTTTATATACTTTATTCAGGTAAAAAAAATACATCTAGAGATGACTTTAATTTCTGGAGTAATCAGAGTTTTGAATAAAGTGACAACTCATACAAGAAGAGGGGGTAAAATGCAAAGACTTATTAAAATTGCCTGTTATTATAGGTTTAGCTACTAAAGAGTAAAACGAAATGAAGCTGTAAAATATGAACATATTGATTCTGTTTTCTAGAGCACACATTTTGATAGAGAATATTGAGTTAGTCTTGCCACAGTAATTAGACTATAACTTCTAAAATAAATGTTATGCACAACAGAAAGAAGATACTAGATGACCATGGTTTGAATATAGATGGGGAAGATCTCATTAGAAAGGAATGAGCAGAGGTGAAAGACGCTTATTTTTCCAAGAATTACCATATGTTCACAAAACTGTATCCAGCTATTCCATGTGGAATGTTTCTTGTTTTCTTTAAAAAACAAGGAGGAGAAGGAATTTGATCCATATAAATCAAATTCCCACTAAATATTGTCCCTTTTGCCATAAGAATCTGGCATAGATCTATTTACAAATATATATTATATATTTTTTTATTTGCTTGCAGATTTAGGCTCTAATAGCTGCCATCTTGGAGAATTAGAACAAGCAGCTGCTGGTCTCTCTAATTTTTAATGATATAATGGGAAAGAATACATTAATACAATGTGCTGTGCCTCTTGATGGGTTCCAAACTCAGATTTTATTCCAATTCTTTAAAATGGAAAATATCACAGGCCAAGACTGCTCAAAAATAAGGCCTAAGTAAATACCCTCACAAATCACAGAAGTTCATGTGGCAACAGCACAGGCTGCTGAGAAATGATCATGGCTCAGAAGCCCGGTTTTCATCCTTTGTTTCAGGGAATGTCTGTGATGTATCTTTCCAGATTTCCTTTCCAGTCACTTCCACCCCCGCTTTCCCCCTTTCCCTCCTTCTTCCCTTTTGGTGTGTGAAGGCATATTGTTCTAATTTCCTTTGTAATGAACATGAGACCATATGATATTAAAACCATTCTTTTTAAGAAATGAGGGACATTAAGAGTGTTTTTTTTTTTTTTTTTTTTCTTTTCCTCCCAGTTCCTTTCTTCTGTCTGCTGGCTTCCATTCTAGTCTGTTTCTCTGTTTCATCTGCCATTTGGAATGACAAGTAGGTTTGGAAATGCTAACTCTTTTCAGATGCTGTCATTCTTTATGATTTTCTTTGGTAGTATAAAGATAAAGGCAACCATAGTTCATATTCTACAGCCTACACCTAATGTATTAGAGGTGAAAGAAGCATTCCATTACATCTTTTGTTGGCCTCGAGTGGTATTAATTGCTTTATTATATTGCAATACTCTTATGTTATATTTCTGCCAAAGTCATATGAGTGAGGCAGAAAAAAATATTCAAGTGGCTAAAAATGTGGTTTATTTTATAAGATTATGGATATGGCTTCCTTGGATTCTATAAATGGCAAGAGTTCTCCATATATGGCAGTAGAGATATAAACTGACAGCAGATGTTTCAGGCGTGAGGAAAAAGATGAAAAACAGATCACACTGAGTTAATAAACTGAATTCTTGGCTTTGACACTTCCCCGACAGGAAGGAAACAGTACTGAATGAATATAAACATTCTGACACACACAAAATAAGGTGTACAGTGTTGGCTAAATTCTCACTTCCATCAGTCTCTGGGACTTCCTGGCCTCTGACTCTCACACCTAACACAAATTCTTGTCTCATTCGGGGTGAACTTGGGGTGAAGTCTACAGACTCGGAGTAGATGGCAGCAGGAAGACCACTAGAAGGCTGTCCTTACAGGCTTGTTTGGGCTCTATAACTAGTCACTCGTTGTCTGGATAGAAGAAAATTCAGCCTGCCTGGAAATGTGTACTAATTTTAGGTTGTTTGAAGTGAATTAAACCAACAAGAGGTAATAAGGTGTTTTTACCCTTCACTCCTCACATCTTGGTGTTTGAGTAAGAATATTCTAACCTCTGCTCTTACTTAAAATGGGAATAGGCCATACACTCATTTCTTTTCCTCACGCCACCCTTTTCCTGTCTGGAATGAAAGACGAGCAAGCCACAAGCTCAGAATTCAAATATGAGTGGTTCTAGTAGGACTGCAAGTCAATGAAAGGAGGTTTCCCTTTGCAAGAGGACCCCTAAGTGGTGGACTAGCTGCAGAAATTGACACAAAACACAAAATAGTGCCATACCGAAGAAAATCCTTGTGAGAGCTGCCGGTGCGTTTTGATGGCAGTTTCACTGGGGCAAAATGCTAAAGCTGATGGAAATAATCAGTTTAGTTTTCATTTTCTTCCCCCAGATGATGATGTGATCTAGAATGCATGATGCTATGTAAGACACAGGCTATGTCCATGAGAGGTGGCGTTAGAGAGATGTGTACCGGTCAAGGATATTGGGATAAAAGCTACAGAAACTGACTCTTGGTAAAAAGAGAATTTGTTGGAAGGGTATAGAGGAGCAGCAGTGCTGGGAAACTAGATTCAGGGCAGGAAAAGGACTGAGGGGCTTCAGGAATCCACGGGCTCATCAGAGTGCTGCTGCTAGATGAAAGGGGGCTCAGGGTCAGATTCTTGGGAGGAGGATCTTACTGGGTCAGCGGGGTCATAACTCTCCACCCCTTTCCTCCCGTGGTTAGTGCCAACAGGGTTTCGTACTGAATGATCTTATCCCACCATATCCAATGCAGGAGGGATAATTCCTTAGAAGAACACCACAATGGCGTTATTAAAAGAAGGGAAGAATTCGTGTTTATCTGCCCAAAGACATAACTGTCCACTGCACAGTGTAGTGCGCTATTGATCTTATGCCATATTTTCTATGGCTTTTAGCTCTTAGTCTATATAGTTTGTCAGAAGAAAGGGAACATGTAGGAAGAGAGTGAGAAATACTCTTATCACTGCATACTATACAACCTGAAGAGGTATAAGTAGTTCACATGAGCACCAGGTATAAATGGTTAAACTCAAAACTCTAATCTGCTGCCATCAGTAAAGACGTTGAGTTTTAATCCATAGGAAGTATAATGGCCTTGACTTTTTGCCTAATGGGGAACTTTGTCTTAGCTTGCATCTGGACTTTAAGATACTCTTTTTTTTTTTTTTTACCAAATAGAGAAGTTAACATAATCTCCCTCCTGGTCAAGGAAGGGACAGAACACAAAAGTAATGAACAAGGGACCCCCAGGCAGGAGAGCCACAGTCTTCACAAACTGAAGAGACACACATCCCCAGCAAGGAGTAGTAATCAGTGTCAGGTCTGTATTGCAGAGCATGTGGGGAAGAAGGAAAACCTCCTTAGCCATATGGTTGATAAATATCATGTATTTACAATTGCAGATGTAAATACTACTAATTTTATACAGATGGTGATCAAGGCCCAGGCATTATAATGGGAATGTCCCAGAATAGATTGGCAAATGGCAAGAGCAGAAGAGGTTTAGCAAACCCCAAGCAAAATGAAAAGAGAGAAAACCAGAATATTTCCTCATGGAGACAGTTAGGCAGCTAGATCAGTATTATTGTGGACTGAGAAATAGGCATTAATTATATTAGCATCTCCCTTTATATTGTTTATAATTTATTGTATTTAATTTTGCATGAATTAGCTGTAGTAAACAGTTTGAGGTTTTCATTCTATAGTGGTAGATCAGGCTTCCTGCTATTTCCAGATAACTCCTGGAGGATCAGAGAAGAGCTTGGCGGATCTCCAAATGGACCCAGAGGGCTCTGCGCTGTAACTTAATGCGCAGGAAGAGAACAAGCAGCTGCAACCGCAAAACAGAATATGTTTGAGGACATCGTGGTTGTGAGATAAAAAGAACAAGATTTGTAGAGCCTTTGGGGCTTCAACACAACTGGGTTTAAATTCCGACTTTGCTTTTTACTTAGCACTGTGACCTTGGAAAACTCACTCAATCCCTCCGAACCTTACTTTCCTCGTCTGAAAAATGGATGTGATGAGAAAGTCTCTATCCTGTGGGGAAGTACCAGAAGATGAGGCATGTATGTCATAGGCACAGCTCTTGCATGTAGGAAGAACTCAATATATGTTAGATATAAGTTTTATAAAGGGGCGAGAATCAAGTTATTTGTAGGGCAAATTAATGGTAAAGTAAATTTTTAGTAACGCTTTGGCTGTAGAACTGGAGGGTGCTTAGGTTGTTGATAATACACAGGAAATACATAATGAAGTAACTGTAAATAAGATAACATGAATTCATGGTCAGCACTGTGTGAACTCAATATCTGACCTATGTGATTGTTCTGCTCCAGCTCAATACAATCTCAGGTTGCATCCATGAAAGCATGACGTCCTGACTATTTGGAGGTATTGTCACCATTATATTTGATTCTCATTTGATAATGTTTGTGGCATTCGGTGCATTCTGGGGGTGGAACACATTTTAAGAGGGCCACTGATGGAACAGGTTGATGGAATTGGTAGAGGGTCTGGCTATCCATGCCAAATGAGAAATGTTCGAAGGAATTGGGGATGAGTTGGAGTGTTTGAGGCTGAAAGGAGATTTGATTGCTGTCTTTAAAAGTTGAAAGGCTGATTGTGAAAGAGATTTGCCTGAGTGCAGAGGATGGAAAATGGAAGCAGAGGATGGCAGAATAAGGAGGCTAATAATTAGAACTTCTCTATGTTTGGATGGTCCTCTTCTGAAGCTGATTCGGCTCCTGGAAGATTCACGCACAGGCTGGACACGCTGACCAGAGGAGGATGTTTTTACTTTAACTTAAAGCTGTTAATCAGAAAACTTTGGACGGTTGTTACAGGTCTCTGTTTCCTTAGGGCTGCACAAGGCCGTGACTGCTGCATGTGGGCTTTCTGTAGTTGTGGTGCACAGGTTTCTTGTGGTGGTGGCCTCTCTTGTTTCCAGGCACAATGTCTAGACTCTTGGGCTTCAGTATTGTAGCTCTCAAACTCTAGCGCACGGGCTCAGAAGTTGTGTCACATGGGTTTAGGTGACCCTTGAGGTTTGATGCCCCACAGCATGTGGAATCTTCCCAGACCAGGGGTCAAACCCATGTACCCTACATTGGCAGGCAGATTTTTAACCACTGGACCACCAGGAAAGTCCTATTCTAGCATTTTGACTCTAAAATTTGATATTCTCCAAGGACGGAAATAAAAAGTAGCTGCTATGAAGCCAGAGGAATCCCCAGTGCTTCTTAAGGATGATGGAAAATTTCTGTAAAAGAAGGCCTGCTTTCCCAGGATCTCAGGAGTCAGTGTCTCTGTATCCAGTTGTGGAAAGGTGTGAACATACAGGTAGATGCTCTGAGCATCAGGGGCTCAAAGTAGAAGAAAGGTGCATGTGAAAAAGTGGCTACACTTTTCTCTTGGCATCCTCTTGATTGTCAATCTGCTTTTGTTACTATTGACTTCTAAAGTGAAGAGTATTCGTGATGTTAGGATCAAGTTTCTCAGTGCTGGTTGTATCAGACTTGGAGGGGACCCCGTGTGGTTTACTTAAGCAATTCCCCAGATTTCTTAACCACCATGAGGCAGACCATGTTTACAAAGATGACTGCTGAAGAAACAGGAGAGCATGCAGTCTATGCTCTTGACCACCATGCTATCCTACCTGGAGGGGATGTCGGGGAGGGCTGAAGGACAACAGTCTTTGGGATCAGAAAGGGGAGGGTTGAAACCAACAGCCTTCTGGAGACCAGCTCTGGAGACCATGGTCAAACTGCTCACACAAAGGCTCAGGCTCCTGGTCTCTCAAATGGAAGCAATAATAGTATCCGCTTCATAGGTTCGTAACAAGGACTGATTAAACCATGAAGTGATAAAACACTTAGCCTAGTGACTTGCACTTTGCAGGCTGTCAATGAACACTGTGAATATTGGGAATACCAGACCTGCTGACCTTCCTCCTGAGAAATCTGTGTGCAGGTCAAGAAGCAACAATTAGAACTGGACATGGAACAATGGACTGGTTCAAAATTGGGAAAGGAGTACATTAAGGCTGTATATTGTCACCCTGTTTATTTAATTTATATGCAGAGTACATCATGTGAAATGCTGGGCTGGATGAAGCACAAGCTGGAATCAAGATTTCTGGGACAATAACCTCAGATACGCAGATGGTGGTGACCAGATACGCATAAGGGTGGTGACCCTTATGGCAGAAAGCGAAGAGGAACTGAAGAGTCTCTTGATGAAAGCAAAAGAGGAGAGTGAAAAAGCTGGTTTAAAACTCAACATTCAAAAAACTAAGATCATGGCATCTGGTCCCATCACTTTAGGGAAATAGATGGGGAAACAATGGAAACAGTGACAGACTATTTTCTTGGGCTCCAAAATAACTGCAGATGGTGACTGCAGTCATGAAATTAAAAGACACCTGCTCCTTGGAAGAAAAGCTATGGCCAACCTAGACAGCATATTAAAAAGCAGAGATGTTACTTTTCCAAAGGTCTGTCTAGTCAAAGCTATGGTTTTTCCAGTGGTCATGTACGGACATGAGAGTTGGACTATTAAGAAAGCTGAGCACCGAAGAATTGATGCTTTTGAACTGTGGTGTTGGAGAATACTCTTGAGAGTCCCTTGAACTGCAAGGAGATAAAAATGATCAATCCTAAAGGAAATCAGTCCTGAATATTCACTGGAAGGACTGATGCTGAAGCTGAAGCTCCAATACCTGATGTGAAGAACTGACTCATTGGAAAAGACCCTGATGATGGGAAAGTCTGAAGGCAGGAGGAGGGGATGACAGAGGATGAGATGGTTGGATGGCATCACCGACTCAGTGGACATGGGTTTGTGTAAGCTCCGGGACTGGTGATGGACAGGGAGGCTTGGTGTGCTGCAGTCCATGGGGTTGCAAAAAGTCAGATAAGACTGAACAGCTGAACTGAACTGAATGAACACTGCTATTATACTTGGCTTTTACCCATTTCTCATGCTCTGTCATGGTAAAAATGACACAGATGGTTGACAGTTTTAATACAACTTCAAGTACTTGTTACTGTTATTACCAGCTTTCTAATTATTCAGGGAGAAATTAATTCAGAATCTGGCAATCTTGTTTACCCAAAATATTTACTAAATATTAGTTATTTCTAGCCTTAAGTAGAGAGCTCTTCAAGTCTTTGACATCTTTATTAAATTTTAGCACTCCAAATGGTAAATGGAATATTTATTTGCAGATTTTCCTAGAATAACTTCTGTGTTTAAAGCTACATAAGATAATAATTGAGAATTAGTTATGAATTATTGAAGCTACAGTAGTTATAGTCACCCTGATAATTCGTCATGTAGACCCGAAAGTAAAGTGCATGAAGAATTTCATATACCCTTAACCACTTATATTACAAGTGGAGAAGGAAAGTACTGAGTTTCTTTAATAGTGATTGAAAAATGTGTATCAGAGAAACCTGTCTTTAAAAGACTAATAGAAAAGGGGTCCAGCAGATTCTAATTACATTTATGTTAAAAATTTCTTACTTCCTCTCAGAAATGTAAATTACTTCTTGTAAATGTTATAAAGCAGCTGTTCTTTAGCCCTTAAATTCATTATGTACTTAATTATTACAGGAGAACATATTTTACAACCAAATGGAAATTTCAAAAACTACCACAGATTACATTATGCTGTATTTTAAAAAATTTGATTATTATAATACTATTATTTCTAACCTTCCATCAAAGAATAAAACAAAATCTATGCCTGATTGAAACATCCATAATCAAGCAATATGAGGAATTAAAGGCAAAAATTGACTGTGTTATAAAATTCCAGGCCCAAAGTTACTTTGCCTAGGTCATTAATATTTATAACTAAACTGTCCTTTCATTTGCATTAATAACATACCTTGGGATTACACAAAGAATAATTCATAAATATTCTGGAACGGGGGAAGATGCCATAATTAAATCATAGTAATTAACATGGATATTGGGTTATTATTTGAATGAATCAGAAATTCTTACTATGCAGGTTGACTTTTCCATTATATTCAGAAGGTTAATATTCAGCAAATGAAAGATGTATAAAAGTAACTTTTTTAGAAACACAACTCTTTCTAAAACCTGTGCTCACAACATCAACTTGTCATTGAGAAAACATAGCATGTAACAAAGTTATATATTCATTTTTTAAATATTTAAGTTGTGTACTGTGGGGCACCATGTTAATTTCATTAGTGAGAGTTTCAAAATATTAGTCCAATCAAGTTGCACTGATATTATGCTTCTTAACTGATTTTTTAAATGCGAATTTAAAAAAGAGCTATTGACCCATCTATCAAGAAATGGAAGTAACTTATTTTAATATTTAATCTTTATGATGTTTGGGAGTCCTTTAATCTTCAGGCAAAGCAATTATGTACAGACCAAATTTATTAATAATTTAAATTTTCTTCTAGACTTAAAAGACTTCCCTGTGTGGTACTATTTTATAGAAACTGTATCAAGCCATGGAAATGTATTATCAACATTTGAATTCTAAACCTTAGCTGGGATTTTGACCTCTAGATATTAATTGTTGTCATTGCTGTACTATTTTTATATCCATACTGACTAGGTGATTTATCTCCAGTTTAGGTGGTCCCCAGAGCAGTAAGATAAGGTAACTGAGGCAGATGGCTAACACTGTTCTCTTTCCCCTTGTCCAGAGAATGGTGTGAGCATCTGCCTCAGTTACCTTATCTTGGTGTCTTGACTCCTTCCTCACTCCCACCTCCTGCCACAAAACCCAGAGTCCTTCTGCCATCTCAGCATCTCTTGAACATGTCCATTTCTTTCCCGCTTTCCCACCATGTTAATCTGAACTGCCATGATCTTACAGTTTTGCAGGAATGGTCTCCCTTTCTCCAGTCTTGATCATTTCAGATCTATCATCCTTGTTGTAGCTGGGATGTTTCTATTGAAAAAATACAAACCTGATCAGGTGTTTTATCTGCTCTTCAGCTTTCTGCACCATCAGGGTCCTGTAGCTGACTTAGCCAATACTCTGATGTCTTAGCCATCTCATCCCCAGTTAGTGTTCCTTCCACTCCAAGTCAGCTACGGATTCTCTCACTGCTTCAGTTTTAAAGTCCAAATTTCACAGTAAATTCACGCATCTCATTCTCTGAGGGATGTCTTTCCTGTCTAGCTCCTTGGTCACGTATAGAAACAGTTCCAGGAAGACTGGGAGCTTTAAGCCGCGTTCTCTCTACCCCTCAGCGCTCTTTTGTCTTTATTCCCCTCCTCCTCATCCACTTTGAACCCATGATCATTCCGATCATACAATATTTAACATAATGGGGTCGTCACTTTAGCCCCCATGTAGGTCCAGGCTTCTCCCATCTCCACGCAGCGGGTGATGCTGCCTGACAGCCAGGCCAGAACCGGTGTCGCTCCCCGATCGCTACCTTCAGTGCCAAGGTTCAGTTCTGCACCCTCCCTTGCTGCTGCTCTCAGGTAAGCTCAATCTTTCATATGCCGCATGGGTTTACATCTTCCAGTTTCTTAGACTTCCACTGAAGACTGCTCCTCAAATTCACTGAGAAAACAAAAATCAGGAAAAGGGACTTTCATTAGCCTTTCCTCTCAAACTTCCATGTCTGTATCATTTTCTCCTTTGCTGAAATAATAGAAGCTTGTTTCTCCTTCCCACACGGAATTATTTTTCCACATGTGCTGTGAACCCTTATTCCTTATCAAAGCCCTGTCCTTGTTAAAGGCAGTCACTTAGGTTCTTTCCTCTCTTTTCCGTACCATCGATCTCCACCCTTCATTTGATTCATTTTCATTTGTTTACAAACACACTCAGTTGTCTCTCATGTTAAATAAACTCTTCTGGACTCCACATATGGCTTTAGCTGCAAAGCTGTATTTCTTTGTTTTTTGTAGCCAGACTTCTCCAAAGCGTTTTTTCGACACTCTCTCTCTAATTTCTCATCTTTACAAATTCTCAACTAAAAAAAAAAAAAAAAAAAAAATGAACATTTATTTCTTGAGTGGCTACAATGTACTAAGTACTGTTCTAATGTTTTACATATATCAGCTTATCTAAACCCAAGCAGCCCTCCTAGGTAGGGAATATTATTAACTAAAATAAACAGGTGAGGACACTGGGACACAGAGAGCGGCATAATTAGGATTTGAGCCCAGGCAGTCCAGTCCCTGAACCTGCGCTCTTAATCATGATCCAGTACTGCGTCTCTAGAAATAGAACATACTTATAAAGCCTCTTTGCAGTCCCCAACATCTCCCTTCATTCTGCGGCAAGTGTTGTTATCATTATTTTGGCAAGTATCCTTTCAGTTTATGTTTTGATACTTTAAGGCATATATATCCAACTGTGAAGCTTTCTCATGTGTTTTCAGTATTTACATAAATAAAC
>CM035294.1:50791099-50877003 GCA_020226075.1 Hydropotes inermis | reverse complement strand
GTGTGTGTGTGTGTGTGTGTGTTATGTATGATGTGAGGAAGCAGTCCAGTTTGATTCTTCGGTATGTAGTTGTCTAGTTTTCCCAACATTATTTAGTGAAGAGGCTATCTTTTTCCCATTGTGTGATCTTGCCTCCTTTGTTATAGCCTAATTGACCATGTAAGAGTTGTACTATAAAGAAGGCTGAGTACAAAAGAATCCATGCTTTTGAATTGTGGTGCTGAATAAGATTCTTAAGAGTCTCTTGGACTGCAAGGAGATCAAACAAGTCAATCCAAAAAGAAATTAACCCTGAATTTTCATTGGAATGATTGATGCTGAAGCTGAAGCTCCAATACTTGTGCTACCTGATGTGAAGAGCCGACTCATTGGAAAAGACCTGATGCTGGGAAAGACTGAAGGCCAAAGGAGAGGGAGGTGGCAGAGGATGAGAAGATTAGACAACATCACTGACTCAATGCACATGAATTTGAGCAAACTCTGGGAGATAGTGGAGGACAGAGGAGCCTGGCCTGCTGCAGTCCATGGGGTTGCAAAGAATCAGACACGACTTAGTCGCTGAACAAAAACAATGAGTATGGTTCATTTCTGTGCTCTGTTTTCTTTTCTCTTGATCCATGTGTCTGTTTTTGTTTATGATACCATACTGGTTTGATTAGTTTGTGCCAATACCATACTGCTTTGATTATACTACTGTAGCTTTGTAGTATAGTTTGAAATCAGAGAGTGTGTGGTACTTCCAAATCTGTTTTTCTTTCTCAAGATTGTTTTTGGCTAGTTGAGATGCTTTTGGGTTTTCACACAAAGTTTAGATTTGTTCTGTACAAAATGCCACTGGTATTTTGATAGAACTTGTATGAATTTGTAGATTGCTTTGGGTTGTATGGTCACTTTAACAACATTAGTTCTTCCAGCCCATAAATATGGTATATCTGTTCTTTAAAAAAATTATTTATTTGACTGTACCAGATCTTAGTTAAGGCATGCTGGATCTTTAGTTGTAGCATGTGGGAATCTAGTTCCCTGACCAGGGGTCGACCCCTGACCTCCTGCATTGGGAACATGGAGTCTTAGCCACTGGACCACCAAGGAAGACCCAACAGGATGTATATCTTTCCATGTGTTTGTATCATCATCAATTCTTTCATCAATGTCTTAGAGTTTTCTGAGTGGATATCTTTTCCTCCTTTGTTAGATTTAGTTCCAGTTATTTTATTCTTTTTGATGTAGTCATACATGGAATTGTTTCCTTCAATTCTCTTTCTGATAGTTCATTGTTAGTGCAACAGATTTCTGTATACTAACTTTATGTCCTACTTTACAGAATTCATTTATTAGTTCTAATAGATTTTAGTGACATCTTTAGAGTTTTCTGTATATAATATGCCATCTGCAAAGAGTGACAATTTTACTGCTCTTTTTCCAATTTAGATGCCTCTATTTTTGTTTTTTTTTCTGGTCTAATTGCTGTGGCTAGGACTTCCAATACTATGTTGAATAAAAGTGATGAGAGTGGGCATCTTTGTCTTGTTCCTGATCTTAGAGGAAAAGCTTTCAGCTTTTCACCACTGGGTGTGATGTTAGCTGTGAGTTGATCATAAATGGCCTTTATTACATTGAGGTATGTTCCCTCTATACACATCTTGCTGAGAGTTCTTATCACAAATGAATGTTGAATTTTGTCAAATACTTTTTCTATATCTCAAGATGATCAAATGATTTTTGTTCTTTAATTTGTTAATCATGTATATCAAATTGATTGATTTGCAGATGTACTATCTTTGGATCTCTGGAACTAATTCCATTTGATCATAGTTTATGATTCCTTTAATGTATTGTTAAGTTTGGGTTGCTAATATTTTATGGAGGATTTTTGCATCTATGTTAATCAGTGGCCTCTAATTTTCTTCTTTTTGTGATGCCTTTTCCTGGTTTTGGTATTAGGATGATACTGGCTTTGTAGAATAAATTCAGAAATATTCCTTCCTGTTAAATTTTTGAAATAATTTGAGAAAAGCACATTCTAGTTCTTTAAATATTTGGTAGTATTAGCTAGGTGTCCATCTAATATCAAGATAATTTTTATTTTTAAAGGAATTTCTGATCACAATAATTTATTTTTGCTTTTTGTTTATTTCTTATTACTGTTATTCCTTCTGGCATTACTTATTATTTATTATTTTAACTTTATTTCTTCTATTTTTTCTGTGTTTGCTTTTCTCATTCTGAAAGAGAGAATTTAAATTATTTTCATGAGTGTAAGGACATGGTGATCCAATAAAAGACTTACTCATATTAGATCTTGGTTTTCAGACTTCCTGATGGATGCTTAATATGCTAGGTCTTATTTCTCCTCTGGGACTAAAGTTACAGTACCAAAACTGAGATAAACTTAACCCTAAATTATGTGCTGTCAATATATTTTAATCAGAAGCCTAAAATCGCTTCAGAGTTTGATTCTAAAAGTCACAAATTTTGAACTCTGCCTGTGTTTGATTGCTCATGTAATTTTAAACCCTAGTTGAGCCTTAATTTCAAGAAATATGAACCAAATGAGGATTTCAAGTACTGCTGAACCTATGGAAAGTAGTTTCTTTACACTTGCTAAAATATACAAATAATGAGCTGTTTCTGATAGATGTTTTTGAATTCACTTGTCATATTTTAAAACTGGTCAGGAGTTATTAGTGGTCAGGATACTGTTCCACATGTTTTCATTTCATGGTATTTCTATCTGGATGTCTGCTAGGCATCTCAAACATAATGCCAAAACTCTTCACATTTACCTCTCCTTCCCCAACCTATTTTCCCCCAGCCTTACATCTTAATAAAATCATCAGTTGTCACCAGTCACTCCAGCCCCAAACTTGGAAGTCATTTTCAATTTCTTCTTTTCTCTTTCCTCCCATAAGCAATCCATCAGCAAGTTCTATTGTTTCAGTTTCCAAAAACATTTTCTTTCCAGTTCCTCTGCCACAACCTTGGAGTAAGTCATCATCTTCTCCCTCCTGGATGCTCCTATGGCCCTTTCTCTAACTGCTGTTTCTGCTTCCCAGGCTGTTTGGCCATGAGCTGCGTGCTTCTAACCACTGTAGTTGGCTGCCCTTGCCTGCTTGTTTCTGCCCTTGGAATAAAACCCAAACTTTTACCATAGCCATTGCCTTTGGCAACATGGAGCGCATTAACAGGTTCTGTGAGAAACTTTAGTGAAGCTGTGCCTGTGAAGAGCAGTCTGCTGAGGGTGAAGGAGCCAGCGGCAGTTTAGAAATTGTGGCTAGCCAGTCAGCATTTTGGGAATTTTGATGTGAAGATGAGGGGAGAGGTAAGGGGGAAACAAAAGATGGCATAAGGGATAGAAGAGTGTTTTTTTTTTTTTTCTCCTCTTCTTTTTCCCCCCTGGCCACACTGCACAGCTCGTGGGATCTTAGTTCCCTGACCAGGAACTGAATCTGGACCACAGCAGTGGAGGCTTGGAGTCCTAGCCACTGGACTAGCAGGGGATTCCCAAGGAGTGGCTTTGCTTTGTTTCATTTTGTTTTTTTTTTTGAGAAAAGGGAGACTTGAAGCAATCTCATACAGGGAAGGAGGTAGAGTAGAAAAGCTAGAAATATAGGGTGAAAAGATGGCAGAATAACGCCTCTGAAGGGGCAAGGAGAAGTGGGTGATTTAGTCTTGGACTCTACACTAGTTATCGGTTGCTAAGTAACAGATTACCTGAAAATTTAGCAGCTTATATGATAAACGTTTAATGTCTTAGGTAATTTCTGAAGGTCAGGAATCTGAGAGCTGCTTAGCTGGGTAGTTATGGCTCCAGATGTCTTGGGAGGGTGCAGTTCAGCTGGCGGCCTGAAGTCAGTCTCTGAAGATTTGACGGGAGCTGGAGCAGCTGCGTCTGAACTGGTGACAAGGAGCTTATGTTTCTCACCACACGGGCCTCCCCACAGGGCTGCTGATGACAAGGTTTCTAGGGCAAGCAAAAGCGTGTGGAAAGCAAAAGCCCAAACGGACGCAGCTGTGTCTTCTGTAAGCGGACGTTGGTGAAATGGCGTCGTTTGCCGTCACTTCCGTCTGTAGTGTCAGCCTGGGGCAGTGTGGGGGCAGCTACAGATGGCGTGAACGCCAGCAGGTGGGATCACTGCCCGCCAGAGAGGACGCCTAGCACAGAACCCAAGTCCTGCTCTGGCAAGAGGGGCTGGAGACCCGGCAGGAAACCGAGAAGGCGGCCGACCTCTGGCTTCGCGTCTCTCAGTGAAGCAGGAGGCAGCGGCGTCTTCTGAGAGCGAGAGGGTGGAAGTGCCAGTTTGGAGGTGGGGGCTGAGGGTTGGAGTCTCCCCTCAGGAGAATGGGAAAGCAGCCCCTTCCATGTGGAGAACCGCCAGGCCAGGTTGGGATGAGAGCTCGTTCTGATGAAATAGAAAATCAAAAACGTGCAGATGCATCATCTTGCCTGATGGTGTGATTTTTCTCCTTCAGATGCAGAGACGCAGAAATGGTGACGCTGGATGATTGGTGCGCTCCAGCATGGCGCTTTTGTTTAAAGAACGGTGTTGAGGCAAAAGAAGACAAGATAATTGTGGGAAATGTTTTGAGAGTGATTGAGATAATTCGTCATGGGGCTGAGAGGAAGGACACGAAGCCACAGGTAGCTGGAAGACGTGAGAAAATGGAGAGACCAAGGGGCTTAACGTTTTGATATGACTGAAGTGAAGGTAAAACTAGAGGGAAGGGGGAGGGCTGGAGGCAGGAGACGGTGGTTTAGAGATGACTTTGGGGTTCAAGAGACTCCACGCGATGGACATGAGAAAATGCCTTAGGAAAGTATGTTTAAAATGAACTAGATTTTTAAAAACCTAAACTTGTATACTCCATACAGCAGGGGATTATTTATCAGTCAACATGTGTTTGTTGATCTAAAGCTACATGTCCACAAATGTGTGAGATCCTGTGGGTGATTAAACCAATGAAAGTATGCTTCTTTCCACCACAGGCTCTACCACCGAATTTCTTGATTTACCAAGGTATTTTTCATTTTGTGCTAGAATACATCACAGGTTTTCTAAAATAACAAACACTGTCCTCTCTAGGCACTATAGAATTTGAAATACACAAATGGATGTTGCAGACCAATTTAAACAAATGTCTTGTGTAAAGTAAATGTAGGTGCTTTCTCAGTGTTCCTAGTTTGGAAAATATTTCTGAAAACTACTTTATTATAATAAATTGTTAGCAACTCTACAGAAGAGTGGTTCTCGACTATGTGGTCCTAGTAAGCAGTATAGATATCACCTGGAAACTTGTTAGAAATGCAGATTCTAGGGTCCCACCTGAGATCTGAAAGGGAAAGTGCTAGTTGTTCAGCCATGTTCGACTCTTTGTGACCCAATGGACTGTATAGCACATTGGGGCTCCTCTGTCCATGGAATTCTCCAGATAAGAATGCTGGAGTGGGTTGCTATTTTCTTCTCTGGAAGATCTTCCCGACCCAGGGATGGAACTTGGGTCTCCTGCATTGCAGGCAGATTCTTTACCATCTGAGCCACCAGGGAAATTAGAAACTCTGGGAGTAAAGTCCAATAATCCACATTTCAAAAATCTCTTTAGGTGATTTGATGACTTCTGAAGTTTGAGAACTTACATGGAAGATATTAAAATAATAATAAAACAAAGTAAAAAAAAAAAACTAAATAGGATAACTCCTCCCTCTTTGAATTTTAGTTTCTACTTCAGAATTACTGACAAAAGCTATTTTTAATATTGTCATAAATAGTTCAGTGAAAACAATACCATTTTAATGTTACTAATACTTCTGGTTCTTATAACTTCTTCACAGATACTTTTTACTAAAATCTTATGGTGCAAAGCCCAATAAAGAAAGTAAAATTCTATTTTGTAAGAAATAATGTCTTTTTATAAGGCAACTTTTAATAGTTGAGATGAAAGTTCAGGGTCTTTGTTTTAGATAGTGGATTTGCCCATTCTATTGCCCTTAACTAATTTACTTACCCCTGCTTAGCCCTTAAAACACATTAAAAATAAGTATAGTCCAAATACTCAATTATTAACTTCTCACTATTTTGATAGTTGCAACTATTTGAGTATACTGTTCTACATATAATTGCTGTATATACTATTTTCCCTAAAACTCTGTATAAATTAAAAAAAAAAGAGTTTGTCAGATTTCAGTTTTCTATCATAAATGAGTATTGAATTTTGTCAGAATCTTTCTATGCATCTAGTGAGATGATCATATGATTTTTATCTTTCAGTTTGTTAATATGGTATATCACATTGATGATTTGCATATACTGAAGAATCCTTGCATCTCTGGGATAAAGCTCACTTGATCATAATGTATGATCCTTTTAATGTGTTGTTGGATTCTGTTTACTAAAATTTTTTGAGGATTTTTGCACTCAGTTTTCTAAAATAGACAAATACTTTATTTATTCATCGATATTGGGGAAAGAATTCTTCCATGCAAATGAGTTTTCTAGGAACCTGATCTATATTGTATATCTACAGCTATTTTTATTTAGATTTATATCTATAAAGTTAGAATATTGTTTGGTAAGGTGACCAGTTTGATTTTTCACTATTGAAGCTCTGTTTTGAGTACATTTTATAATATCCTTCTCTTCTAATTAAATAAATGTTTATGGAACACCTACTGTTTTCATGAACTGCATTGGGTGGTTAGAGGGATAAAGAGATGAGTGAGAGAAGTCACTAAGATGGCACCATAAAAGGAGCCCTAATTTCCTTCCTCCCAATGTTCACTGGATATACAGCCACACGACGATCAGTTTCCTCTGAGAGAAATTCAGAAACAATTTGAGTGACTCCTCCACAAGGGGCAGCTGAGAAAACACCCACACTGAAACAGATAAGAAAGGCTGAGACTCTCTCAGCATAAACCTCACCTCCAGGAATGTTGCCTTATGGTCGGGAGGGAACCAACAAATCCCAGCTTCCCCCTGAGGAGTGGAGTGTTTGGATCACATGTATGGTGCCCCAGCTTTTATGTCCAGACTCTTGTTATAGGGTTTACCTGTAGTGCTTTGAACTTGTTGCCATTCATTTTATATGTAAAATGTTAAGTGAGAGGACCTACCCCTGACTTTTTTCCCTGAGGTGTATTACTTGGCAATGTTTTGCCTCTAGCATTCTAGTACGAAGCGTGTAATTGGAATAGCATAACAACTGTATTGGGTTTGTATCTGCTGTATATCAACTGCTTGCATTGCTAATTTTGCAGGGTTACATTTGGGTTTTCATGGATGATATTTCATTGTAAACCATCTTCTACATACATAACTTTAAAAGACCCTAACCCTGTTCAGTGCTTTCCTCTCCCCACCAATGTTAGCTTGAGCTTATTCAGTTTTCTTGAAAATACTCCAAAAATTTTGTAGAACTTTTAAATTTCTGCAAATTTGCATGATTAGTAAGACCTACTGGACCTTCAATGGAAATGACAAATGTAGTGCTTCAGGAAAACCAGGAAAAGCCAAATTTCAATGTCTTTATCACCAGGGAGAATGAACCTTATCCCAGGGATGGGCTGAACAGATATTATCAGTGGTGAGGCAAGAGAGAAGTGAACTATGGAATTAGAATTTAAAATTCACAGCATGAATCTGAATATTAGAGATAACTTATATATTGACCCTTCTGATGTTTAACAGACTAAAGCCTTCAATTTACATTTCATTAAATATTAGAAATCAGATAGGATTTCTGTTGTTTCTAATTAAAAAAAAAACCTCTTACCAAATTACATTTGAGTCATTAATTTAAGAAATTATCATGAGCTCTTCATTGCAAAATTCAGGCTTTAATGGAAGAAAGTAGGGAAAACCAGTAGGCCATTCAGCTATGACCTAAATCAATTTCCTTATGATTAAACAGTAGAGGTTATGAATAGGTTCAAGGGATTAGATCTGGTAGACAGGGTGAAGAACTATGGATGGAGGTTCATTACATTGTACAGAAGGCTGTGATCAAAACTATCCCAAAGAAAAAGAAATGCAGGAAGGCAAGAAGTTGTCTGAGGAGGCTTTACAAATAGCTGAGAAAAAGAAGAGAAGTAAAAGGCATGGCTGAAAGGGAAAGATACAATCAACTGAGTGCAAAATTCCAGAGAATAGCAAGGAGAGATAAGAAGGCCTTCTTTAATGAACAATGCAAAGAAATAGAGGAAAACAATAGAATGGGAAATAGCAGAGATCTCTTTAAGAAAATTGGAGATATCAAGGGAAAATTTCATGCAAGGATGGGCACGATAAAGGACAGAAATGGTATGGACCTACAGAAGCAGAAGATATTAAGGAGAGGTGACAAAAATACACATAAGAAGTATACAAAAAAAGGTCTTAGTGACCTGGATAGCCATGATGGTGTGGTCACTCACCTAAAATCAGATATCCTGGAGTGTGAAGTCAAGTGGGCCTTAGGAATCATTACTACAATCAAAGTTAGTGGAGGTAATGGAATTCAAGTTGAGCTATTTCGAATCCTAAAACATGATGCTGTTAAAATTCTGCATGCAATATTTCAGCAAATTTGGAAAACTCAGCTGTGGCCACAGGACTGGAAAATGTTGTTGTATTGCATTGTATTTGCAAAGAAGGGTGATGCCAAAGAATGTTCAAACTACTGAACAGTTGTGTTCATTTCACATACTAGCAAGGTTATGCTCAAAATCCTTCAAGTTAGGCTTCAGCAGTACGTAACTGATACCTTCCAGATGTACAAACCAGGTTTAGAAAAGGCAAAGATACCAGAGATTAAATTGCCAACGTTCTCTGGATCATAGCGAAAGCAAGGGAGTTTCAGAAAAACCTCTATTTCTGCTTCATTCACTACCTTAAAGCCTTTGTCTGTGTGGATCACAACAAACTCTGGAAAATTCTTAGAGATGAGAGTGCCAGACCACTTTACCCATTTCCTGAGAAACCTGTATGCTGGTCAAGAAGAAACAGTTAGAACTGGACATGTAATAACAGATTGGTTTCAAATTGGGAAAGCAGTACGTCAAAGCTGTATATTGTCACCCTGCTTATTTAACTTACATGCAGAGTACATCATGAGAAACGCTGGACTGGAAGAAGCACAAGATGGAATCAACACTGCCAGGAGAAATATCAACAACCTCAGATATGCAGATGATATCACTTTAATAGCAGAAAGCAAAGAGGAACTAAAGAGCCTCTTGATGAGGGTGAAAGAGGAGAAGTGAAAAAGCTAGCTGGAAGCTCAACATTAAAAAAACTAAAATCATGGCCTCCAGTCCCATCACCTCATGGTGAATAGAAAGGGGAAAAGTGGAAGAAGTGACACATTTTATTTTCTTGGGCTCCAAAATCACTGCGGACAGTGACCATAGCCTTGAAATCAGAAGACACTTGGCCCTTGGAAGGAAAGCTATGGCAAGCCTAGACAGTGCATTAAAAAGCAGAGACATCACTTTGCCAACAAAGGTCCATCTAGTCAAAGCTATGGTTTTTCCAATAGTCATGTATAGATGTGAGAGTTGGACCCTAAAGAAGGCCAAAGAATTGATGCTTTCGAATTGTGGTGCTGGAGAAGACTCTTGAGAGTCCTTTGAGCTGCAAGGAGACCAAACCAGTCAATCCTAAAGGAAATCAACCCTGAAATATTGGAAGGACTGATGCTAAAGCTGAAGCTCCAGCACTTTGGCCAACTGATGTGAAGAGCTGACTCATTGGAAAAGACCCCGGTGCTGGGAAAGATTGAGGGCAAAAGGAGAAGGGACAACAAAGGATGAGATTATTGGATGACACCACTGACTCAATGGACATGAATTTGTGCAAACTCAGGGAGACAGTGAAAGACAGAAGAGCCTGGTGTACTGTAGTCCATGGGGTCGCAAAGAGCTGGACATGACTTGGGGACTGAACAACACCAAAAATAAAAAGTTTCTTGTTTATAACACTCAAAGGATCGATTAAAAAAGATCAGTAATTGTTAGAACTAGCTTAGTGGAAAGTTATTCAGCTTTTATTAATGGCAATAGAAGTATTATATACCCTAGCTTTAGCTCAAGAACATGGTGGAGTCATTGTTCACATTTCTTATTTAAATAGACACATTGAAAAAACCCTGTTGCCTGTAGCATGATAGGAGAATATTTAGTAATATCATTTATTTGGTTTCTTCCTGTTATTTTTTTCTTTTCTCTTTCATTTTAAGAAATAAGAGGTAATTTAGGGATTATAGAAGTTGTTCTAAATAATTTGGTGGTAAAACATTGCTATTCTTGTAATTTCAATTTTTGCTTTTGTGTTTATAACTTGGTACTATTAAACTGACACTGCTAAATATTATAATTTTATATTTAATTAAATTGACTATCAGAATTTAGATATATTTGGAGCATTTAATAATATTTCTACTTTTCTATTTATGTTGCTAGCTTTATTGTTTACTTTATCTGGTGATTTATTTTCTTGAAACTTACTTGTTTTGTGTACCTTATCTTAATTCTTTGTCAATTGATAGTATTACAGTATAATAAATAAATCCAATTTATGTTACTCTGTTAAAGTCCAGGAGTTGCTTTTCTCTCATCTCAGATATCAGATAGTATATGGACATTTACATAATATCCTTTAAGATAAAATAGCCTGGCTTTGTTTGATAATTCAAAAGATAACTGTAGTAGAATGTTACAGACTAGTAGAAATGTAGGCTTATGACATTGCTGATTGATATGGGATATGTTTTTGTGCAGGGGTTTTAAAAAGCCTGTAAGATTATGATATAATAAAGACTATATTTGAACATAATAGCTGTTATTAGGAACATATTTGATAAATTTTTAGAAATTATATAATCCAATGATTCGCTCCCCCCATATTGATATGATGAAACAGTTATTCAGGGAGATTAACATGACTTGCCCGTGTGGTATGAGTTGAATCATCAAAATCCTGAGTCTTCCTTCATTTTGTTTTTTGACAGGGTTCTTAAATCTATGAGTGGATATTTTTCATCAGTTTTGGAAATTTTTGCCATTATGTTTTAAAATTGCTTTGCCATTTGCTCTCTTTCTGGAACTTCCACTAAACGCATGTTATGTGTATGTATTCTCTATGTTTGTTACATCCTCCTCTGTATTTTCTATTCCTTTGTGTTCTGTACTTTATTCTGCTTAGTTTCTTCTGATTTTTAGTCCACTAATTTTTGTCTGATTGCATTTAATGGGCTGTTAAATCTGTTAGTTCATAATTTTTGTATTTGTTTTAAATTTTCTCTGCATCTTTTGAACTTTTTTTCTGTTGAAAATGAAACATTGTCTCTTAGCTCCTTGAATAGGGTAAGCAGATTTATTTTAAATGTTCAGATATCTAGAACTCCTATAGATCTGTTTCACTTGTTTGCTGTTTTTTTGTCATGTAATCACCTATCTTTGCCTCTCTGGTTATCTAGGCTTTGTACTAAAATTGTTTGTGGAAGTAATTTGAAATTTAGAATGATTTCAAAGGTTTTTCTTGACTGGAGAGAATTAGCTTTTTTAAGGAACCTGAGGGTGCTAGTAATCTAGGATCACCTTTTCCCAATTTTAGGAATAAAAAAAAAATTCAGGGTCATCCATAAGAGTTCCCTTATGAATATGATGCAGACCTTTGGGATCCCAACCCAAGACACTACAGATTTATCTGAGCTCCTACTTTTAGCAGGTCTGTCTGCCAAATTTTGAAACACTAGGTGATGAGATTGTCAGCAGTGGGTTTGCTTTCAGCAGCCTCTTCTGGAATTTGTCCTAAGGCAAAAGTAGATCCCAAGGAAAATCTTACTTCTTTGGATTTTGTTTTTTCCAACATCTGAGCTCAGTTATCCAGCCATGAAATTAAAGATGCTTTCTCCTTGGGAGAAAAGTTATGACCAACCTAGACAGCATATTAAAAAGCAGAGATGTTACTTTGCCAACAAAGGTCCGTCTAGTCAAGGCTATGGTTTTTCCATTAGTCAAGTATGGATGTGAGAGTTCGACTATAAAGAAAGCCAAGTACTGAATTGATGCTTTTGAACTGTGGTGTTGGAGAAGACTCTTGAGAATCCCTTGGACTGCAAGGAGATCCAACCAGTCAATCCTAAATGAAATCAGCCCTGAATATTCATTGGAAGGACTGATGTTGAAGCTGAAACTCCAATACTTTGGCCACCTGATGGGAAGAATTGACTCATTTGAAAAGACCCTGATGCTGGGAAAGATTGAAGGTGGGAGGAGAAGGGGACGACAGAGGATAAGATGGTTGGATGGCATCACTGACTCAATGGACATGAGTTTGAGTAAACTCTGGGAGTTGGTGATGGACAGGGAGGTCTGCCTGCTACAGTCCATGGGATTGCAAAGAGTTGGACATGACTGAGAGACTGAACTGAAGTGAGCTCAGTTATTCTTTGCTATTTTGTTAGGTCTCAGATGCCTGCAAGCAGATATTTTAATATTTCACTTAGCCTTTTTATTGTCCACAGCAAAGGGATTGGTTCTAACTACCAAATTCTCCATTATTAGAACTAAAAGTTGACCTTTTCTTTTTGCTTTTTTAAAGAAGGTTTATAATTTTCAAATAATTATTAAAAAATTTTAAATGTCTAAAAATCCAAAGAATAGAAAATCTGTCATAAACTCACTTCTTCCTTGTATTTGTCATTTCCTCCCAATCTGTTCTCCATGATTTTTTACATTCCATTGCTTATATTATATTGCATTTTGTATGTCTATTTTTATATCTTTTAAAAATTTAAAATATACCATATGGACTTGTTTGCAATTATGAAGTATACTTAATTACCATCTTGCTAACTGCATGATGTGCATATTAAATATACTACATCACTTTATAGAACCATTGTCTATGTTTTGCCATTTAGGTTGTATTCAATTTTTACTCTTATATATAAAGCATTAGTAAATATATTTGTGCTCAAATTATTTTGTCTCAGAATTAGAATGGTTAATTTAGGATGCATTCTTAGAAGTTGAATTGCTGGGTAAAGGGCCTGCATATATTTAAGACTTCTAAATTACTTTTACTATGAGTCAATTCCTAGGCAGGTTGATAAGAAGTCTGGGGGTCGCCAAGGAGAGGGGTCTGGGGTTCTCAAGAAGGAGGAAAGGAACAAACTTTTTTTTCCTCTAGATTCCTTAGTCTTAGTCACATAGAACAGTTTTTTTTTTCTTTAAGGCTGGAACTGATGATTACACAACAAACAACTCAGTTTAATCTCTGTACTAGGGATTATATAACAACAAGGTATCCTGCTTGAGGACAGTTTTTCCTTCCTGAAAACCTTCTGACTAATTGTCGTATCTTCGGTTCAGTTCAGTTCAGTCGCTCAGTCATGTTGAACTCTTTGCGACACCATGAATCGCAGCATGCCAGGCCTCCCTGTCCATCACCAACTCCCGGAGTCCACCCAAACCCATGCCCATCGAGTTGCTGATGCCATCCAGCCATCTCATCCTCTGTCGTCCCCTTCTCCTCCTGATCCCAGTCCCTCCCAGCAATGGGAGGGTCTTTTCTGATGAGTCAACTCTTCACATGAGGTGGCCAAAGTATTGGAGTTGCAGCTTCAGCATCAGTCCTTCCAGTGAACACCCTGGACTGATCTCCTCATATCTTAGAGTTTATATTATGGGAGTGGGTCTGGTAGGATCTTTCTGTTGTTAAGTTCTAAGCCTATTATCCTAAAATGTAAATTGTGGGAGTGGGTCTGGTAAAATTTTCACAAACTTGAGACATTCTTTTGATTTATTGTAATAATTAAAAGGTATATAACTCCTTTGCTACCACTAGTGAGGGGGCATTCTCCATCCTCATTCTGATGTCTGTATCAGATGCTTTCTCTGTCCCCTTTCACTTTAATAAAACTCTGCTGTACCAAAGCTCTTGAGTGATCAAGCCTGGTCCCTGGTCCTGAAGTTAAATCTTCTTCAGAGATCATGAAGCTGACATTGTTCACCATGAGCTATCACTAAGATATAGATTGAAGAATGTTTTACCCCATCTTCATGTTCCCACTTCTTTGCTATATGTTTTTTTTTTGCCAACCTTGTTTTTAACATTCGTGTCAAAATAAATATTGCCATCAGGATAGTCAAATATAATTAAGAATGGTATTGAGAGATTATTTAATTTTTAACCACACTATGAGGGTGGCTATAATTAAATGGTTTTCCTTAGCGAGAAATAAATTAATTAGATGTTACAACATTTTGCAATAACAGTTTAATGATGACCCTCTTGATACTGTTTTAGATACTATATTTATTCACATCTAGTGCAATTGATTTTGACAAAGTTCAGAATCCCAAGTTTCTTTTAGAAATAGTTATTATGTTTTTGTATTTCCATATTTTTGGCTGTTTTGCTTGACTAAATTGAGTAAATTAGGAGATATTTTCTGTCTTTCTTAGCTATGTGATGGTAGAGAAATCATTTCTTCTCTCTGATCCTTAGTTTCCTCCTTTGTAAAATAGAGATGAACTTGTGCTTATAAGTATCTGGTGCTACTTAATGCAGGCAAGTCACCAGACTTCATTCTGGCTATGTTTGGAAAAAAATCCCTTAAATATATTAATAGCAACAATATAAGAATATCTTAAATATTGGGAAAATACCTTAAGCTAGTATGAGGGGCCATATTTCATAAAAAATAAAGAAAAACTTTGAAAAATAGCATTGAATTAAATGCAGATTCAGGCATAATGAATAATAAGTGAATAATGTAAAGTTTTTGTGCAGAATTTAATGATAGTATCTAAAAGTCAAGACATTTTTGTTTGATGTGCTGGTCCTAATTTATATGTAAATATAGGCCCAGCAGTATTACCTAGACATTTAAGGACTGTCTTAATGGCTTATTCTGGGAAACCAGTGTTTTTCTCGGTTTGAACTTTATGCTTGAAAGCATTGTGTAAAATGTAGTTTAATATGTATATTTTGAAAAGTAAAAAGAGGCACAATGATTTTGGAAATTCTCTGGTTGAAATAAGTTCTGAATATGCTGAAGTATAATTAATTATAATCAATTTTCAGTAAAATCACCTTTGCACCAATTCTGGAGTCTGTAGGAGAATTGTCAGTTACAAAGAGAACACCAGAATGCTCTATCGACCTGGGGAATTATGAAGCTGTTTGCCTACATAGGGCTACATAAGCTACTGGCTTCCCTGTAGCTCAGACGGTAAAGAATCTGCCTGCAATGCAGGAGACCTGGGTTTGATCTCTGGGTTGGGAAGATCCCTTGCAGAAAGGAATGGCAACCCACTTCAGCATTCCTGCCTGGAGAATCCCATGGACAGAGGAGTCAGGCAGGCTACAGTCCAGGGGTTGCAAAGAGTCAGACATGACTGAGTGACTAGCACTAGTACTGCTTGCCTCCGTATGGGTACACGATTTTATATCCAAATTCCAGAGTGTCTTGGGGTGCACAGAAGACATTCCATTGAATTCTGACCGATTCAAAACAAATGAACAGAAGAGTAAGAGAGCTTGTCAGCTATGATCACTTGAGTAGACCCTCGTATGCCTCTAAATATAAAGACTCAGCTCAGTTATGTAGTGTGGATCTTCTAGTACGGCGTTTCTAAACCACTTTCACTGTGCAGCAAACTTGTGGGCTTGTTAGTGCTCTAATGCGTTCAGTACGTATGACACAGCCAGTTATCAGTTCATTCCCCCATCTGCCGAAGCATCTGCTTTGTGCAGTAGTGGAAAGCATGATGACAAAAGGAACATTTGGGAATAAGTGGCAATTGTGGTTCAGCTGAGGGTGATTCTCTCCGGGCTTTGAAAGTGTCCCAGGACAAGAAAACCTTTGGGATACACAGTCCTGCGATCAAAAATTTCGGAAATGTAATTCTCTGCTGGTGGACCACCAATACATGTACTTTTAAGAAATGGATCATGAGAATATATACAAATCTTTATTTTAGCTGCTGTACCCTGAACAAGGGCACCAATATGCAATCAAGAGGCCACGTTTAAGTTGAGATTGAAGTTGTCTTTATAGACAAGAAATCTAAACCTGGGGATAAAAATGTACCCATGCTCTGCACATCCCTCAAATAGAAAGAACAAATTTTAGAAGTTAGGGAGATAAAGACAGGCATTTTATAAATATAAAAAGCCAGAAGGACATTAAGACCTTGGGTGGCCACAATTGACACTTAAAGACTTCCAGCAATGACTTCTAAAGACTGCTCTTTTATCTGCAGGTCGCAGGCTGAAGGCTGGCAGCTTTGGCCTGCAGATGTAATCTTACAAATCTGTAATTTGAAGGATGACTGAGGTACTAATCACTCTAGGATTTTGATTGCCAAATGTGGGTTAGCCAGGATTATACTTCATGTCACGCTTTCGAGGAACGTCTATCTCTTTTTAGTAGAGTTGGAATTTTCTTGGGCAATTGAAAGCTGCTAATGAAATTCTACTCTTTATTAAATGTCCGCACAAATGTGTTACAGCTTAAAAGAATTCCAGACATAACAATCAGATACTGGAGTTCCTTGAGTTCTACCACTGGAGAAGGACACGGCACCCCACTCCAGTATCCTTGCCTGGGTAATACCATGGACAGAGGAGCCTGGTGGGCCGCAGTCCATGCGGTGGCAAAGAGTTGGGCATGCCTGACCGCCTGAGCACACACACGTGGGTTCTCCCATGGTCATGAGAGGTGCTAGAGGAGGAAGGAAAAAGGCAGAGGAATTTAGAGCTAAAGTGTTAGGAATAATTCGTGTTGGAAGATCTGCTGGAGATGAAAACAAAATATGTCTGAGACCAAGTGGAAGGATCAAGTTATGTGCCCAGTCGCCCAGCATCTCGTTTGTTTATGACCTAGAGCATTCCTTGCAGTAAGAGCTGCACATAACTGATCCAATGATGGCAACACATGGCACGTTCTCTGGCCGACGAAGCTGGGGGTGATCGTGATTATTACACTAAGACTGTTGCTTGTATTCCAAGTTTGCTTTCAGCTTGAATTATTTTGGGGTGGTACTTAGTTTTTTAAAGTTGCCTTTCTCTGAAAGGGTGGTAGGTGAGGCTTTGTTGGTTTGGCTGTCCATGATAGCCTTTGGTTTGACAAATCTAGCAAATCTCAAGTGATTTCTTTTGAGAATCCCAAATTGGTGAAGACAAATTTTTGATAAATCTTTAGCAGGAATAAAATCACAAAATCTTTAATCCTAAGGAGTATTTTCTTTTTCTTGAGGGCCTCATTGCCTCTCTCATTTGAGGGCAAATAATACTATTCTTTTTGGAAGGAGGGGAGAAATTTTTGGTTTTGCTTTTGTCCAAGTTCAACAGAAGTCAGAATTGAGTTGAGATTTAAAATCTTAACTCTCATTCTTCTCATGAAAAGACAAACTGAAGGCTTAATATTGCTGTGTATTTTTCCCTCACAAATACTGAAAAATAAAGGAAAGTATGGATTATTTTCTAATATGACCAAATTTTCTTCACTACTCCTAAGAATAGCACTTATTTCTGTTCATTCTCTCCTTTCTCATGTGAATAGCAAAGTAGGGTTCCCGTACTTGGTTCTGAGATATTTCCAGTTTACAGGAAAAAGTATAGCAAAGTTAACATACAGATCTTACGCTTTCCAGGATGCCATGGGTTAGAAAAGAGAAAAACTTTATTGTTCAACAAAGACTTTATTCTAAAGTTAATTTTCTTCTTTCTGGTATCATTTTTACTAGTGTTTATCATTTACTGTTCCCATTTACTGTTTATCATTTACAGTATATATACACTGTTCATATATATATATATATATATATATCTGAAAATGAAAAAGAATGTGTGTATATGTATATGAAAGAATGTATATATCTATATATTCTTTTTCATATTCTTTTCCACTATGGTTTGTCACAGGATATTGAATATAGTGCCCTATGTGATACAGTAGGACTTTGTTGGGTATTCATTTTGTATATAAAAGTTTGCATCTGCTAGTCCCAAACTTCCAATCCTTCCCTCCCCCACCCCCACCCTTGCCAACTGTAGGTCTGTTCTCTGTGTCTGTGAGTCCATTTCTACTTTGTAGATGGGTTCATTTGTGTCATATTTTGGATTCCACATATAAGTGATATCATACTGTTTGTCTTTCTATTCCTTGACTTCACTTGGTATGATAATCTCTAGGTCTATACATTTTGTTGCAGACAGCATTATGAAATCTCTCTACCTTGATTAGATCAATTAGCGCCCGTGTGTCCTCTCCATGGAGAACAGGACGTTACAGAACCGAGGTGTGCCCCAATGGTGAGCAAGTCATTGGGTGGGGGAGCTGAGTTCTGTTTTAGAGGCTTCCAGGGATCTTGCTGTTTACTATGCTGTGTTTTGACACTCTGAGAACTAGGATTCTTGTCTTAGTGTTTCCAGAGTTGAGCCTGGTCTGCATGTTCATAATCTTAAATAATGGACTGGAGCTAAGTATCAATGCATAGCGTCGTTGGGTGTCAGGGCAGCAGCGGGTGTTAAATATTGCTTCAGGAAAAATGTATTTACACACATGCTGACAGTTCATTTCCAGGTGGGAGGCTCATGTCTGCTTTGTACACGGCAACTTCAATCTTCCTCCCGTGAAATTTTAGACAGCTTGTCTGCAGAGGCTCTGCCAGACCTATTAATATTTATACATTCCATCCACACTCCGGTCAGAGCGTATAAGTTGCAGATCTTTCTGATTTGGAAGCTATTAAGATTCATGACCCTTTAGCTATTTACTTCGTGTGGTCTGGGAGCCTTTGCGATCAGCTTACACTTAAGAAGAAAGCACAAATCATTGTTGTTCAAATATTTTCCTATATTGCGACCATTTGTAGTCCATCAAAGGGGTGTTAAAAGCTTTAATGCATTCATTTATCTCAGAGGCACAGGTTATTATGTGAGGTACTGTTTTCTTGGAAAGGGATAGAATAGAAGTGTTACTTATACCAAAAATTGCTTTTTTAATCCCAAATTAATAACATTTTCTGAAGTTTCATGTGTTATTAAGAAGTAATATCTAATCATTTTTTTGTTCTTGAGAGCAGATGGTGATTGAGCAAATGATGGAAGCAATGTGCTGAATAGAACAAAGACCATCAAATATTTAGGTGTGCCTTAGACCTGTCTCTGATGAGCTTCTGATCTTTTAACATATTGTCTTACATGTCTGTAGCTTATAAGGTGTTGTACAACTGAAGATAGGTCTTAAATTGAATTAATTTATGGAACTATTCAATATGCCTTATTAGTGTTTCCAAGACATTTAATCCTTATATCAAGATAACATTATTGGAAAAAAAATGAGAATGCTAGAAGAAAATAAGGGGCAAGGGAGGAAGAGATTGATATTTGTTCAGTGCTTACCATGGGCTGAGTATTTTAATTTATTAATTATTTTGAATAATGCAACAGTCCTTGAGGTAGATACTATTATCCCCATATACTGACTAGAAACTGAATATTAAAGAGGTCAAATAGCTTGCCCAAGATCACCCATTTAGGAAATAAAATTCTAACAAATTCATTTGTGATAGTCCCAGTATCTGATAATTTAGATGCTATTTCATCTGCATTTCTCATAGAAATATAATGTGCTATCCCTTAAAAGACCAAATTCTGGCTAGACTTACCACCTTCGTGCAATGTTTCTAACACAAAATTTGAGTCCTGTGAATTTCCAAGTAACATAGGCCTGCTGCTTTGCTTCTGGTTCATCTTCTGTTTCCTAACTTTCAAATAAAAAACAAAGGCAATTCATGTATTAAAAAATGGGCATCACCTGCACCATTATCACCTTCACCACTGCAACTTCTTATACACGCCTTTGTAAGCCACAGACACATAAGACTTACTGTGTATAGAACTATCCTTAACGTAGGAGCAACATCTTTTGCAGCTTATACAAAATTTGCCAACACAGCCTTTTAAAGGATTTTTACCCAACACATCCATATTTCAAAATATTGTTGTATAGAACAAAATCAGTTGCTTAATTGACATTATTTTTCTTGCTCTGAAGATGAGTCAGATTCTAATCTGTAATTTCTTTAGCCTCAAGTTACCTGTGTGTTGATAAAAACAAAGAATGTTGTGATATCCTGCTTTCCTGAAGTGGCATTCCATTTCAGGGTGTGTGGGGAACTATATCTCCATGGTGGCTGAGCTAGCTTTTCTTTAGCAAGAGCTGGGGAAGAATCAGTTCTCCCGCAATGAGCATAAGGCTTTAGTACCAGTCATCTCAAGCACTGAAAATAAGACACTGTGGTAACTCATTGTTCAGTTTGTTCACTGTTTAGTCAGTTTATAGCACACTGAAGTGGGTGAAGTGAACTTGAGGGACAGATCAAGAAAACAATATAATTCCTCTTAGATTACCAAAAAAAAAAAAAAAAAAATTCCCTCCCTAAACCAAGAACAACAGAAGAATCATGAAAATCATTACATACCAAAATCAGAATGAGCTTTCAAAGGCTCTTTCTTTGGGAAAAAGACAAGTTTTTGTTTCTTTGCTGTTTTTCAACATTATCATTTTTTGGTCCATCTAGTTTTCTGAAAAGTGGGCAGAGGATGAAGGACTGACAAAATGAAATAAACTTCTATAGGCTTGATTCTATTCTGCCTTTCTGATCTTTCTCTGGCATCCCTTGGTTTGCTAAGAAGTAGCTATTTGATGAGGACAAGCTTTATTTTTGAGGACCACTCTTTCCTTGAAGCTTAAGTTCAAAGACTTCAGATAGTTCTGCTTCATTCACAGTCTGGCATTCACAGCTTGGGTGAACTCACAAGTCAGGCTATGTCGTGCTAAAGAAAAACACCTCAGGAATTGTGCAGTGCTTAGGTCAAACCTAATTTGGGTGTACCTAAGATTACTTGTCAGTTTCCTTTTGGTTGGAGGTTAAAGAGGGTAAATGTTTAATCTCTGTTTAATCCTTAAAGTATCTGCCAAAAAAGGATTTCATATCATAGTCAAAGTAGCTTTTCCCTGCATGTTTTTTTCTCAGAAAAAGGTTTCAGTGGGATTTTGAAATATCTTCAGTGATCCTTTCATCCACCTTGGTCATTTGCATCTCTGTGGTGCCATTTGTACCTTTCAGGGGCAGAGGCATGCCAACTGGAGATTTAAAAGTAAAGAAATGAGACAGGCTTGTTCCTCAGTTGGAGCCTATCTGTGTCTTTAAAAGCTGGTGGGGCTTCAGAACCACAAAAATAAAGACAAACAGGGGCTTCCCAGGTGGCACTAGTGGTAAAGAATCTGTTTGCCAGTGCAGGAGATACAAGAGATGCCAGTTTGACCCCTGGGTCAAGAAGGTTCCCAGGAGGAGGAAATGGCTACCCACTCCAGTATTCCTGCCTGCAAGAATGCCACAGACAGAGGAGCCTGGCAGGCTACAGTCCATGCCATCGCGTGGTGTTAGGCATGCCTGGGCTACTGGGCGCACCCACGTGCAGCATGTATTATTAAGTATTATGAATTTGTTAATTTCTGTCACTCTGCCCCCACGCAGCGAAGCCATGACTCCAGCTCCAGCCTTTCTGAGCCCAGACCCCGAGCTGCTCCTTTATTTTACATCACTTTTCTGACTGTCCTCCTTCAGCGACCGTAACTGTCACTCCAGCCCGAGGGGTGACCCCTTCTCCACACTTCTCTCTGGGGCCTCTTTGTGCCCATTTGTGACTGTGTGTGTGTGCTGGTCTTAGCTGCTGGGTTCTCCCCTCTTTGAGGACAGGGCCAGGGCCTTATACGTCCCAGTATTTCAAACCGTTAACTGATAGTCCCCGTCAGTTTGACAAATGCTTGTATCTTCATGAGTATTTGTTTAGTGAATGATTACTCTCTATTTTGTCCCTTAATGTTTTAATGCATATGTGTGCAGAACAAAACCTGCAGAAATAAAATCCACATTTTAAATAATTTTCAGGCTTCACACAGGAAGTGGAGACAAGTTAGAGTAGCCCGTGTCTGAAAAGGACTCCTGTGGGCCCTTGTTCCCAACTGTCATGAAAAATAGAGGAAGAGCTCGCTGTAAGCCTGAGACCGACCCTGTGGCTTCGTGAGACACCTGTTGCTAAAAAAGGCCACGATCTGGGTGGGATGTAGTTTTGCTACTCAGCTTGCTGCTGTGCCAATTATGGTAGGATCAGATGGACAGTTTTTATTGAACTTGCTTTTAAGAAAATACACACATCCCTTTCAGTGCAGGTTTCCTGTAGTATTTAAATCAATAATCCCATTAGACACCATATTATATTAATCCATCAAAAAAAAAAATCAGTATCTTGAGCATGCCAGTTTCCACTTGCACCTCTGTTCCAACCAATTAAATTGTTAGAAATTACAAAGTGATTACTTGACTTGCTGGAGTTTGAATGGCTGAAAAGAAGAAGATTCAATGTCACAGCTCTGGCCTCAGGGTCCCTAACCTAGTGTAGTTTTCATTATACCAGCTGTCTCTGGGCTAGAAATACTGGGGTCATGATTTCTGCTTTACCTACTTCAAGGGGTGGTTATACTTCATGAGGTTAATATATACACATGAGTGGTGTTAATGTTAAAAGCTTTCCTCTGAAAAGCTTCGTAAACTGAAGCAGACAAATCTGACTCCTTTAAGTTTTCCTATATAACCTCATTCTGGGCGAATGCTACACTAAAAGGAAATCGCCAATTCCCAAATCATAAAAATAAAAGTCAGGAGAACTCCTGTCCTGTTGACATTCAAGAATAGACAAGATTGTAGAAAAGTCACTATAATTAGAAGAAAAGTAATTGAGGACACGCTTGTAAAGCTCAAATTTTTAGCACTAACTTTTTTGTCTTTTCATTTTATCAGCTGACCTCTATCCATAATGGTCATTCCTTATGTTCCTCTTTTAGGTTTAATTTGTTTTCCCCTCTCCCAACTGTGGAAGTCCTTACTGAAAGAAAATTCTTTGCAGAGTTTCATGATCACCAGATTTCTAAAAAAGGTATGGCAGGGAGCAATAATTGTGATTCAATAGTCACCTTCCCCTTTCCTTCTACAATAGAATCTTTGCCTCTGAGTTCTGAAACAGTGACTATGTATCCTAAACCTCCCCTTCAACAAGGTGTGACCATGTGTCTAGGGGCTGGCCAGTGAGATGTGAAGAACAATAGGCAGACTTATGAAAATCATTCTTAAAGAGAGGAGGGTGCCCCTTCTTCCCACTCCTTTTCTTCATCCTGCTCCCCAAAAGATGGACCGGAGATGAGCTTCCCTGAGCCACGTGAATGAGGGCTGGCACCTGGGCAGGGTTAGTGGAGTAACGGGAAGGAAGGGCTCTGGATGCTGTGATGACTTTGCTAAGCTCGACCGCCCTGCCAGCTCTCCAGCACCTGTGACTGGAGGGAAACTAACTGAGGGCAGTGCCAGTTTTGGCCTAAGAAACACATAGAAGAAGCTACATACATAGAAGAAGCTCTCATACAAAGGCAGAGAAGGTGGGAGATTTTTTTTCAGATTGGAAATTAGTTTGGACAATGCTTTCAATAAAATAATGATAAAATAGGATCAGAAGGTGTTTTTGTTCATAGACAAAACATTCTGTGGTGGGTAACCTTGTAACACGGGCATCAATATCTGCTGACAGAACAAAGCAAAGAGAAATAGAGTGCAGAGCTCTGTAAATCAAGGTGTAGTTTATCACATATCAGCACAGAAAACATTAGGCATTCTAGTCTTTACAATCATGACGTTCAGATTCCAGCTCTAAACTTCACACAGTAGGCAATATTGAGAGGATCGCTTCACCAGTACAGCAGCAATCAACTATGCAATTTTTCTTGCTCTTGAGGGAAGATGTGTTGCTAATGGGGAAGGCCACCTGCTCAAGAATGCTGCCTTTAGAAGGAAGTGCTAACCTGTTAATAGTTTAAAAACATCTTAAACCAACATCAAAGAAGTTACAGAAGTGTTACTTATTCATATTAACAAACACCCCTGCAGTATTTTAAATTTGCATTGTACTGGAAGGTTTAGGGAATGAAAACTTAAGTGGGGAAATGAGGAGCCAGAGTGCGCAAGCCTGGATCCCACAGAGAGGGAGAGAGCCAAAGAGTAATGATGAAGACCTGAGAAAAATGCTCGGAAAGGGGGCAAACTGAAAGCAGACTATCTGCTAGACGGCGGCAACTTCAGAGCTTCCCAGGGCATTGTTGACAATGCTAGCGAAATAGGGTCTTGATGAAACAGGATCACTGAGTCATGTCCAACTTTTGCAACCCCGTGGACTGTAGCCTGCCAGGCTCCTTTGTTCATGGGGTTCTCCAGGCAAGAATACTGGAATGGGTTGCCATTTCCTTCTCCAAAATAGCCTTTCCCTTCTCCAGGGGATCTTCCTGACCCAGGGATCCAACCCAGGTCTCCCACTTTGCAGGCAGATTTTTTACCCTCTGAGCCACAGGGAAGCCCCATGGATCTTATTAGGTTATTTTAACCATACAGATTGTAGGACATATGGCAAAACTAGCCTTTTTATTTTGCACATTTCCCAGTGTAACAATTTCAGTTCAGTTTGGTCGCTCAGTTGTGTCCGACTCTTTGCGACCCCATGAATAACAGCACGCCGGGCCTCCCTGTCCATCACCAACTCCCAGAGTTCACCCAAACCCATGTCCGTTGAGTTGGTGATGCCACCCAACCATCTCATTCTCTGTCGTCCCCTTCTCCTCCTGCCCTCAATCTTTCCCAGCATCACGGTCTTTTCAATTGAGTCAGCTCTTCGCATCAGGTGGCCAAAGTATTGGAGTTTCAGCTTCAGCATCAGTCCTTCCAATGAACACCCAGGACTAATCTCCTTTAGGAATGACTGGTTGGATCTCCTTGCAGTCCAAGGGACTCTCAAGAATGTTCTCCAACACCACAGTTCAAAAGCATCAATTCTTCTGTGCTCAGCTTACCTTGTAGTCCAACTCTCACATCCATACATGACCACTGGGAAAACCACAGCCTTGACTAGATGGACCTTTGTTGACAAAGTGATGTCTCTGCTTTTTAATATGCTGTTTAGGAGTAACAGTTTAGTTCTTTTCAATTCAGTCTGTATGATAGTTCGGAAGATAAACACTTTGGCAAGCACATGCGTGCACACACCCACAGGCATGCACACACACACAGGCACGCTTGTTTGCCTATAGTAAGTGTCTCTTGATTCCTATTGAGTGGGCTTTTCTAATGGCTCAGTGGTAAAGAATCTGCTTGCGATGCAGGAGAGGAGGGTTCAGTCTCTGGGTCGGGAAGATCCCTTGGAGGAGGGCATGGCAACCCACTCCAGTATTCTTGCCTGGAGAATCCTGTGGACAGAGGAGCCTGGCGGGCTACAGTCCATGGGGTGGCAAAGAGTCGGACACAACTGAAGTGACCAAGCTTGCACACCTACTGAACATCAAGCACTGTGACCATGCGTCCTCAGGCATTTACCAATGCAATTCCACAGCACCCTGTGAGGGGGGTATTTTATTACCCTTAGTTTATTGCTGAAGTAATAGCAACTATTATTTTGAATGCCCTCAGCATGCAAAATGCTTTAAATACATTCTTCCATTTGGTATTTGTCTCTGCGATAGTATTTATACCCATTTTACAGATGAAAGAAGCTGAATCCAAGAGAAGTTAAGAAAGGTTCCCAAAATGCACAGAGGTAGTCATCCCCATGGAATGTTGTGCTCCAAGCTGATGACTCTTCACAAACCCACTCCTGCCCCGTCCAACGTCCTGCCACCCAATGTACACAAATTCATGAGATTAAGGAGTAGGCCAGCCTCAGATTTTTCTGACAGTTAAATACAGGAGTCTGACTTTGCCTTCTCTACTTTTAAAGACTATGTTGAGTATCAAGTACTATATGAAAGCAAGATTTCATTATTAGTTTTAAAAATGACTCAAAATAGAGGATGAAGGCAAATAATCAGTCAATACTTTGGTAGACTTTACATGCTGAAGTTGGCCTTTGGGAACAATATTTTTTAGTAAAATAAAAATGACTTTATCATTTATTCTTCACTAAGGATTGTACTTGCAGTTGATCTCTAATAATGTACAAATCCTGAATAAACGAGATAAGAAGCAATGAAAGAATGAAATATGCATTTAACCCTTGTCCAATCTTTCTATGTAAAACCAACAGTGTGTGTGTAAATACTGATCTACGTATTTCAATGGAATTACATTATTGGTCCACTTATAATTTAATTTAGTATACATTAGAATTGAGCACATATTTCATAAAGCACATTACATAAATGTGCAGGGCCAGGAGGCTTTACAAGTCATTATTGCAGTTTCTAAGTTCCCAGTGGGGAAACTTGCAGACCTGTTGATATTGACTGAGTGGACGAAGGCAGAAGAGATGGTTAACTTCCAGAATCTTGGCTCATTTTTCTTGTTACATTTAGTTAATATGTGAAGTAGTGGAGATATTTGAGATTATTATCTAAAAAATAAATTCTGATTGTTTCTCCTTCCAGTATTTTCAAACTATCTATTATTAAAGCAAAAAGTTGTTTCAGCTCTAGTTTTTATAGAAGAAGATGTTTGGGGGCTTCTGCTTTGGTTTTATTTAAGCATTGTAACAATTGCCTCAAGTCTTTGGGTGGATTTCTGAGGTGATGTGGAGCATTCATTTAAGTAGGTCATGTGTCCGATGACCATGTTAGCAGTGAGAAGGAGAGGTAGCAAGAGAAAGAGAGCAGAGCCCGTGCTTTTTTGTGCTCTGGTGACAGCGAAGCATAATTTTTTTTAAACCCATGCTATGAGCCAGTGCTTGCGTGCTCAGTCGTGTCTGACTCTGACCCCATGGACTGCATGCGGCCCGCCAGGCACCTCTGTCCATGGAATTTTCCAGGCAAGAATACTGGAGTGGGTTGCCATTTCCTACTCCAGGGGAACCTACACTAAAAGCTGCAATATCAGACCTCTAGTAATCCCTTCTTCGAATTGGTTTTTGCAAAGCCAAAAGTCATGAGGATCAACACTATGCACTATGAATGGTTTTCAGTTCTTATTTGCAAAATTCTTAAGGATTTCAGTCGTGGTATATCCAGAGCAGAACTGACCCAATCTTTCATTGTCAACTTGCCAAATATTCCCAAGAAATTTAGGAATCGTTCTGGAAAATTACATTGTGAAGAATAAATTCCTTTTTTTCTTTTTCCCTGCTGAGGCCCATCGTTGAATTCAACCAAGAGAATCTCATCAAGGATTTCTTGATAGAGGCTGCACTGATTGCCTCAGCACTGAGAAGCTTAATGCCTTGAAGGACCTCCTCAGATAGATTTATATAGAACATTCAAGCCTGCTAAGGTGGTATAACTGCAGATACTCAGAAACCCAGTGGGTTTCAGAACTGTAGAAACCCAGTGAATTCGTGAGCTAAATGCCCTCAGCCAACTTAAGTAAGATAAGCAGGAGGCCCTGCAGATGGGTACTCTTCTACTCTGACTATCCTGTTTGCTTTTCTGAAAAATGCCAAAGCCAGGCCCCCACAATTGTTATTAAGCCTCAGCAGGGTATCTCAAAACCTCAGCAGGGTGTCTCAAAACACAAGAGGAAGTGTATTAATTGTACTTATTTATTTTCTTTTTAGATAATATTATTTCAGATGCTGTGTTGATAACTTTAAATTGTAATAAGATTATTTGTACTCTGTACTTATTTTGAATAGAAAGGTAGGATGCACTCCAGGCTGGAAAGTAGTAGCTTTGCACCTATGTGTCAGACCCACCCTTAAGATGAACCCCGATGAGTCCTGCCCTTGAACTCCCTCCCTTTGATTATGGGTGGAATCTATGCCTTTCTTCTAACCAGTAGAATATGACCAAAGTGATGAGAAGTCACTGCTATTATTATTCTGTTACATTTTGTAATGAGAGACCAGAAACAATCACACAGCAAAGGACCTTTAAATTCACTTGATTTGGGGGCAATTCTTTTCTCCACCTAATATTCACTGCCCTACGAGGCATTCATTGAGTGTTCTGAGTTGTAAGCAGCTTCCTTGGACAATTAAGTCTTGCTTTTGCAATGTAAAGACCTGAATATACAGGAACAGAAGTAGTAAGCTCATAGCTACAGAATTACCAGTATGTAAGCGAGAGGACTTGAACTAACACAGTACAGATCATCCCTTTTGGATGAGCTGGGACTGAACTATGAGAGAACTAAAAGAAAGTACTTTATACTATAATTTTAAGACAGCTAAAATATCAGCTAAAATATTTTAAGACTTTGGAAAAGATTCATATTAATATAATTCATAATACTAATGGGAATTTTATTATCCATTATGAAATTATTTGACACCATTACCAATCTAAAGGAAGGAAAAGGTTACTTCTGAAATATAATTAACCTGTTTCACTTGGGAAGAATAGAAAGTTAAAAATAGAGTTACAATTCTCACCTGTATCTTTGGGCAGACTCACCTTATGAATGAAGGCAAATTTAATAGAGCAGTGGAGGTTGTCACATTACTAGTTTTCTAGTAGAGTCGATCAAATATAGATGGTCTGAAATTCTCTTTAACTCTAGCATGTATAATGGAATCTAGAGTCCGTGTGTTATTTTAAAGTTACTATTTTGAGTAAACTTCATTAAGTTTACTTAGTGAGAGGTTGGCTTAGTGAGAGGGCAAAGAGCAGGTCCTTGACAAAGCCTTATCAGGAACAGTGACAACAGATAATAAGAAAATGGACAGGGTGGCTGTTCCCTATCTTTTGCTGCGAGCTTGAGATGTGGAGCTGCCTGACACATCTTTAATTTCTACTCTAAGGCCATAACGATCTTTTCAAAATGCAAGTCTTTCGTCGGTACCTCTGACTTAATTGTTAGAGTTTGCATCCCTTAGGGTGGTGTGTAAGTTCTGCCATCATCACCCCCTCTGACTTCAGCTTCTCCAGCTGCACTGAAGCTTCGGTCATTCCTCTGGCTGGTTCAGCCTTCTGCCTCCTGGCATTCATGATGTTGCTGCCTCTGGCTGGAATGTCTTCTCCATACTTTTTTGGTCAGAGCTTGGCTCAAATACTGATTCCTCTAGGAAGTCTACCAGACCAGCAGTCTATTTTTTTTCCTATTTATTTTTTTTTTACTTTATATTGGAATATGGTTGATTAACAATATCCTGTTAGTTTCAGGTATCCAGCAAGCTGGCGCTGTTATGCACAGGGGAGTGTCTGTTCTTTTTCAAGCTCTTTTCCCATTGAAGTTATTGCGGAATATGGAGCTGAGTTCCTGGCGCTATACAGTAGGTCCTTGTTGGTTTTTATTTTATTTATTTGGTGGTGGTTTAGTTGCTAAGTCCGACTCTTGCAACCTCATGGACTGTAGCCCACTAGGCGCCTCTGTCCATGGGATTTCCCAGGCAAGAATATTGGAGTGGGTTTCTTTCTCCAGGGGATCTTCCTGCCCCAGGGATCAAACCCACGTCTCCTGCATTGCAGGTGGATTCTTTACTGATTGAGCCACCAGGGAAGCCCTTTATTCTCTTTTTAAAAAGTTTTTAACTTTTTATTGGAGTATAGTTGATTAACAAGGCTGTATTAATTTCAGGTGGACAGCAAAGTGATTCAGTTATAAATATGCTTGTTATCTATTCTTTTCCAAATCCTTTTCCCTTTAGGTTGTTACATAACATTGAGCAGAGCGCCCTGTGTTGTATAGTAGGTCCTTGCTTGTCACCCATTTAAAATATAACAGTGTGTACGTGTCCATCCCAAACTCCCCATCTATCTCTCCCTCGCACTGTTTCCCCTGGTAACCATAAACTTGGTCTCTACGTCTGTGAGTCTGTCTGTAAGTGAGTTCATTTGTGTCACTGTTTTAAATCCCACGTGTAAGCAATATCACGTATTTGTCTTCTTACATAATTTAAACATTTTACCCTGTCTGTGCTTTCCTTTGTCACAACAGTGATGCTACAAGTAATGGTTGATCATCTTCTTTCCTTACTAGACTGTGATTTCCCTGAGGGAAGGAAAGCTTCACAGGTGGTGCTAGTGGTAATGAACCTGCCTGCCAATGCAGAAGACATAAGAGACATGGGTTCAATTCCTGGGTCGGGAAGATCCACTGGAGGAGGGCCTGGCAACCCAGTCCACTGTTCTTGCCTGGAGAATCCCCATGGACAGAGGAGCCTGGTGGGCTATAGTCCCTAGTGTTGCAGATTTGGACTTGACTGAAGTGACAGCACACACACACAGGATTACTTAATAAATTTTGTATCCCCAAGGCTTGTCCTATTTGTTGTGCATTTTTTTGTGCACCAAATGCTATACAAAAAAAAAAAAATGTGTATTAGCTCCTTTAATCCTTCAAATTCCCTTGTGAGGTAAGCACTAATTTAATCTCCATTGTATCAATGAGGAACTGGGGCCCAGAGAGGTTAAGTAACTTACTTGATGCCACACAGCTAGTAACAGGTGGAGCAAGTTATGAACACCCAGGCAGTCTGGCCTGTCCTCTTAGCTACATGAGCTACTGTCTCACTGGTGCCTGACATATAGTGGGTCTTTAATGCATGATGGTGGAATGAATGGCTGGGGAGTAGAGGCATGTGACATGGAGGCAGTGAGACCTGACTATGGGCTCATAAACAGCTCGGCGGAGAGCAGTGATCCATGGTTCAGGTAGAACAGAGATGGTTGGGGAAAAGGAGATTAGCTGGGGAAGCCATTTTTATCTCTACCAGACTCATGCTTTTAATGTGCTATAGTTCATCAGGGGCTATCCTGGGGGGTCAGGGCACCCTCTAACTTGTAGAAGGACATGTGTGACAAACAGCTGGAAGAGTGGAGAGCATTATCAAGTCAAGAATAACGAGGTTTTCAGATGCAGAGTGTTTTTACTGATATACACACACCGGAGTGTTTCCTCGATCAAGAAGGCCATACCAGTGCCATCTTCGTACCCTGAGCTGCTCCCAGTCCTGGGGAGATGCAGAGAAGTGGAGGCCGTGCTGTCTGCTTACAGCGTGTTGTGGTGTGTGCCCAAATCCGATGTTTACACAGAGAAAACACGTTATATTGGGGGATATGCTTCACTCAGCCCTGGGCACCCCGGCTCTGTTAACATTATTGTTAACAACAATACGATAAAGCTCCAGCTACCATAAACATTTATAATCACTTAAAAAAATAAAATTCCAATCCAAATCCTGTAAAAATGGGTGTCCCATATACTTTGATTGTAGTTGAGGCTCTATTGTAGTATCGAGTATACACATAGCAGTTAAAAATGTAATTCCATTCTATCATAAATTTGATTGAAAACTAATATACCAGTTTTAGTTAACACCAAATATTTAAGTAGCCACAATTTCCTATGCATCCTTGGAGTCCAGAAGGGCTCTGCTGGAGTGATTTGGAAGGGTCAAGTTTTTAAAAGTCCCATCTGAGGAAATCCTGCTAATATCTTTTTTTTTCCTTCTTGAATTTTGCTGAAGCCAGCAAAGGTGTTGAAAATAATTCTGCTCTTTTAAACTGACCTTAAAGTACTAAGGGAGTTACTGAAATGTTGAAGAGTATGATCGTAAAAGCGCATTTTCTTTCCCAATGAAAAGCATTTATGAAGGAGTTAAGAGTTAACCCTCACATCCTCCTCCTCACCTTCTCTCATGACTTTGACTTATTCAAAGTAATGAGTGATTTGCAGACTCAAGGTAATCAACAGTGAGAGCAACCACCCTTCACCTGACGGTTCCCTGGCAGCAGTCAGGGTCGTGAAGGAAGCTTTAGACTTTTCTCCTCCGTCACAGGCCCTGGACTTCTCCATCTGTTGGTTATCCCCACTTGGAGAACCCGTAAGCATATTATCAAAAACAAAAATCCTTTTCTTTCCTTTGAGACATTCTTTTCTTCTCCACTTATCTATTCACTCAGAAAATGACCATGGCTAGTTGAGTGGATGAATGAATGAAAAAAAAAAAGGACCAGGTAATCAGCAAAGACTTAAAAAAAGAAAGCTGCATGGTATGTATATCAGTAAGAGTTCAACGCAGGCAACAGGGCATCTTACCCTGAGAGGGATTTACTATAAGGACCTGGGTGCTTACAAATCACTGGAAGGCCTGCAGGTGGTGGATCCTCTGGACTTCTTGACCAGCTGTGACTTGAGGTCAGGGAGCTACTCCTATCGCCATTGCTTCTGCTTTTGTAACTTCCTGGGGCTTCCCTGGTGGCTCAGACGGTAAAGCGTTTCCCTGCAATGCGGGAGACTTGGGTTTGATCCTTGGGTTGGGAAGATCCCCTGGAGAAGGAAATGGCAACCCACTCCAGTACTCTTGCCTGGAAAATCCCATGGATGGGGGAGCCTGGTAGTCTATAGTCCATGAGGTCGTAAAGAGTCGGACACGACTAAGCGACTTCACTTTTTGTAACTTCCTACTGCCAATACTCATGTTGGCTATGTCTCCCCAATCACAACTGAAAAAATAAGTATTCTACCTGTTTTCTACCTTCCAGATCTCATACAAGTGCATCTTACTAGCAGAACCTATACTGTATCCAGAATCATAGCTGCAGGAGAGTCTAGGAATTGTAGTGTTCAGCCTCAGTCCTAGAATCCAGGGGCAGGGAGGGGGTGGGCGGGCATCTTGGAAGAGATTGAAAATTGATGATGAGTGCCATATATAGTATCCAGCATAGATCCTGCCTCACAATTGCTAGCATGGTCATGAGAGGGGGTCCTGTTGCTAACACATGAATGATATCAGAAGATAAGGATAGGATGAGGTGAGAAGTAGAAAATTCTTATAAAAAAACATCCTATTCTCAAAGTACTTAGGGAGATTAATTACTAGTTAACAGTCATAAACTCTGGCATAGAATCCAATGCAATAGAAATTGAGCAAAGACAGATCCATGTGGTGCTGGTGTGGTTTGAAAAGTGTTGGGGAAGAAGTTGAGATGCGTCATAAAGAATGAATGCAGTCTGCACACTGACCTAAGTAGAAGGCTGGAAAGGAGATGGGATTTCAGGGCCAGGTCTGAGCAGGAAGTATTGCCGCATATTTTGGTCACTTGAACTCACATTCACAGGTGAGGGCTGGATCTATCAGTGTGAGCTAATTTTCAGGGGCTGGTTGCAACACCTGAAGAGATTTTGTTTCTTGTCTGCTTTTGAATATTATCAGTCTTTTCTATACTGACTACAAATGAACCACAAGCTGTTTTCATGTAAACCAATTTACATATTAAATATTTGTTTGATTATCTATTGGTATGTAACTGATTATCCCATTGCTCAGCATATTAATACAACAGATATATATTATCTCACACACTTGCTTAGCTGGCTGGTTCTGCCTCTGGGTATCTCATGAGGTTATGGTTAAGCTATTGACCCGTCTGCAGTCTTCTGATGGGCTGGAGGAGTGACCTCCAAGCCAGTTCATACAGATGCTGACTGAAGGCTCACTTCCTCACGCTGTGGGTCCCTTCGTAGGAAGGTTGTGACTTGGCAGCAACCATACTCAGCAAATGCTCTAAGAGAGCAGGGCAAGACACGGCAACCAAGACAGAAGCATCAGGGTCGTTGAGAGTCTGATTCCAGATGTTATGTTCTACCTTGTACTTTATTTTGTGGGTCGCACTGGCTAACCCTGGTGCAGTGTGGGAAGGGACTATACCAGGTGTGGGGCTCATTGACACTGTCTTGGAGCTTGGCTGCCAGAGACTCTATACCCCCCAAATAAATTAGCACTGATACTTAGGTAGCGTTCCAGTAGGGAGAGTTAGAATACCTGATTCTTTTAGAGAATCTGAGACCCTATTCCATTCTTGTGATTCTGCTGTTCTAGGAATTTTAGGATTATAATCAAAAGCACTCACTAGTGTTTCAAGGTCTTATCTATGGTCATTAGAATGCGAATATACATTTTAAGATATCCAAACATGATTTCTGGCATCTCTTTTTACAGGCTAAGAATATTGGAATTGAACAAAAGTAGAAGCTATAACGTGTAGGCAAGTTCCTAAAATCTGGAAATCTGTTTCAAATGTAGCAGTTGTATTTTGTTATTATGGCAGATGATATCATAAACATAGACTTTTTTTTGAATGAAGTTTCTTGTTGGATACTCTGCATTGTTTGGATGAATGATTTTTTTGAGCCATTGTAGGCTTCTAGTAGAACTATCATATTGACTATTTCCCAGGTGGCTCAGTGGTAAAGAATCTGCCTGCAATTCAGGAAATGTGGCAGGAGATGCAGGTTCGACCCCTGGGTCAGGAAGATCTTCTGGAAAAGGAAATGCAACCCATTCCTGTGTTCTTGCCTGGGTAATCTCATGGACAGAGCATCCCGATGGGCTGTAGTCCACGGGGTTACAGAAGAGTCAGACATGACAGTGATTAAGCAGCAATGAGAAATAAATCATTATACTGGTGTTTCTTCTGTAATAGTCTCTGATGTGTAAATTTTTCCAGAATTTATGAATTCTGGATGAATTAAAGGAGTAAGTTTGGTATATGTTTTCTGAAGACTCAAAGTTTTGCTTTTGTGGAAGTAAGGAGTCAGATAACCTCAGGCCTAATCTCTAGAGGAGGGGTCAATAAACTGTGGCCTACAGGTCAAATCCAGGGTACCACCTGTTTTTGTAAATGGTGTTTTGTTGGAACACAACCATGCCCATTGATTTTCATAGTGTCTATGGCTGGGTTTCTGCGCTACAATGGCAGAGCTGGTAGTGTGACAGAGTTTATGGCTCATAAAGCCTAACATGTTTACTTCCTGGCCTTTTACGGAGAAAGTTTGCTGGGTTCTGCACTAGCAGTCATTTTGAAGTCTCAAATAAAAGAAAAGTCAGAGTAAGTTAGAAAGATATACTTTAATTATAACTAGTATTTTTTGGATGCCCTGATAAGAAAAGGACCTGATTAAATATGTCTACGTTATTTTGGCCACAATAGACAGCTTCTGATTCCTGCCTTCACACAACACGGCTTTTTCCTGAGCTCATGGTGTGCTTATAATGTATGACAGACGGAGACCTCAGATTTTGCAGAAGCCAATAGAAAATAGTGGCTCAATTAGTTTATTGACTTTTCAATAATATCTTAGTCTGCTGTGGAGAGATTCTCCTTCTGATAATTCACAGGTAGATTTAGGACCTCTTTGGAAGAGAGGTTAAAGATAGAGATGGAACGATTTCTGAATTATCAGATTCCTAAAGGGAGGCTTCCCTGGTGGCTCAGATGGTAAAGAATCCACCTGCAGTGCGGGAGCCCTGAGTTTGACCCCTGGGTTGGGAAGATGTCCTGGAGGAGGGCATGGCAACCCACTCCAGTATTCTTGCCTGGGAAATCCTCATGGACAGAGTAGCCTTGCAGGCTACAGTCTTTGGGGTCACAAAGTGTTGGACATGACTGAGTGATTAAGCACAATGGGAGGCAAATGTGTCGCCCGGTGACCAGGGGACATTTTCTTAGATCTTGGACTACCAGCACGGCAATAATGTGTCCTCACATTTTAGGAACTGGTCAAAAGAAACCTAAGATTTTCTACTGAGGAAACAGAGTCTATAATCAATTTCTAATAACAATGCAAAAAATGACCTGCTTTGCTATATCAATGGCATGTGCAGAATATCTCACAAAACTATCATGAAGAAAGTCACAAATTGAATTCTATAATACTTACTGGAGAATTCCTTACTTTTTTCTTTTCAAAGAGTCTCCTTCAGGGTTCTTTAGTGATTAACAGAGAAAACCTTAAAAACTCTGGCTCTAAAAACATTAGAACAGTAATAATTTCCTTTTCTAGTCAGTCAGTTGCGTTCCAAAATAAGATATTTCTGCAGGAGGACAAACACTGAATGACTGAATTCTGTAGGAGCAGAGCCCCTTTATGTCAAAGGGTATGAAGGAATAATCAAGTTCTGAACATGAAGAGACACCATGCAGGTGGAGTCAGCCAGTGGAGAAGCTTTGTATTGGTGACTGACATTTATATCGCTAGCCCAGAACTCTTCCCCCGGTTCTAGACCTGCATAACTAAATCTTTACACCCAGCATCTTCATTCGGATGTTTGAGAGTCCTTACTCTGATTTCCAAAACCCTATAGGTTCTCTCTTTGTCCTCACCACCTGCTTATCTCCCTTCCAGCCACACTGGCTTCCTTGCACTTCCTCCAGTGTTCCAGGTAGACTCCTGCCAAAGCGCCTTTGAACTTTCTCTTTCCCCTGCTGTTGTCCCAGAGGGTTGTCTGGTTCACTCACCCACCTCCCACAGGCTGCGATTCACATGTCACCCTTTCAATGAGACTTTCCTTGGACACCTTATTTAAAAATTACAACCTATGCCACCTTTCCAAGTCCCTATCTCTCTCCCTTGCCTAATTCCCTTTTTTCCACAGCATTTATCATACTACATTTGCTCACTTTCCTGGTCTACGTGTTTACCAGTGTATCCTCAGCATCTGGAATAGTGTCTGGCTTGGATTAAACACTCAGCAGATATTTGCTGAGCAAATGAATAAATGACCACTATCATTACTTGATCTGGTTGGAAAATTCTGAGGTTGAGCTTTGTCATCTCCCTTCTCCAAATTTGGAGATTTCACTTTGAGACTCAGAAACCTTATTTCTGCCCTTGTGAAGGTTCTCACCCTGATTTATGTGAACTGCCGAGAACTATGGTGCTGCTGTGAGGAAAGCAAATCTTTCTTTGGAATCTGTTGACCAAATGCCCAAGTGAGGAGAACAACCCACAGGGAACAGTTTCTTCTTTCTACCTCCCCCTCATGCGTGGTAAGACACCTCTGACTTGAGTGAACTCTACTGAGGATCTTGTTGGTATGTTGCCAGCCATGAAAAGTCAGCTAATAGCTGGAATGGGAGCCAGACTGCCTCTGGAGTGAAGGGATCATAGCCCAGAAAGCTTTATGCAAAGAGAGTGGATCCATGTGTGTTGGGCATTTGCATTGCTCATTGTATGAGAAAGGATGCACATGCTAACTTCTACCTCTTCCTTCCCTAGTCACTCACTATATTTCCCCTTGAGCTTTATAATTGCCTGCTCTCTCTCTCATGTCCACTAGAACTGGAAGTCACCCATTGCTGGCTTCCTAATCCTACTGTGTTCCTGTGAATTAGGAGCCTGATCCAGGCATCATATCTGTAACAAGCTTCCATAGAGTTGACAATACTTTGAAAAACCTAAAATTTAGGAGTCAATATTTCTTAGCGTGACATTAAATTTGTAATGCATCCTCTTATTCTGAATGCAAAAAGTTCCACCCGTTTTGCTGAAAACTTGGGCATATTCTAACCTTTCCTGGATGATGTGAGAAAGAGGCAACAGGTCATAGTAAAGTCCAGTAACAAATAGAATTTTCATCAAATGGACTCTGCACAATCATTATACTGGTACCCTATCAAATGATTATCATGTAGGACACCAGTATGGGTGTTCGGAACTAGAAAAGTCAACTTGGGCATATTGTAGAACTCTGATGGTATTGGGGGAAAAAAAGAACATTTTGAAAATTGAGCATTAAAAAAAAAAAAACCAACTGAATGCATTTATTTTCCCTATATTTCACTGATCAAAGGCTAAATATCATGGAATAACTATTCTAATAGCATTCCTTTTCCAAAATAGTTGTCTCAGTTTTCCTGGCTTTACCTTTGGGAAATGTGGGTCTAATAATGATTGACCTTTCTTGGTGGTTGGCTTTAGCCCTGGATATTTGCAGTCATTGACCCATAGGCTGCTCTCAGGCAAGACTAAGGGATCTGCAGGTGTGGTTTGGTGGGAGGTATAGCACCAAGACCTGAGGGTGTCACACAAGAGAAATTCCTTGGGGATGCACTTTTATAATCCTTACACTTTATAAGGTTTCCATCTCCAACTCAGCCTTTAACTAGTTATTGGATACTGGACAAATCACTTATCCTTATTGGTCCCCATTTTCCAAATGAATTGGGCTGGTTAATTTTCTCTATTGTCGTTTGTAGTTGTAAAGTGCTGAGCAATCACTAAGCTGCTCATCAATAATGACCATTTGCCTTTTGTATTCATCATAATAACATTAATATAATACCTTTGACTTGTTCAGTGCTTTATTAGCTTTTAATATCCACAGAAACCACTGCAGATCACTTTAGCTAAAATCATTCAGCACCTCTCCAAATAAATCTCTCTTTTCAAGGAGTGCTGTTTAGGAAAGCCTTATAAATGGAATGATCCCAGAGAAAGGGCTTGTAAGACATTTGTAAAGAGAAAAGAAGAGGGTAGGCACAGAGAGCAGTTTTCAACAAATACTGAAAATCAGTTTGCTCACATGCTCTTCTACATTCCTAACACTTTAAAAAGCTTTGCTGCTTGAACTGTAATTTCACAGTCAACTAATCTACCACATATTATATACTATTTTCTGTAGGCTGTGTTGTAGGCACCTGAAACCCACAAAGAGCAAGTTTATTTTTACATCTTTAGGTTGATGAGAATGCGGCTGCTCAGAGTGGGCACCATCTGGTTTATAGGGCAAAAAAAGCTTCAAAAATAGATTCAAGAGACAGAAACGTCTTCTGTCAGAGCTGGCTCCACATTGTGTGTGCTCAGACGCTCAGTTATGTCCCATTGTTTGCAATCCCCTGGACTGTAGCCTGCCAGGCTCCTCTATCCATGGAATGTTCCAGGCAAGAGTACTGAAGTGGGTTGCCATTTCCTACTCCAGGGGATCTTCCAGACCCAGGGATCGAACCCACATTGCTTGGTCTCCTGCACTGGCAGGCGGATTCTTTACCACTATGCCATCTGGGAAGCCTGACTCTGCGTTAAATGTGGCCAGTTGTTGATTCTGGGTCACCAGAATGTAGTATTTGGACATAGAAAGCAGCCCCCGATCTTCTTCCCTGCATGTTTTTGTTAATGTGCTCCATAATGCAGACGATTTCAGAGAAAAGAGCATAAAATAGCCACATGTTTTTCATGGGAATCAATGGGGGAAATAAATAAATAGAACATCTATGAGCTGATTTTCTTCCAAAGAAGAAAAGAGGAGAAGTCCTGGACTGTACACTGTTTTCATGTTCAACTTCCAGATCTGCTAATTGGTGGAATGATCTTTTGTGAATTATTCCATCTTCACCTTATTGGCTGTCAGCTCCATCTCAAAAGTGAGTTGATTGGGACACTTGATTGTTATGGTTCTAATATACTTATTCTCTGATCTGAGCCTTTTAATGAATTTAATTAAATAATTAATCTAATGTAAAATTCTAATTTTAATGAATTTTAATTGTTATCAAGAGAACTCTAACAAATTCTAATTGTTATCTAATTGTTATTAGAGAGAAGGGAATGGCAACACACTCCAATATCCTTGCCTGGAAAATTCCATGGAGAGAGGGGCCTGGCAGGCCACAGTCCATGGGCTCACAAGGGTTGGACACGATTAGCAACTAAACCACCACATGGAAATAAGTATATTTTCTTTTCCAGATATTTTAGAATATATATGCAACACAACTAAAGAAGAAATGGGTAAGAGACCATGGTCTCTAACAAGGTTTTCTACTGGGATTGTGCACTGGGGCATGTAAAACATTGATCCATTGTGTTGGCTATACTCATGTCTTTTCCAATCGCTTTGGCTGAAAAAAATATTTTAGGGTCATCATCCACTGTTTTAGTTTATGTCTGAAAGAGACTGTAAACTTCACTGGACAGGAATTCTGTCTTTTGTGCTTTATGTTCTATAAAGTACCACATACATTTACACAGCACTATAAATTATAAGAATAGAAATAAGTGCTGAGCCAACACATTCATCCATTTAATATTTAGCAGATTTTAGTGATGACTTCAATATTTTATTCTCAGATATTTTACAGCGTTTGGAGTTTTTATGGCAGTCTCTCAGAGACAGACTTTAAGCTGAAATTTTGCTGTTTGGAGAGGCATCAATTCCGAATGCCCCTTCTGGGGCCCATTCTTTAGCCATTGAAAGACTCACAGCTGACTTACCTCATTCGGGAGCCTCTTTAAGGCCGTTTTCTGTTGCATTAGTCGGCTCCCTTTGGGTGACATCCAGCCCTTTTCATGGCTATGTATACTTTTCCAATTTTATACAATTTATGGGCAGCTCTTTTCAGATGAATCTTCCTAAAACACTGACTTCATCATGTCATTTTCCAGCTTAAAAACTTGCAATGTTTCCAAAATTAAAGCTAAGCCTCTCTACATGGAATTCAGGGTCTTCCTGCAGAAGAGAAATGTATTCTGGTACCTTTCATTTACAAAGCAAGCAAACAAACAAAAACCCCATGACTTCTCTTGTAGTCACATATCCTCTATTGTTGCTTTATCTTTTTTTTTTTTTTTTTTTTTGGTAGTAGCAAAACTGCTTGAGATAATTGTCTTTACTCACCTCCCCTTTCTTGCCTTCTAGTCACTCTTTACCCATTCCAATCTTGCCCTTGAATTCATTACTCTACTGAATTACTGTCTCCATGATTATGTACAATCTCCATGATGCAAAACGCAGGGGCCCTTCCTTTGACCAGTCTCACGTGACCTCTTAGCAGAGTTCAGCACATTCTTCTGACTTTCCCTCTGTCTTTCTGACTGATCCTTTCAATTCTCTTTGCTACCTCCTTTATTGGACTTCGGAATGTTGACAGGCTCCCAGGCTCAGTGTGGAGTTCTCTTCTCTGTCTACTTTTTACCTAACTAACCTATTCAGTCTCGTGGCATTAAATATCCTCTGTTGGCTAATGATGTTTTCACGTCTGTAACCCCTCCCTCAGACTTCAGACTTCTTCTGCTTTGTACTTGTGTGCGGCGGCTCACACCAGTGGGTCACCTTCCCAGTGTCCACTTTCTCCATTTGGTTGTTCAGTCCCTCAGTCGCATCCAACTCTTTGTGACCCCATGGACTGCCGCACGCCAGGCTTTCCTGTCCACCACCAACTCCCAGATGGGAGCAGCTCCCAATTGCTCAAACTCATGTCCATCGAGTCAGTGATGCCATCCAACCATCTCATCCTCTGTTGTCCCCTTCTCCTCCTACTTCAATCTTTCCCAGAATCAGGGTCTTTTCCAGTGAGTCAGTGGCCAAAGTATTGGAGTTTCAGCTTCAGCATCAGTCCTTCCAATGAATATTCAGGACTGATTTCCTTTAAGATAGACTGGCTTGATCTCCTTGCAGTCCAAGGAACTCTCAAGAGACTTCTCCAACACAACAGTTCAAAAGCATCAATTCTTCAGTGTTCAGCTTTCTTTATGATCCAACTCTCACATCCATACATGACTATTGGAAAAACCATAGCCTTGACCAGACAGAGCTTTGTTGACAAAGTAATGTCTCTGCTTTTTAATATGCTGTCTAGGTTGGTCATCACTTTCCTTCCAAGAAGTAAGCATCTTTTAATTTCATGGCTGCAGTCACCATCTACAGTGATTTTGGAGCCCAAAGGAATAAAGTCTCTCACTGTTTCCATTGTTTCCCCATCTATTTGCTATGAAGTGATGGGACCAGATGCCATGATCTTAGTTTTCTGAATGTTGAGTTTTAAGCCAACTTTTTCACTCTCCTCTTTCACTTTCATCAAGAGGCTCTTTAGTTCCTCTTCACTTTCTGCCATAAGGGTGGTGTCATCTGCATATCTGAGGTTATTGTTATTTCTCCCGGCAATCCTGATTCCAGCTTGTGATTCATCTAGTGTGGATATTTTGGAGGTAATGATATGCCCAAGCTAAACATTAGATTTTTTTTAGACTCCCTTGTAGCTTTGGGTAGTCATGAGAAATGTCAATCAAAGTCTTCCAGAGATTTCTGGGAAATTTTCAGTCTTGATATAGACACATATCCTTCCTCGTCTGGCTTCCTTCTTATTTCTGTCTGAAACACAGACCAGAAGTTGCAGATAGAACATATATTGTAATCATGGGGTGACCACAAGAATGAAAGTTTTTTTAGTTTTTGGTACTTGAGCAGGAAAGGAAGGGGGACTTTGAGTAGCTCTCCCAGCCCCAAATTGCCAGTCCCTTTCTGGACTCTTTACTATATAAGAAAAATATAGGTCCTTGCTATAAAGTTTCTGCAAATAATCCCTATCCATGAGTGATACAGATATAGAACAGGCATAAAAAAAAATAACATGACTAATAAGGAACTCTTGACTTTGTCCCTACCCTTTCCCCTCAAATTTTTCAAGTCTCCCCCAGTTCACTAAGAAGTTTCACTACCCTGGAGACTGCACAAGTTAAAGGCTCGATGTCATCCTTAGGTCTTCTTTCCCTCTCCTCCCTTCTCTTGATTTACAGTCGCTAGCAAGTCCTGGCGGTTCTCCGTGTTTGTGGGCGTTTTGCCTCTCTCACCCTTGCTTGTCACCACCTGCGCTGGTCCCAGCCAGCGAGGCTGCTGCAGGATCCTCCTCACATCTCCTCGGTTCTGCTCTTGTCCCTCTCTCCACAGTCCATTCTTCTCAGGGCTACTGCAGTGATCTTGAAAAAATATAAATGATCTCATTTACCTTGCCTGTATGCATCACTTACCCAAATCTAAAAGAGTTCACTGACTTTCTATTGCATCTAAAAGGTAAATTTCTTGTGCGGTGGAAGAAAGTTGGATGGATCGGTCTCTGCCTGTTTCCCTGACTTTACCCGCACCACTCTGCCCGTCACTGACCTCACCCATGCAACACTGTCCCAGTCACCGTGTGCCTTCCACACCGGCTTCCTTCTGATCTGTGACAATGAACATGAACTCCTTTTCTCCCAAGGTTATATACTCCTGCTGTTCCCGCTGCCTGATGGCTGCAGGTTTGCTCCTCATAATTTAGGTCTGAGCTCAAACACCATCTCCTCAGAGAGGTTTCCTCAGCCTCCTCACAAAAGCAAGCAGCCTCTTTTGACCTGGAATACCTGTCCTTTTACTTACCTCCAAGCCAATTCAAGTCTGCCTCCTCTCCAGCAAGCTTTTCTTCAATTACTCCATTCCACAAAGATCTTTGTGTTTCTTTATTCCTGTAGTATTTATTCAGGTTATCTTTTCCAGAATATGGTTAGATACTGTCTTCACTGTTCACACAGTGTTTTGGAATGCGTGCCTCATTTTCCTAAGCAGAGCATAAGCTTTTCGAAAATGGCAGGTTTTGAATTTCCTTTAATAGCTTGAGTGCTTGGCTCATGGCTGGGGCCTAAAAATATACATTAATTTGATGATGTGCAGATTTTTGGTAAGTGGTGCTTTCATATTAATTATCTGCTTTTGTCTTTACATTGTAGGCCTTTTGGCAGAAATATTTCCCTGCATGTTTTTAAAGAGAATCTCCTAATGCTTTAATTTTATCTTTTGTCTCCATGGCTGAAATCAAGGCAGGATCCTAGCATATTAGAAAAAAAGTATGTTTTGCCCTGATTTTCTTTTGTTGGATTTAGAACTGAAAGTGCAGATAGCTATGGTATTGATTGACATTATTCTTTTCCATATATATACATACATGGTGGGCAAGGCAGAGCTTGTGACAGTGAGCTTTAGCTTTCAGAATTTTTACTTCAATGGGGAAAAAGAGGTGCATTTATTTCTATTTAAAGTGATGTATGGGTCATTTTCAGCACATCCTGAAGTTCTGGTTGATTTTTCCAGAAATGATTAGTGATTATGGATTTGTGCAGATCCATCCATACTTCTTTCCTAGTGTCCATGGCAACAAAAATGATACATCTTTGAGAGGCCTAATGGGCAATCAAGAGAGGTTTTCTTGGTGCAAAGGAAGATGGTCCATCTGAGGTTCAAATCCCCACCACAGGTCTCATTAGGACTAGACACTATTGGGCTGAAAGAACCAACCCAGGAAATGAACAGTTACTCTATAAAGGTATCATATTCCTATTTTTATTTGAGATTTTGTAAGAGAAGTAATAACTTGCTTAAATTTAGTCAAGATCCAGTAAACCTAGGACAAACCATCTCTTCTCAATGTATTCATTTCTTGAGTCAGTGAGGCCAGCAGTCCCACAAATGTATGCTGCTCAACCCTGTTTAGACCAACCTTTCAGAAAAGTGCAGCTGAAATTTCAAAAATCAAATCTATAATGAAAAGGGATGAATCTTTAATAATACGAAAGATCAAAACACACAGAAATGTAAATTTAAATTTTGGTTATCACAGAACACTCTCTGGTAGAGTTACCATATTTTAAGGGGATTATAAAATTCTACATATGTTTACAAGGAGGATATAATGAGCAGTCATCTCAAAACAGACACTTAGGAAACATTAATTAAATTTAACACTCTTCTTTACTGGTAAAAGTAACATGCATAACAATTTGAAAATTATGAAGGGCATATGTCTGTGCTAAATATTGTAAATCAGTAGAAATCATGGTTATCTTTCTTAGATGAAAGATGTCTTTTTAAAAACATCCCAGTTCTACATTTTTGCAATTTTAATTAAGGTTGTCTGAGAAAATGCTTTTTCCTGTGAAATGAATCCATTGATTTGATATCCTACTGAATCCAGTACTTTCTTTTTGGACAATATTCTGTGCATATCCGGCAAAAGGTCGTCTGCTGCTAATAGTTGCCAAATGTCTGCTGGTATTTACTGCTGAGGTAGCAGAAGATGAGAGGACAATGTGTACGTATGTGCTGATGTTGATGGCTTTCCACGAACAGATGGCAAAATGATAAACTGAAAACGTATGCACAGCATTGTAAACATTTCCTTCTGAGTGATTTGGTAGACTGACAATGATCAGTCAAGAAGAGGAAGGATGTTTAGAGCCTTAGGAAAAATTTAACCCTTGAAAATAAGGGACAAGACAGAAGGTTATTTGCATGTTTAAGTCTTAAATCCAGAAAGTGAGTTCTTCCAACTAAGAGATGTTATTTTTGAACTCAATTGCAGATGACTGATGATCTATATTAATTTGAGGCTTGGTACCCTTTGTTAGTTATAATGACTTGTGAGTCTCTTACACAAGTTTTTTTGGGAAGGTTTTATTACTTAGCATATTTTATGTTCTGTCCTGTTTCAGAAAACTGAAACTGAAAGTTAGTTGCTCAGTCATGTCCAACTCTTTGTGACCCCATGGACTATAGCCTTCCAGGCTCCTTTGTCCATAGGATTTTCCAGGCAAGAACCCTGGAGTGGGTTGCCATTTCCTTCCCCAGGGGATCTTCCCAACCCAGGGCTCGAACTTGGGTCTCCCACATTGCAGGTGGATTCTTTACAGTCTGAGCCACCAGGGAAGACCTGAGTACAACTGTCCCTCTGTCCATAGGGGGATTCATTCCAGGACCCTGCCTCCCTGCAGGGATACCAAAGCCTGAGGATGCTCAAATCCCTTATATAAAATGCTTATAGTGTGTTTGCCTATATCCTACCACATCCTACCTTTATGTCATTTCTAGATTATTTATAATACCAAACACAATGTAAATGCCTTGTAAGTTGTTATAAATACAGTGTGAATGCTATGTAACTAGTTGCCAGTGAGTGGCAAATTCAAGTTTTGCTTTTCAGAACTTTCTAGAATTTTTTAAAAGAATATTTTTGATCTATGGTTGGTTGAACACTTCAATGTGGAACCCAAAGATATGGAGGGCCGACTGTGCTTTAATATGGACTGCTTTGGGGTTTAATATGGACTGCTTCCAAACTAGGTTCTGAATACAGCTCATAAGATCCGGAGAGACCTGGACTGTGGGTGTCTTTTCTGTAACAAAATCTTCACAAAGGAGCAGACGCAAGGGCGGTTTCTGGAGGACAGTTTCTCTGAGCAACCGTGCAAAGCGGGGAGTGTCGTTCCTCCCAAAGGCCCACCTTGCTCCTGGTCCGTCTTCAGGTTGGACTCTGGTCTGGGTACCTGAGTCACTGCTATTAGCTCTGCGCTCTTTTGCGAGGTACCCTTTGGGAAGACACAGCACACAGAGTCATCCTACTCGACTGTCCCGTTGAGGCCCTCCGTGAAGAGCCCCGCTTGTGAGGAGTGGGCCATCTGTCTTCTGGGCCTGTCAGAGGCCACGCAGCCCCGCCCGCGGGACAGGGTTCTGTGACAAGGGTGTGGGAGTGCCAGAGGGGCAAGACGGAAGTTAATCCCAAGTAAACAAAATCATGGCCAAGAAGAAAGGGAGAGGGTCAAAGAGCACGTGAGCGAGGAAGAGGACACATCTTCTTGGTCTTCTGGTCCTTTGGCACTCACGATAGCTATAGTGAGTTGGTTCTCCACTTACTTGTGGAGAGAAAAATAATAAAAAAAATACTATACATGTTGATATATGGCAGAAACCATCACAATATTGTATTCACCTTCCAATTTAAAAAAAAGTTAAAAAAATTTGTAGATGGCATTTTGTAGATCAGCTTTAGGTTTCTAGAAAAAATAAGCAGAAAGTACAGAGCATTTCCACGTACTCCACCCCCTTCCCCTGAGTTTCTGTGTCACTAATTTTTGCATTGGTGTGGCGTATTTGTAACAACTGACAAACCAATATTGATACTCTCTTATTAACTAAGATCCATAGTTTAGAGTTCATTTTCTGTTTTGCAAAGGTCTATGAGTTTTGCCAAATGTATAATGTGATGTACCCACCATCATAGGGCCGTACAGAATAACCTCACTGCCCTAAAAACCCACTGTGCTTCAGCTGTTTATCGTTCCTTCCCCTCTGCTACCACTCCTTGGAAACTATTGATCTTTTTACTGTCTCCATAGTTCTACCTTTTTCAGAATGCCATTTAGTCAGAGACATACAGCATGTAGCCTTTTCACATTGGCTTCCTCCATGTCTTTTTGTGGTTTGATAGCTCATTTCTTTTTACTGCTGAATAATATTTGATTGTAGGGAGATATCACAGTGTGTTTATTCATCACCTATTGATGATCAAGTGGAAAGGAAATGGCAACTCACTCTGGTATTCTTGCCTGGAAAATTCCATGGACAGACAGGAGTCTTGCAGGCTACAGTTCATAGGGTCTGAGTCTGACATGACTGAGTGAGCACACGTTGATGGTCAAGCTGCTTCTCTTGGCAATTATTATTAAAGTTGCTCTAAATCTCAGTGTGCAAGGTTTTTGCGTGGATGCAAGCTTTCAACTCATTTGGGTAAACATCAAGGAGTGTGATTGCTGGATTGTATGGTAATAGTACATTTAGTTTTGTAAAAAAATAACTGCCAAATTGTCTTCCAAAGTGGCCATACCATTTTGCACTCTCTCCTGCAAAGAATGAAAGTTCCTGTTGCTCCACGCCCTCATTAGCATTTGGCATTGTCAGTGTTTTGGATTTTAGCCATTCAAATAGGTGTATAGTGGTATATTTTTGTTTTAATTTGCAACTAAATTTGCAGTTTAATGTTGAGCATCTTTTCATATGCTTATTTGCCAGCTGTATATCTTTTTTGGTGAGGTGTCTGTTCAAATTTTTTCCCCTCACTGTTTAATTGAGCTTTTTTTTAAATTTTATTGTTGGGTTTTAAGAATTCTCTGTAGATTCTGGATACAAGTCCTTTGTCAGATGTGTGTTTGGTAAATATTTGCTCCCTGTGGAAACATTTTCCCCAGTCTATGACTTGTCTTTTTATCCTCTTAACAGTGTCTTTGTGACAGAAGTTTTTACTTTGGGAAAATGATTGTTTTGAGGATTTTTGCAAGATAGGAGGTGCTGGAATAGTTGTGGTTGGTGAGGGAAGTAAAGGAGAGAGAAAAAGGGAATTTTTAAAGAGTGTGGCTGTGACCTACATACTCCTTTCAGCATATTTGAGAAATGCAAGTAGAGAGCTCAAGTTAATTTGCATCAACTCTGTGTTGCTGGACTTAACATCTTGAGTGTGAGAACTCTGAGCACACGCACTGCGTGGCCACAGCTTCTCAGAGCCCTGCGGCCCTGGGTAGCTGGGTATGAGCATTAAATGGGCAACACATGTGAAGGGCATGGGGTCATTGGTGGGGGTGCTGTAAATGCTAGTTCTCTTCTGCAGAGAAATATCATGGGCATGTGCAGCTGCCTGAGCTCACGACCGTAACCAAAGGCCATCCCAAGAGACAGCCTGCTGTTCTTGCTCTGACTTCACTCTGCCACCCCTCTGCTTTGGGAGGGAAGGAGAGAGTCTACCCTTCCAGCAGTTTCACAAAGAATTTAGATCCTTACTCTGAGTGCCAGTTTCCAGCCTTCACAAATTCCACACACATGAGAAAACTGTGGCTTGAGGAGTTGGAAAGAGTTTAGGCCATTTAGTTGCAGTCATAATTTATTCAGAAGCTACGGATTTTACATGTATGATCACTGAGGCAGAAACTTGACTGAAGTATACTACCAGGATAAAAGTATACTTTCCAGGATAAAAGGGTTTTCTTTTTCTAAGTGGATAGATGAAACATAATGGCAAGGGATAAGGTTTTTTTTGCTTTAGAAAATATAACCCATGTAGGACAACTGATTGGGTTCAAATCTCATCTTTTCTACTTATTGGCCAAGAATCATCCCCTTTGAGACTTCCAGCTTCCTCATTTTAAAATGAGGTCAATGGCACCCATAGCTGCAAGGTTGTGCTGAGTAAGTGAGATGAGCTTGTGACCCTCCCAGCAAGCCGACTGGGACGTGGAATGAGGCTCAGCATAAGTTTCCCCACCCCTTCCCTTTGTATCGTGAGAAAGGTTCCTTCGAAGCCCTCTGCTGGGGCCATCTGGGGCCATCTCCTCTCCGTCCTTTGGGAAAGCTGAGCTCCAGCCTCTGTAATTTTGCTTCTGTTATTCACTGTATCTTGAATATATCTTTGCTCTCATCTCCAGCTCGCCGTCTCCTTGCTGGCTCTCCTGATAGCTTTCCTAGAGGGCTGCTGCCTTCAGCCTTCTGATCTCCGCAGATGGTTGTGTCTTTGACTTCCCACCTCAGTGCACTGCCTTTCACTCTTTGCATGCATGTGCGTTTTAATCACCTTGGTCTTGTCCCTCCAGTACCCCTGCTTTTGTTACGCCCTTCCCACATGTATCCGACATTAATGGTAGTAAGGATCATAGAATAATTGATGTTTTGATTACAAATTGTCTTTTAAATCATGAATTTCTTACAGCAGTTACCCAAGGACTTTCCTTACCTGGAAATTCTTTGGTAATCTTATTTGGATTCCTTTACAAAATTTTTGTTTGTTTAAAAACATTTTTAATTCATTTGAAGTTTCTTATAAAAATGAAAAGGATAAATAAATCATGGTACATTACAAAGGAGTTTATGAGGGTTTTGAATAACATAAGGAAGTGAGTGCGTTGTCATGTTAAGAGTAAATCAACATGCATATGGCATGATCACAACTACATAAACTATTGCCTAGCAATGTAAAACTGCTAGAAATGAAGAAAATCAGGACCAGGAGTGAATGCTAAGTTATTTTTTGGAATCAATTATACTATTGTTTTCTTCCTATTTCATTTGTGGAAAGAGACTGTTTTTGCTCACAAATGCTCTGTGTAGTTGACTAGTTACTGTGCATGAAGAACGATTCAGCTTCTTCTCACTAGGGGACACTGTGGTTCTTTAGTTATTTTTTCTCCCATTTGGCATCCCTGTTAGTGGGGAAAAAGCATTCTGTCATGGTTATTATTTTTAGCAAAGTTAAGAGAAATGTTAAAACAATAAGCCTTCTTTTTTAAATACAAAGAAACATTTTCTAGAGATTGTACTTATTTTTAAGGTTCTGTATTCCAGGCCATAACCATCAGAAACATTTCTATTTTACACTGGCGACCCAAATTTAATTTATTAGTGTGAAACATCATCACTCTACCATTTATTCTGCTATTAAAACAGAACTGCACCCATGCTTTCTATGGTGAGAGCATAATAGAGGACTAACTCTTTCTATTTCTGGTTCAGCTTTTTTTTTTTTTTTTTAAAGATTGTTTCCCAGCAGTATAGAACTATGGCTTCAAGAAGGACTTGTTAGTAATGGAGTATTAAAATCAATTAATGACACACGAGATGTGCACATATAAGGGCCATTTATTAGGTGAATGCTGAAGACCCAACACATTGGATTGATACACTGCTATGTCTTTAAAAGAATTTTTCCCTGGTAAATTCAGCAGGGATATAGGCTGCGTTTTTCTATTTGAAAAATGATCAAATATTAATAATTAGGAAAAGGAAATATAGGCCCCAATACTGATAGGATGCATACTGAGAATAACATCATCAGAAATGCCGAAACCACATGATAATCAAGGTCCTTAGCTTTCCTAGTGGAGTCTTAAAAGCGTTTAACTATAAACCAAGAAGCTTTAAATTTTATATTGCCTCCAAAACCTCGTCTTTTCCTCTCATCCTCTTTTCACCATTTTCAGCCTTGAAAAGTGGCGTCACAAATCACCTCACAAGATCTTCTTTATTTTTCACAACCTAGGTCATTTGGTTGCCTGCGTGTTCTTATACCTATAGCATTATTGCTGGATTCACAGAAACTTCCCCCAACTCAGACTATCTCTCAGTGAATCTCAAGGTTGATTACCCGTTATTTATCATGGACCCTACATTTATCAGGATTAGAGAGACAGGGTATCCACCGCATTTTGGAAACCTACTGACCACTCCAGTAATCTATAATATGCTTAAAAACTCTGCAGGATTTTTGCCCCCTCCTTTGCCTAAAATGTGCAGCTCCATTTTCCTAACTTTGCAGAACATACTGTGGAGGCTGAGCGTCAGGCATAGCTGAGTGCAGTGGGGACTATGTGCTTTGCAGTCTTTTCATCTTCCCAGTTGCATTTCTTGCAAACCTAAATCTGTCCTTGCTTCAGGAGGCCACTTTCACCACTGGGGCTCTCAAAAGTGGTGTGATTAATGATTGTCTTGACACCATTAACAAAGGATAACCGACTAACTAAGACTTTTTTTTTTTGGAGGGGGAGAACACTTTCCACTTTTCTTTCAAAGGATGTATTCACCTCCCTGTCTGTAACCCAGAACCCTCCAAAGTTGTCTAGAAATATTTTCTCTGGGCTCTCCCCAGTTGAAGTTCCATCATTTAGTTCAGTATTTCTCAAACTTTTAAATCACACACTCGGAAATGCATGCTTTTGAAAGAGGATAGGGGATGTCATAGTCAGACAGAGGGGGTTTATAGTCAGAAAAACGTGGATTCGAGCTCTAGTTCTACCACTTACTAGCTATCTGACTTTCAAGCCCCATGACCTCATGAAGGTAATTCCAGGATCCTCTCCTTTAAAATGTTCTTTTAAACTAAGCCACCAAGGAAGCCCTCTGTAGTCCTTGAAGAGGAACCAAATATCCTTGACTTTGTTTTGAGGACTCAACTAGTATTTGTCTTGCTTGACTGTTCTCCTTTGTTTCTGCATCATCTCACTTCTCTGATTAAATTTGTTCTTTGTTATGAGGATAGTAACATTGGCAAATGGGATAACGTTTGTAAAATGATTAGTACTCTGGTATATGGCAAGCACTCAACATGTGATAGATACTATTAGTAGCGCTAGTAACAGCAGTAGTAGAAGTCATGGCAGCATCTGTCCGGGTGGTTGATATGTTACCGCGGTGAAGCTGCGTTTCGATTAGGAAAGTGGGCTGAGGTTGAAGCTGTGTTCCCCGGAGAAAGCTGATTCTTGAGAAGCTATGTGGCACAGCAGACTGATTCATTCATGACCACCCGAGGCTCACCAGACGCCAATCCAGGTCTAAGGTTTGCCGTGGTGGTCAAGGTGAGATAAAGCTGACATGCTCGTGAGGGGACACAGGTGATGATCGCGGAACCCCTGGGTAGCAGGAAGCGCTCTGTGGAGGAGAAAGAGTGATGGGGTTGTGCGCCTGGAGGGTGGGGTTGGGGCTGCTCTAGGTTGGGTGGTCAGGGAAGGCCTTTTTGAGAAAGTGGCAAAATAACTCAAGGATATGGCTCAGGATGTTACCCACAGCCCTGGTGTTGCTGTTTGGTTGCTCAGTTGTATCTGGCTCTTTGCAACCCCATGGACTGTAGCCCACCAGGCTCCTCTGTCCATGGAATTTCCCAGGCAAGAATATGAGAGGGTTGCCGTTTCCTTTTCCAGGGCATCTTCCTGATTCAGGGATGGAACCCGACTCTCCTGCACTGGCAGCTGTAGTCTTGAAAACCGAGCCACCAGGGAAGCCCTCTGTAGCCCTTGAAGAGGAATCAAATATCCTTGACTTTGTTTTGAGGACTCAACCATTATTTGTCTTGCTTGGCTGTTCTTTGTTTCTGCATAATCTCATTTCTCCAATTAAATTTGTTCTTTTTCTTTGCAACTCAGGGAAGGCCTAGAATGAAGGAAAGTTAGTCAGTTAGTCAGTTCAGTCGCTCAGCTGTGTCCGACTCTGCGACCCCATGAATTGCAGCACTCCAGGCCTCCCTATCCATCACCAGCTCCCGGAGTTTACTCAAACTCATGTCCATTGAGTCAGTGATGCCATCCAGTCATCTCATCCTCTGTCATCCCCTTCTCTGCCCCCAATCCCTCCCAGCATCAGGGTCTTTTCCAGTGAATCAACTCTTCTCATGAGGTGGCCAAAGTATTGCAGTTTCAGCTTCAGCATCAGTCCTTCCAATGAACACCCAGGACTGGTCTCCTTCAGGATGGACTGGTTGGATCTCCTTGCAGTCCAAGGGATGCTCAAGAGTCTTCTCCAAAACCACAGTTCAAAAGCATCAATTCTTTGGTGCTCAGCTTTCTTCACAGTCCAACTCACATCCATACATCACCATTGGAAAAACCATAGCCTTGACTAGACAGACCTTTGCTGACAAAGTAATGTCTCTGCTTTTTAATATGCTATCTAGGTTGGTCATAACTTTCCTTCCAAGGAATAAGCATCATACATGGCTCAAAATAGCCTGGAGTTAAAACTCCCCTCCAGGTCCTCCCCACCATTCTATGCAAAACAAAGAACTCTCTCACCAAAGGAAAAAAAAATGGGCATAGAGGTTGATTACTCCCAGCTCCCAGACGGTCCAGCCTGTGGCCCATCTCCAGAATTCCTTGCCCCAGCCGTTTAAGAGATAACTACTTTTATCTCTTAAGGGAACAGGCCCCCTTAAGACAGTAGCTTTCCACATACATGCCTATATATACTTACTCTTTTCTTGGGTTAGTGCTACTACTACTGATAAGTCACTTCAGTCGTGTCCGACTCTGTGCCACCCCATCCCTGGGATTCTCCAGCAAGAACACTGGAGTGGGTTGCTATTTCCTTCTCCAATGCATGAAAGTGAAAAGTGAAAGTGAAGTCGCTCAGTCGTGTCTGACTCTTCACGACCCCGTGGACTGCTGCTGCAGATCACTAATCTGGCTGCTTCCCTTTCTCACCTCATTAAAGGCGATCTGTTCCTGTAAAGTGCCAGTCTCGTCTTCTTCTTCCAAACCTTGCCTTCTCTAACTCCCTTACCCTACATAGGAGGCTTAAGTTTTTCCACAAAAAAAAGAAGCAGGTGGAGGACATGGGGGCATCTGTCCCAGGAAGGCCCCAAAGAGTCCACCCACTCAGTTTACAGGTTTTCCACTTTATTGAACTGGGGTAAAATTTCATCTGCTGCTTAATACTTTGATCTTATTAATTTATTAGTCATGAGATTATTAAAAGGATTAAAGAAAATAGCACATGTAGATTAGCTAACATTAGCTTACTTTGAGCACTTAGCTCTTCTGATCCTTGTAATGACTCAGAGAGATAATCAGCCTTCCTCTTTAGCATCAGTGAGACTGAGACAACCCATGCATGGACTTTGGCATTGTGCTTGGACTGTGAGACGTGGTCAAAAAATGACAGCCATTATTTTCTTGTTGATACTTATTAAAGTCAATCAGTAATGAATATATAGTCTCCAGGAGATAGTGTGTGTTCAGTCACTATGTCGTGTGCGACTCTTTGCAGCCCCAAGGACGGCAGCATGTCAGGTTTCCCTGTCCTTCACTATCCCCCAGACTGGCTTCTGCTAATGCAGGAGACCCAGGTTCGATCCCTGGGCTTGGATGATCCCCTGGAAAAGGGAATAACCACCCAGTCCAGTATTCTTGGGTCTTCCTAGTGGCTCAGCTGGTAAAAAAGCCGCCCCCAATGTGGGAGACCTGGGTTCAATCCCTGGGTTTCTTGGGAAACCCCATGGACAGAGGAGCCTGCTGGGCTACAGTCCACGAGGTCATCTGAGCAGCTAGCACGTTCAGGGACATTGGCCAGCACTTTTTTTTGTTTGTTTGTTTTTAGCCCTGTGAAGCCACGGGATAAATGTGGAGCATCCAGATGTCTATGTAGAAAACATAGGGACAGAGTTTAAGTTTGACTTTCTGTTCTTGTAAGTGTCTTGCTGATAGAATGCACAAGAAAATCCTCTAAATCCACCTTTTCTGTGTTGACCAATTTTATCCTTTCTTTACAACTCAAAGAGTACATGATTGGAAAAGTTGTTACCTGTTACTTTTGTGTTATCAAGAAACTGTTGACTTTTAGAGAATCAGTTACATCAAAATGAACCAGACATTCTGTTTTGGGAGAACATATGCTAATTTTATTGGTCCCAAAGGCTAGTACCAAGTTTGTAGAGAAAAAGTGGTAGACTGACCTTGGCCAAACCCCACAGCTAGTTTTTGAAAAATGAGTTTTGTCACCTTATGAACTGGTGGTTTTGAATTTCTAATTATTCTAAATAAAAATAAAATGAAAACAAACACTCTCAAATATCAATGTGGCTTCTTGTCACAATTATACTGAGTCAAAATTTTTATTTATGCCTAGAGAAAAATGAAAATGTAGATAACATTTTGTTCTAGATGTATTTTAAAAAGTCACAGTTTCTTAAGAATATGAAAATAAACACAACTCTATTAAGGTCTAGAGAGTAAGATTCACATGTATGTTTACCATTTAAAAAAACCACCTTATTTTCAACTTTGGACTTGCTCTTTTTTAGGCTGTTCTTCAAGGCCTTGGAAAGTTGGATTTGATCTTCCTTCATGTCAAGTGAACCATTTTAGGGACAGGAGATTTAGGTGTTGAGACATTATTAGTTACCAACACTTACATGAGTACTTAGTTGCTCAGTTGTGTCCAACTCTTTGTGACCCCCCCCCCACCCCCCGCCAGGCTCCTCTGTCCATGGGATTCTCCAGGCAAGAATACTGGAGTGGGTTGCCATTCCCTTCTCCAGGAGATCTTCCCAACCCAGGGATCAAACCCAGGTCTCCTACATTGCAGGCGGATTCTTTACCGTCTGGACTACAAGGGAAGCCCATTAACACCTGAGCTTACAGCACAGGGAGTGCGAATAGCCAGGCACATATCTCAGTCTCTTCTCTCCTTTCCTCCTGAGGTTCTCGTCTCGCCATCATGGTCTCAGAAGGCTTGTTGAGCTGTGCTTGGGTCCTGGATCTAGGCCCAATGTTTGACAGGTTCTTACAGGCTTTTAGAAGCCACACGGTCCAACCTCCTTGTTTTCTATGTCTTACCCAGCTGAGTCGTGAGGGCCAACTCCTTAGAGTGTGACTGTCTGGCGGCACAGAGCCCTGCACCTAGAAGGGCTTCGTGTGTGGTTTTAATGCTTGCTGTCACCGTCTGGAAGTCCTTACTTTCTGAACAAGTGGCTCTACATTTTCATTTCATACTGGGCCCTGCAAATTATGTTGCTGGTCCTGGAAGCCCTACTGATGTGCTTGTGTCTTAATGAATCATAAAATGGTTTGATTTTAAAAGAGTGGCAAGGATGAGCGATAGTGGAGAGTGAGAGTGCCCAAAAGCTCTGCAGGAGAGAGAAGCTCATGATGCACCAGGAGCCCTCCTGGGAACCTCCAGAACATCACGTACCCCTTGGATTTGTCTTGTCTGCAAGTAACACTGGCGCTGTCTTTAGACAGTAATTTATTCCTTATCTACATTCTGAATCTCCACTTTTCCTCTTAAAACCTGTTTCCTTTTGTTCTATTCTCCCTACCAACAACCAGCCATTATCTCCTATGTACTTAAAAGTCATTATAGTCACCCCTCGACACTTTTGCAGGCTAAGAGATCCTAATTCTTTTATCTATCAGCTTGAATGCTTTTTTTTTTTTTTAAATTGATGCTTCCTCAAAGAAGAACAGCTAGCCAGTTCAGGTGGCATTGTTACAATCAGGCCGCAATTAATTTTACTTCTAGCTACACTGTTGCCAAGGAAAGCAACAAAGAAAGACTAGATGGCATGGATGAAAATCGCTTTTTGGAGTGAGGCTAAAATTAGCCAAACATTTTGTAATTACAAAGTAATTTGAAAATCAAGTAGTTAGACTAAAACATTGATCAGGAAAAGGAGATTGGGAAGGAAAGAACAGAGAAATTCATTGAAAACAACCTCCCCCTTAGACCAGAGGGAGTTTTTGAGAGAAAGTAGATTGCTGCTAATAGAAATACCAAAGTCCATTATTTTGGTGAAGCTCAGAGAATGAGAAATGTGGGCTTCACAGACCAGGGAACTGAGTTCTCCCCAGCCCAGGGTACATCTGTGTCTGCATGCGAACAATTCGCATACACGTATCCATAGGGAAATGTAAAAATATTATATTTATTGCATTTATTATGTATTAAATATATTTATTATGTACTAAATATATATTATTATATTTATTGTGTAAAAACATTATATTTTATGTTTCAAATATAGTGTTCAAATACTGAATACAAACAGGGGACACAATTGTATATGCAGAAAGGTTAGAACACAAAGTAGTGACAAAAGGAATAGGGGCTTGATTTCTGTAACACCAAGTGTTTCTCTAGTAATTCACATTAGAGAGACTGTTTTAATTTCCACAAAATGGGGTGTTGGATATATTTGAGGTCCCTGATGGCTCAGAAGGTAGAGTCTGCCAGCAATGCAGGAGACCCAGGTTTGGGTTGGGATGATCCCCTGGAGAAGGGCATGGCTACCCACTCCAGTATTCTTGCCTGGAGAGTTCCGTGGACAGACAAGCCCGGCAGGTTACAGTCTATGGGGTGGCAAAGACTCAGATATAACTGAGCAGCTAGCTCTTTCACTTTTTAGACATATCAGAAAACCTTTATTATATGTCTCTGAGGTTGACGGTCCAGTGGAGGCTGAATAAAGGAGTCTTCCTCAGTGTGGACCTCAGTGGACCACCGAGCCCCTCCCAGAGGTACTGACGAGGGCCCCTGTGTTGGGAGGAGTGAGTGGCCTGCCCAGCAGTGGGGTGTGGGGAGCCCCTGCCTTCCACATCCTCTGTGTCTGCTCCTGGGCAGATGGTTTACTTTCTCTGCATCTCCATCTTCTTGTGTCTAAAAAGGGCTGAAATACTGACCCACCTGAGCACTGTTGTGAAAATAAATTAATAGATGGCAAAGGGATGTGAAAAATTAAAACATTGTTTTTATACATTGAAAATACTATTTTTAATAATATGAAAATTGAAGGAAAAATTTTACTGGGTGGATGAGTGTTCCCTATGCTCTCTGCTATGGAGACACAGGTGGGAACTGGGCTGGTGTTGCTCTTAGAACTTCCGTTTACTGAGGAACAAAAACAGTGTTGGTAGTGGCAAGTTCTGACATTTATATTGCATTTTTTGTACCTGAAAATAACAGACTGGCTCCAAAACAAAGCAACAGACTGGTTCCAAATCGGGAAAGGAGTACATCAAGGCTGTATATTGTTACCCTGCTTATTTAACTTATATGCAGAATACATCAGGCAAAAGGTTGGGCTGGAAGAAGCACAAGCTGGAATCAAGATTTCCAGGAGAAATAATAACCTCAGAAACACAGATGACACCACCCTTGTGGCAGAAAGTGAAGAACCTCTTGATGAAAGTGAAAGAGGAGAGTGAAAAGGCTGGCTTAAAACACAGCATTCATAAAACTAAGATCATGGCATCTGGTCCCATGGCAAACAGATGGGGAAACAATGGAAACAGTGACAGAGTTTATTTTTCTGGGCTCCAAAATCACTGCAGATGGTGACTGTAGCCATGAAATTAAAAGATGCTTGCTCCTTGGAAGATAAGCTATGACCAACCTAGACAACATATTAAAAAGCAGAGACATTACTTTGCTAACAAAAGTCCATCTAGTCACAGCTATGGTTTTTTCAGTGGTCATGTATGGATGTGAGAGTTGGCCTATAAAGAAAGTTGAGCGTCGAAGAATTGATGTTTTGGAACTGTGGTGTTGGAGAAGAATCTTGAGAGTCCTTTGGACTGCAAGGAGATCAAACCAGTCAATCTTAAAGGAAATTAGTTCTGAATATTCATTGCAACGGAGAAGGCAATGGCACCCCACTCCAGTGCTCTTGCCTTGAAAATCCTATGGACGGAGGAGCCTGGTAGGCTGCAGTCCATGGGGTCTCAAAGAGTCAGACAGGACTGAGTGGCTTCACTTTCACTTTTCACTTTCATGCATTGGAGAAGGAAATGGCAACCCACTGCAGTGTTCTTGCCTGGAGAATCCCAGGGACGGGGGAGCCTGGTAGGCTGCCATCTATGGGGTCGCGCAGAGTCAGACACGACTGAAGCGACTTAGCAGCAGCAGCATTCATTGGAAGGACTGAAGCTGAAACTACAATATTTTGGTCACCTGATGTGAAAAATTGACTCATTGGAAAAGACCCTGGTGCTGGGGAAGACTGAAGGCAGGAGGAGAAGGGGACGACAGAGGATGAGATGGTTGGATGGCATCACTGACTTGATGAACATGAGTTTGAGCAGGCTCTGGGAGCTGGTGAGGGACAGGGAACTGTGGTATGCTGCAGTCCATGGAGTCTCAAAGAGTCAGACACAACTGGGTGACTGAACTGAACTGATACCTGAAAATTTGACTGACTCTACATATTCAAGATGAGAATACCACAAGCCCTGTCTGGGTTTGAGTCCAAGTTTACAGATGAGAAAATTGAGGCTCAGGATTTCCCTGGTGGTTCAGTGGTTAACACTCTGCCCTTCCATTGCAGTGGCTCAGGTTCTATTCCTTGTCAGAGGAGTTAAGATCCCACAATGTGTGAGACATGGCCAAAAAATAGAAAGAAAATTGAGGCTTAAGGAGGTCAAGTATCTCAACTTAGTTTTCTTATCTGTAGATGGAGATATGAATAGTGCCTCATGGGACTCTTGTGAATGTTGGGGCTCAGGGCAGGCGACTCCAGCTATGCCAAAGCGGCATGCTGATTAGTTTGAATTAAAGTTACTCAAGAAACAACTTGAGTTGTTGAGTGTAAGAGGGACACTCTGACCCCCCTCTTTATCTCCCAGAAAACAGGAAGTAAGTCTCTGCTATGAATGGTACCCGCCCTGTCTCAGGTGGTAGAGACACATCCTTATCGCCATTTGTGGGAAATTCAGGGCTGATAAGGATGTCAAACAAGCCTTATTACTGCTTTACTGATGTACTACACCAAGCCCAAACTTTTTTGTTTTGTCAGTTCTTCATAGATTTGTTGTTGTTTTTTTTCCTAAAAAGTATAAAGGCTGTCTGCTTTGATCATTTCTTTAGGTCCTCTATGAGACTTTTGTACGTACAAAGTTAAATTTGATTTTCTCCTGTTACTCTGTCTTGTGTCCGTTTAATTATTAGATCAGCCAAAAGAATTCAGGAAGGGTCGGGGGAAATTTTCCCCTTCCCAGACATAAGGATTAATTGGAACAACAGTGTATATAAAGCTAATGGCTGGGCAGTTCAGTTCAGTTCAGTTGTATCTGACTTTTTGTGACCCCATGGACTGCAGCACGCCAGGCTTCTCTGTCCATTACCAACCCCCAGAGCTTGCTCAAACTCATGTCCATCAAGTTGGTGATGCCATCCAACCATCTCATTCTCTATCATCCCCTTCTCCTCCCACCTTCAATCTTTCCCAGCATCAGGGTCTTTTTCCAATGAGTCAGCTCTTCGCATCGGGTGGCCAAAGTATTGGAGTTTCAGCTTCAACATCAGTCCTTCCAATGTATATTCAGGACTGATTTCCTTTAGGATGGATCTCCTTGCAGTCCAAGGGACTCTCAAGAGTCTTCTCCAACACCACAGTTCAAAAGCATCAGTTCTTTGGTGCTCAGCTTTCTTTACGGTCCAACTCTAACATGCATACATGACTACTGGAAAAACCATAGCCTTGACTAGACGGACCTTTGTAAATACCTTCAAAGTTGTTAATCATTATTGCTATGTATTAATACATATAGATATCCATCTCCCAAACTTATTTGACGTCACTTGGTGGCCTTTTCTTTCTCTCTCTCTGTCTTTCTTTGTAAGGGGTAATGCTAGAAGGTGGTTGTAGGCAGTAAGTACATCAGAATTTCAGAGACCAGAGTGAATGCCTGGAACTTGGTCATTAGAAAAGTCTTCTTGGGAGTGAGGGGATTTGAACAGATGCTTAAAAAGTGTAGGATGTAGCCAGGCAGAAGAAATGCAGAAGCCGCGGTTGGGGATCCAGGGAGCAAAGCCGCCCAGTTTGATATAAGGAGTAAGGGAAATAATGTGGGGAAGAGAGGCTCAGGAGGCCCTTGAATTTTATCTGATGGATAGAAGGAAGCCATTAGTGGCATTTTTAGGGAGAATAATCTGACGTTTTTATCTTCAGTGAATGGATGTTGAAAGGTGTTGACAGTGTCTGGAGGAAGGGACCCTGGCTGGGAAGTTGTTGAATGAGATTCAGGGCCCAGCCTGGATCAGTGGGACAGAGGTATAAACCAGGTGAGATATCAGGGATTGGAGGGAAGAAGCAAGACTGGTGATTGATTTTGGGATTTGAAGGGAGGGACAAAGACGCTCAGGTCTTACTGAGTGGTAGTCTAAAGAATCACACCCCTTAACATTGCTTTATTCTTTTAGTGACTAACTGACTAAGTACTTTCTGAGTGGTTACTGTGTTTAGTACTCTGATTAGGTGCTGAGATTGTTAAAAAAAAAAAAAAGTGAGACTTTGTTCTCAGAATGTTCAAACACTTGTTTCTGTTTTCCACACCTATAATTGCATGTGTTGAGTGTTATGTAGGCATGGAAACAGAAAAGGGTGATGGAGGAGGTAGTATTGGAGCAGGGTCTTCCTTGTGGCTGGGAATTCATCAGGGGTGGGAAACTGCCACATCAGAAATAAAGAAAGTAAGTTGGTGAGGTTGGGAAGGACCTGAATGCATTCTACTTTAGATCAGGGGTCCCTAACCTCCAGGATCTAATGCTTGATGATCTGAGGTGGAGCTGATGTAATAATAGAAATAAAGTGCACAATAGATCTAATGCACTTGAGTCATCTCAAAACCACCCCCCACCCTGGCTGTGGATAAGTTTTCTTTCATGAAAATGATCTCTGCTGCCAAAAGTGTTGGGGACTGCTGCTGGAGATGGACTAAGTACAAAGTGATCGTGGCATACCAGAGTGGGCGTGGCTAGCAGGCACCTGGAAATAAGGATGGGGAGAGAATCTGATTTATAACACATCTGCCAAACTGGCCATAACTCAAACACTCCTTGTGAGGGAGTGCTCCTCACCTCCCAATATGGCTCCTTGCCAAACAGTTCTAACACCAGAGTATGAACTTGGTTCTTAAGGGAACTGAAAGCTACTGGAGGTGTTCAAGCCAGGGATAACTTGATTAGTGGGATGTTGGTTAAAGGAAAATCCTGTGAATCCTGGCAGGATGGACCCGGGAGGAGAGCTGGCAGCTAGGACCCAGGCAAGCAGGGAGGCCATCTGTAATTGTTCAACATTTTCCTAACTCTCCATTGTCACAGTCTTCCTCGCTGAAACTTTTATTTATGGTTTTAGTGTAACTTGACTGGAGCAACGCAGAATAAATCTCTTCCACAGGACAGGTTCTACATTCTTTATGCTCTTTCTTTTTAGAAAACCACCTTTCCCTGGTTCTTTATGCTCCATTTGTAGACTTTCAACATCCTGATCTATTCATTCCGGTATTGGTCAAAGCTTCTGTGTAACTGTTTTCCTGGCGTGTCTGATCTAGGGAGCAGAAGTGAAGGGTGGGGGAGTCATGCAGGAAAGAGAGAGAGTCAATAAAAGATGCACTTCCAGGTCGGCCCTCGCTTGGGAGACAAGCGTTTCATCCCGAGGCAGGGCTCAGGGAACCGGGTGGGCGGCATCTCAGGGCTGTTGGTCCAAGCGAAGCGTTCCCCTTTGGCTTCCATCCCCTTTGGTCAGAGGTGCGCCTAGCTGGGTGTTAACTCTCCTGCCTGAGACTCTCCCGAACCTCACCTCTTGGCAGAGAAGCCCCAGGAAGGATGTGAAGGACAGGAGGCTGTTTCTGAGGCAAGTGCTGACAGGTTCACCTGGGGGAAGTTGATCTGGCCCTAGCACAGTGGCTGGAATGATGGAATGATTCTCTAGGACCTAGAGAATCAGAAATGGGATGCCAGAGGTATCTGATGCCGTTGCTGTCTGCCCAGCTTCTGCTGAGCTCTGGACGTGCTCCAGTCACTACACATCCCTTTCAAGAACTGGTGCTCAGAATTAAATAAGCCCTCCAATATAGTCTATTCAGAGAAGAGTTTAGGGCAGAGAGTAAGGCAAGAGTGAGGGTGGTGGGAAAATAATCTCAGATGAACACGTCAAAAGTACTTGACACCTTGCTGCTGGCGAAGCTCACCAACAAACACCCAAGGTGTGGCAGGCTCTGAGGGGTTAGTGATTGTGCAGGATTCGATCAAATAAGGTGCAATCTTGACCTTACTGAGGGCTCAGCCTAGTTGGGGAGGCTGAAGAAGTGGTCGAGTCATCTTGACGTGGTGTGGGCTACAGTGGATGGAGACACGGTCCAGAGAAGAGCATAATTAACTCGTGGTGATAAGATAAATGAAGCGTCTTTCTCAGGAGCTTGCTCTGGCCTGGTTTCTCATCACGTATGCCATGATGGAGAGACAGAGCGTACGAGGGATCCACCACACCCGGGCTGAGGCACAGCCTAAACTGGCAAAATATAACATCCCCAGGATACCTGCTTTCAAGTCAGCTGTGAAACTATGAGATGCTCCTTATGTTAGAAGCTACATCCAATGCATTTCATTTTAACCAAATATTCCTAGCTTAAAAATTGCCACTTTTCACCTGTGTGTGCATTTGAGTATTTTGAGCCACTGTTCTCTTAGGAATCCTATTTTTCCCATGGGAACCACTGTTTCATATTTTTCTAGTTGTTCCAAAAGAGACCTTGATTGTAAAAGGTCAAACTGAAGATGAAGTGGGTGTTCTTTTCCCCCTCTTCTTCCCTTGCCAAGAACACTGCAGAGCCTTTGTAAACAAAGCTAGAATGAAGACAGTCTAGGGGCGGTTTCAGCTGAAAAAATTACACTTTCTGTGTGTGTTTTCCTTTATAACATGGTGAATTGAAGAATAGCTCAGGAAAATAAGGAACAGGTGTCTGCTGCAGCCTGGAGGGCAGAAGGCCTGGTCAGGAGACAGAGCATCTCCTACTGAGGGCGCGTGTGGCTTCTGACATGGTCCCAGGCATCACGTTAGCCCTTGGGCAGAGAGCAGCGCTGAGCCTGCCATCCTCTGCCCCGCCAGTCCCAGGCCCCCTGACTAACATATGGGAAGGATTTAGAAACAAGGGAAAAGCCCAAAAACCAAATGTGGAGAGAAATTATGTGGCTAGCAGCTGGAATTCATGAAAGTTTCACATTAGGTGAAGGATTGATAGCAAGAAATCCAAAACACCCTTTCCCCAAAGACAGACACATTCATAGCTTAAGGACAAAAAAAGGGCTTCTCAGGATTCTTGGCTTCTCCTTAAATATAACTGTTAAGCTTATGTTTATAAGCTTTTATAAGGGATAGCTATGTCTATACTGGTCATCAATTTGGAATTATTGAATTCAAAGGTGATGTGGTGAGATGCATGAAGAGCCAAAAAATGAATCATAAATTGGGTTGCATGCCTATTTTTTCTTGAGTCTTTTTTTAAGAGATATGTTAATATTAAATGAAAATAATTATTTATGAATGTTTTTCACCTAAGTTATCTTTTTCAGTCCTCTCCACCACATACTGAGAAATAAGTATTTTATAACCTCTCTCTGCTTAAGAGGAAATTGATGCTTCAGGGGATTAATTTGCCCAAGATTACATCGTAGCAGACAAGGCCTGAAACACAGGTCTTCTGATCTTAGCAGCCATGGGTATATCTACTACACTGGGGTTCCTAAACCTGAATGACTTTCCAGACTGGCCCTGGGGCTTTTATATTTTATTGATCCCTAGAGAGGGCTCAGGACTCTATATGCTTGAGAATCTCTGAAGTGATTCTGATGATCAACCTAGTTTGGAATTCAATGTGTTAAGATAAATGAAACTTCATTCTCTCGCCCATCAGTTCAAATTCTTCTTTCCCCTGGGGATGTAGGTGGAGCAAATAGATATTTTGAAGGTCAGCAGAGCCACACCTGGGAAACATTAGAATCCATCCAACCATGCAGCTTGTAACAATTGGGGATGAGCTAGTTCAGTCTGATTACTAGTGCCTGGAAACATGAAGAGGGGAAATTAGACCCTAACAACATCAAATGATATTTCTCAACTTATTCCTAGGCAATGATACACCTATCAAAGTTCTGGGACACACCAGGGGCTGCCAGTATTAGAGATGTAGAACCTCAGGTTGGGAACACTTGGGCAAAACCAACATCAGATGAGCCAGATCGACAGCCATCGAAATACAATATGCTTACCCTTTCTCGGTTTCCCCACAGAGTTGAGAAGTGCAATGCATATGGAAAAGCGGGGCTCCCCTCTGAGAGTAGTCAGGTTCATTCTTTAATGTTTGTGAACTGGAGGTGATTTACATACTTTGATGACGCGGGACCTAGTTTTGAATTCCAGCAGTGTACCTTAGTGCCCTTGGGGAACCATTTTTCTTCCAGCCTCAGTTTCCCCCATACACAAAGGGAGGGTAAATTTAGAGGCTCCAATGAAGTAATGTATAGAAAGTGATCAGCCCAGTGCCTGTAAATAGCAAGCACCATGTAAGTTGTCGTGTTATTTCTGTCTCTTCTATCCATGAGATCTTAAAATTTAATCAGTATAAGGATAGAAATGCTTTAATGGTATCTTAAGCAAACCAGGATTTAAATACAGAAAAATTCACTCTAGTGAAAAGCAAGAGAAGTACATAATACATGAGGGGCTGGGGGTGCGGTGGGGTGGGAGAGTAGAGGGGTGGCCGTGATGGCAAAGATCAGCCAACATCAGAAACTGCATCTTCACAGGGGAGCAAGAGAAAAGTGCACCCAAGAATTTGCAAACCAGGGAATAAAAGCGCCCACTGCACCCGAATGGGCTAGGATAAAGACATGAAAGTCACTTCTGAGAATGACTTTAAATGAAGTCAGCAAGACTGGACTGTAACCTGATTAACTGTATTAACATATCTAAAGAGAGAATTTATCATTCAGAACTGCAGTCTGCCAGCAGGGGAAGAACAGAAAATGGAAAGTCAGAGAGGCAGACATTGGCGACATTGCCCTCCTGGAACTTCCCAGGGGAGGAGGAATCTGAACTAAGGGACTTTGAATATTTCTTCCCCATTGGCAAGACCATCTGCAGGGTGGGATGTCATCTAAGGCTGTGTACCCAATGTCACCACACACTCAAAGTGTAGAACTGACTTACTTTGTGAGCATCTCGTACTTCTCATGAAATACGATTATAATTTAGCTCCCCATACAGTTTTCTTGGGGCTTCCCTGGTGGCTCAGATGGTAAAGAATCTGCCTGGAATGCAGGAGACCTGGGTTCGATCCCTGGGTTGGGATGATCCCTTGGAGAAGGGGATGACTACCCACTCCAGTATTTTTGCCTAGAGAAAAAGTAACACAAGGGACTGAAGATGCTGCTGACCTTTCTGAGGCTTACATTTATCATGGTAAAATCAGAAGGTGGTTTTCTGGTTGATGCCTCAGTCTTTTGTGAAGTTAGGAGGCCAGAGTCAGCCTCCCTGAGTCTGATGATCTCTGGGACTTGAGCTTGGAATGTCCCCGGTTCACACCAGTACCATCTTGGCCAGCAATGAGTCCAACAAGGCAATGTATGTCACCAGTGGTCACCCTAGTGACCTGGGGCCTTGCTGCACACCCCCCACTCACCATGGGGAAAGAGGAAAATCTAAGAACAGGAACCACACACTGGGTTTGAGTTTCAAGCAAACGGGAGGAGTTTTGCCCTGACTGAATTGTGAATCAACTTTATGTGAAAATGGTTTACAGAGAAGAGAAGCATTGCTTTCCCCTTGCTGACCAGGAGTCTCTGGATTTTCCGAATTATCTATTTAAAAGCTCCAGTTCCTCTAACACCACATTTCCTTGTTGTGTCACAGTTCCCAGTTGTCTGTCCATTGCTTTGTTGACCTATCTTTTCCCGAGCTTTCGTATGTCTCATTGGCATCAACTCAAGGCACATAGATGCCCAAACACCTGAAACCACCTGCCTGAGCAGGTCTGAATTTAGACTTCTTTCTTGAGGGGGAGGTTTTCTCACACCAGGTTCCCCACACTGTGGCTACAGCTGTGTTTTTAAAGTGTGTATCTAAACACATCACACTCAACCTTGAAATCCTTTAGTGACTCTCAGTTCAAGTCCCAACTCATTGCCATGTCTTAATAGACAATGTGAGGGCTGCCCTTTGCTAACTGGTCTGGCTCTTCCTTCATTTCCACCTTTCCTTCTAAGGAGGTCTGCTGGGACTTCCCTGGTGGTCCAGTGTTTAAGACTTGAGCTCTCAATGCAGGGGGCATGAGTTCCATCCCTAGTTGGGGAACTAAGATCCTGCATGCCTCTCAGAAAGACCAAAAAAAAAAAAAAAACCAACCCAAATTTTTCTCCTTACAGAGGTCCACTGATCTACTGCATTGAAAATAGTACATATATTCAATAGCCTCTTGGCCTTTGCATATACATTCTCCCCCACCCCTTTTCCTAGTTGCCAGAAACTTTTCCTAGTTGCCTAAAAAGTCCTTAAACTTTTGTTGAGACATCCCTTTCATTGGGAAATTAATTCATTAAAAAATATTTCTTAAATATTTTCAATATGCCAGGCACTAGGTGCTTGGGCTACATCAGTGAACAAAACAGTGAAAGATCTGTTTATCTTATTTGATACTCATGGCCTACTTACTTGTTCTGTCATTCCAAATGGAAGTTTCTAAGTAAGAGTTTCCAAGTGGGAATTTCCAACCTGGGGATTCCCAGGTGGCGCTAGAAGTAAAGAACCTGCCTGCCAATTCAGGAGACATAAGAGATGCATGTTCCATCCCTGGATTGGGAAAATCCCTTGGAGGAGGGCATGGCAACCCACTCCAGTATTCTTGCCTAGAGAATCCCATGGAGAGAGGAGTTGCAGTCCATAGGATCTCTAAGAGTCAGACAGGACAGAAGTGACTTAGCACACATCTTTCCAAAACTGAAAGCTCCCTGAAGACAGGGAGTGGATAGGCATTCATTACTACCATATTCCCAGAGCCTAGAAGAAAGTTTTGGTATATAGCCAGCAGTCAATATCTGTGAGAAACCCTTAGAGAAAAAGCCCTTTATGCAAAGAAAAAAAATTTCTGTAAAGTAAATATTATAGAATGTTTCAGTCCATCCAGTTTTCAGTACAGCCACTGAAGTCTGCTGTTGTGAGGCAAGCAGCCAGAGATGGCATGTCAGTGAATGGTCTGGGGGTGTCCCAGTCACACGTAGAAAACCCCTAAAGGTTCTTCCCAGTTCACAATTCTTTAGTTATTTTATTAATATCTTTTTTGAATTGCTACACTCCCAGCATCTAGAACTGTTGGTGTTTAGTTGCTAAGTCTGTCTGACTCTTTGCAACCCCATGGACTATAGTTCACTAGGCTCCTCTGGCCATGAACTTTCCCAGGCAAGAATATGGGAGCAGGTTGCCATTTCCTCCTCCAGGGGATCTTCCTGGCCCAGGGATCAAACCCACAGCTCTTGCTTGGCAGGCAGATTCTTTACCAGTGAGCCATCTGGGCAGCCCTGCCGGGAACAGAGCAGATATTAGTGTGCCCTTGTTGAATGAAGAATTAAAGTGGATTTAAGGCCAAACTTGTGTTTGAGTCCAAGTCTCTCTGACTTCAAAATCCATGGTCTTTGTATGTCATATCCTGCTGGTTGTTTCATTGAATACAGACATGGGGGATCAGAATTCCAAAGACACCTAGACCCACAGTGCTGGTCAGTTAATCTAAAGCCATGATACTTTTTCTAATCTTGAGATGTCTTGTCCAGTTGGATCCCTCCCCAAATTCATTAGCCCTAAACAATGATGAACCCCTCTTGCTAGCACATGAGGGGTTGGGTAGTGTACAGGGGGCTAAAATCAGCTGGTAAACCACTAATAAAGATAGGTAAGTGCAAATGGGGAAACACCTATGGGATGGAGGTGGTCCAGAGAGGAGAGTAATTTACAGAAAGGGGAGGAGTCAGAGAAGCCTTCAGAAATGTGGGCAGGCCTGAAAAGGATTCCAGGACAGTATACATTGCTGCCCATGAGTCCGAAATGGGGAATCAGGCGCTATCAGACTAAAGTTATAGTCTGAACTGTGGGCAGAATTAAACAGAGCCAGAATTCCTCGTTCCCAGTCATCCATGAAACCACTGGGCACTTCTTATGGTAGAAGCTATATTTCAGTGCATTCATTTTAAACAAATATTCCTAACTCAGCCATTACAGCCTTTTACTTGTGTGTGTATCTGAATACCTTAGGTCAGTCTTCTCTCTTAGGAATCATATTTTCCCAGTAACCCCTTTTTTCTTTTTTTTCATATTGTTCTATATGCCAAAAGAGACCTTGATTGTAAAAGGTCAAGTGGAAGATGAGATGGAGTAAGCCAGCTGGGCTTTGTTTTGTAACCTCAGAGGAAGTGTTGAGTCAGCGCTTGAACTGTTAATTGGAACCCACCCAGCCTGCTGCTCTGCAGCCTGAATTCGTTCCCAGTGTCTCTGGTTCCATATTGGTTTATGACCAATGACTAATGTTTTACCCATGAATCATTAAACCCATCCTGCACTTTCCTGGTTCTCTAATCTCCTTGGAATTCATCCTTGGGTCCAACGGTTCAATGCTCTAGCTTGGTATTAGGATGACTGAGTGAACAGAAATGGCAATAAAAATGTATATGTGATATAACAGCTCAAAATGCAATTCCCTTTAGAGAAGGCTTCTGAGCAAATAAAAATCCTCTCAAACCATTTCAAATCCTTTGAAATACTTGAAGCTTTTGGTTTCCGTTGCACCTTCATGAGAGGTCAACAAATGCAGCAAGAGTATCTGCTAGCTCGGCACACACCTTGCCATGAAATTCAGACTTCATAAGGTGAGCTCTGCTTTCTAATGCTCTTGATTAACTGCACTAATGGAAGAAGGCAGAAGCATGGATAATCTAATATAGATAGGAGCTGATGAATATGTATGTATTTGATGTTCTGGAAAACTGCTTTAAAGGAAATGGTGAGATTTCAGTGATGGCTAAACTTAGGATGAGAAGAAAAGATGTCCAACTTCTTGACTACGGCTCAATTATCTGAAATCCACATCATTTTAAGAGCAGCTGTTTTCACAGAGAGAGCCAGGAATGGCCTGATAACTAGGAAAGAATCTGGCAGACTAAGTGAAAGGGAGGTGACTTGGGGTGAGGAAGGAAGAAGGTATAAGACAAGGGAATGTCCTATTTACAGGAGTAGGGTGGGCACTGAGGGTGGAGGAGGGGGGAGGAGATAGATTCAGTTGCTAATGCTGGTGGGCATTTACCCAAATGTAGAATCTGAAGGTCCTAGCCTAGGTGGGAAGTCCACCGCAAGCTGAAGTAACTGATGGGTACCACATAAGCAGGCAGATGGAGCACAGTGATGGGGAATCCAAAGAAATGTGATGTGATTGATATTCAGGAGTTCAGGGCGAGAAAGTGCAGTCATTCTCTTCTGGGGGGAATGGTAGAGAGAGGGGGCTAGCCTGCATGGATGTGGGTGAGAATGAATAGGGTGCAGCAGGGTATCAGGTTAGGAATGCAGTGTTTCAGTAAACTCAAGGAGATAGAGAAGCGCAGGGAAGCTCGGCGTGATGCAGTCTGTGGGGTTGCAAAAGAGGGCCATGACCTAGGCACTGAACAAGAAGCATATTAAGAGAGTTCAAACTGGCTGCCAGAGGGTGCTGTTGGCGCTGATGTTGAGAACCTGAGTGTGAAGCCAGGAGGATCGGAGAGCCCTGAGGTCCAGACGGGAGGCTGGTCCAGGTGTGTGCCTGACACAGAATGTGGCCAGGGTGACTTTTATGTGCTCTCTTTTGTGTGATATCTGTGGTCTCCAGACACCAGTAAGACTAAAGAATATGGACAAAAAAACTCTTTTCAAGTGGCAGGCCCTATCGGGCATATCCAAGTGCTGCTCCTTGAAGTCCCAGGTGCTCTGAGTGGGCGTTTCCTAGTTGGTCCGGAGTGCTCATGTGGTCAGCACTTTGTCTGCCCAGCACAGTGTCGCTTCAGTCTGAGACGAGGTTGAGTAGCGGCGGTGTGGAGGGAACGGCGCCAGTGGAACAACTAGTCAGGGGAAGGTGACTGGGAGGGGGGTTGGGCAGGCGAATTTTATCAATTTCTTACTGGGGATTCAGAGAAGAGACACTGTAAAAGCTTTCCATAAAGGAAAATTGAGTTATTGGATAGTCGTATATTGAAGACTTCCTAAAGATGTGCCACTAAAAAATTGGTTTTCAGCATTTGTATATTTAGGCTTCCCAGATGGCTCAGATGGTAAAGAATCTGGTTGCAATACGGGAGACCTGGGTTCTATCCCTGGGTTGGGAAGATCCCCTGGAGGAGGGCATGACTGACCGACTCCAGTATTCTTGCCTGGAGAATTCCATGGACAGATGAGCTGGCAGGCTAGAGTCCACGGGGATCGTAAAGAGTTGGGCACGACGGAGTGAGTAACACATTTATGTGTTTAAGGATGTAAAACACCACTCAAACTGCACTGCAGTCCTTCCTGGAATCTTATACCACTCTTTATGCTTACTTAATGAGAGTCATGATTCAAATATTTCCCATTTTTTAAGTAGAAATAAAATGATAGAGTTTTGTCCATCATAACTCCATAAAAGGGGAGTTTCTGGGAGGCTTGACTAAGAGAGGTTCTGTAACTTTGGGCTTAAAAATTAGCTGGTAAAATCTTTTTCAAAACAATGCCAATATTCATACAAGAGAGTTTGTTGACACCCACCATTGGGAGAGGTTAGCCTGATAGCTTAAAGCTAAAGTGGGCTAATGATGAAGAGGCATGTGAGCAATTATTGTGTATCTTTAAAGATTGGATGTGTCTGAATAATTACAGTCATGAGCACCTGAGAGTATGATTAAGATTTTTGTGAGTTGAAGGATGACATGTTTCTTGAAGGATTTCAAAAAGTCAGGTCACTTGTGTGCAGGCATGCTCAGTTACCTTGAGCTTTGAGGACTAAATTGCAAGATGAGCACAGTTGACACACAATGAAACCATCCCTTCACTCTTTCCCCAAAGTTCTCTGTGTGATTTCTCGCTAGTGCACTGCACTAACTCTTGCTGTCAAAATCTAGTTTCACAAGTGCCCAAGCAAATCAATCTTGGGTATTGATCACTCAGGGTCTGCTAATTGCGGGAGCTTAGAATTTGATTCAGTAGTGAAAAGAAAAAGAGGACCACTTGTTTCAAAGATGATATTAAAAAAATGAAAAAATCAATAATTTTCTATATTGATTAAATTTTGAAAGTAATATTTTGGATATATTGGGTTACTATAACATAGTATTAAATTAATTTCACCTGCTTATTTTTTTACTTTTTTGACACAGCTACTAGACAGTTCACTTATATGATTTGGCTCCCCTATCCATGGGATTTTTCCAGGCAAGAATACTGGAAAGGTTTGCCATTTCCTTCTCCAGGAATCTTCCTGACCCAAGAATTGAACCATGGTCTCCTGTATTGGCAGGCGGGTTGTTTACCACTGAGCCACTGGGAAAGCTTTCTTAGAGCATATGTCATGGCAAATGATCCTCTGGCATTCCACGGTGAGCTGTGAAAAGTTCCTGGAACTTTGGTCACCAAGTCCTGGCATTCAGGGACCTTGCTCCTGGGGTCTCTTCTGGGGCTCCTCAGTAGCATCCAGTCTAGGCCACGGCTCTGGGCAGAATCCATTCTCCTGCCTTCTTCACTCCACGCTTCTCTGTCCTCTTAGCTGTGGCTGCTTTTCTTGTACTTGCTTCGCGACTCGAGCTGCTCCCCTCACTGCTGAGTGGGAGAAGAGAAAGAACCTCCTCTCTGACTGTTGCAAACCCTATCTCTGTGTTGTCTTGGGAATCAAGTGGTTTGACCCTACCTCTTACAGATTCTCTGATGATCCAAGTTGCTTATGAACCTTCCTCTGAAAGTTTGCTGTTTTGTTAAATTTTGGGTGTACATTCCCTTGGGCTAAGTTGGAAAGTGATACAAGTATCATCCACTGAGGACTACATTTGGAGTAGTTCCTCTTTGCCTTCCTCTGACTTTTCACATATGAATTTATTCCCTATTCCACATATTGTCCAGCTGTGGAGGCCCAGCCATAGTTCTTCAGGGTTATAGTCACATCCCTCGTCTCTACAAAGGGCCACGTTCTGACTTTCTGAAATGTGCAGAGGATAACCAGCTTGGGTTTTTGTTCTGGAATAATTATTACATGTCGTGTTCTCAATAACGGATAGTGGACAATGGTTGTCAGATATGGATTAAAATACAGTGTCAACTTTATCAAAGGAAAGCTGAGTTGGATGAATGGTAGCCTGGCTTCATCTCATACCCCAGTTGACGCTTGTCCATCAGTCCCTAGCAGAGAGGTTAGAGAATATTGGAGCTCCTGCTGGAGGAAAAGTATTGTTTGGGCAGGAGACAGAGGGGCAGAGTGCCCAGCATGGGGGAATTAGAGCCCGTAGAACAAGGTCGCAAGAGACATGATTGAGCAATTTTTGGTGCTGTAATTTTCCCCTTGGTAAACAAGGTCTTGTGGATTTCAGGTGCTCCTTGACTCACCCATCAGGGAAACCACCCCCCGCCCCCACTAGTAGGAGTGAACAAGTGCGTGAGTGAGGGGATGGAGGGAGAGAACCCATGTGTTTGTCCTCTTCCCTTCGGAAGTGGACAGAAGTTATTCTCTGTGTGGCATGTGGGAGAGGAGAAGGCAGCACGGCTCATATCACACAGTGTAGAAGTTAAACCAATCATAATATTGTAGACTGTCAGAGCCAACAGGACCTGGAGTTCTGTCTGGTCAGATCCAGGATTAGAGATGAGGAAACAGCTCCATGAAAGCAAAGTAACTGACTGGAGGATGCTTCAGATACGTAGCACCATCTGTGTGTTAACACTTCTGGAAGCAAACAAACAGACATCCAGGCTTCTCGTTTAATATGATGTGTGCTTTAGTAGAAAGTTTGCATCTGTGTTTTTGACTTTAAGTGTTTTTAGATCTTAAGATGCAATAAGATTATAGCAACAAGATTATAAATCCAGGAAAGAACTTGCACTTCGGTTTGGCATGTTTGGTGTGAATTTACATGCAACAGCAGAACGAATCCAACTGAGAGATTTCATATTTTCATTTCCCTGCCCTGAATTTGCATAGACCTTGAGTGACAGACCCCAGGAGGAAGGGTGTCTGGCACTCAGAGAATGATATTCGTATGGAAAGAGAACTGGATCTGTGGACTATTTTAGCCAGACTCTGTGTTGAACATGGTACCTGATGAGATCAATATAGAAATCACTAATACAAAGGCCAGTTCTTATTAGTGGAAAGTTTGATTTTAGGGATTAAAGGAAAGTATGTCTCCAACATGAGTAAACTTTAAAGGTGGCATAAACAGTGGCTAGCAAGTAGAGTGGCTAGTGGTATGCACTTCAGTAATCCTGCATCAGTTCATTTATTTGTCTGTTATAATAGTTACGCATTGGATGTAGTTGTTTGTTTACATGCTCTTTTACTTACTAAACTTATATGAAACCTCTGCATGATGTAAGGCGGCAGGCTGGACACTGGGGAGAAATAAGGCTTTACATTTTCTCTCTAGACCTATGTAAAGGATTTTGGTCAAGCTGATTGAAATTTTTGGGTCTCCTCAGTTTTCCCATCTGTAAAATAGAGGGTGAGGATAGCTTTTTTAAAATATCCCTTCAAGTCCTGATATATAGGGGAAATAGATGCTTTTGAGATTGTGGAGGAAGCTTGAAGAGTTTCCCTCGTGCAATTTAAGCTCCTCCTCCCCTTGCCACAAATCACAGTGTCTGAAGCAAAGTGTATTTGTCTCTCATGTGGAGGAAGCAGGGCTTAAGCAATTGAAGCTTTCATTAATGGCAGTTCCATGAGGCTGTCAGTCATTCTCAGTCCTGGGCCATCCTTAATATAGAGCGTCTGGTGCAGATGGCTGCTGGGATAGGCGTGGACACATTCAAGCGCTGGGAAGGCTCGGGCATGTGATCCTTCAGCTGAGAACACTACAACCCTAACACAACTGAGTTCTAAGAGTAAGAAGGGTATAGTGGGTGATGGGATCATGAAATATTGTTTGGAAAAGAAAACTTGCACTCGTTCATTGAGATGAGCTTAACTCTGTTCCAACAAAAGGCAGGAAGATTTTCAGTGCTGGAGGATGTTGGGGGCACATTGGTCAATGTACTGGTTTAATTGTTACTAGTGGAAGTTAAGCTCCTACCCTTGCACAGAGGCTGGGCGATAAGGGTGCTGTTTTTCTAGAATTGCATTTCAAAGGGATAACTTCCAAGTCCTTGAGAAAGACACTCCTGGATTGTAGAAGGTTTATTTCTCAAAGGGGCAGGGAAAGAATTTGCAATTCCAGTTTTTCTAAGCTACATGCTTTAGGGAAAGGGATGGTGGTGTCAGGGGGCAGTTGTTAGGTAGTCTCTACCTGTCTAAAGTTGAGGCAAGCTGAGGGAGGTGCAAGGCTTTCTTGGTGTTGCCTGTGTGGTGGAATTTATTCCATTTTGCTGCAGTTTGGTTAGCAATAATAATATCTTGGAAATATTCCCTTCATAGGAAAGGTAAGCTTCAGCCCCAGTTACTTTCTGAAGTGTTCACAATTCTTAGATCGTGGAATCTGAGTGGATGAGACTGTGCACTGCATATTAGGAGGGGAGGATGAAGATGCAGGTCACCACAGCTTAACCACCTCGAGCTATGGTGTCTGTGAACAGTCTGGGGACTTCATGACTCCAGCGTCAGGTGAAAGCAAGTTTCAGGTCCCGACAGCAATTATAAGTGAGTGGCATTGGGTGTGAAAACTTCCTCACTGCTGTTCCTAACAAACTCTCTATTGAAGACTGAGCCATTGAGGTGTCTGCATGATTTGAGTCTGTTTTCTTTCCCCTTAAAGGTGACAAGCTCTAATTTTATTTTATTCTTGGTAAACTCGAAAATGAAAGGTCCTGCCTGGGCTGTGTGGGAGAAGCCGTGCGCGCCTTTGCATTCAAGGTGAGCAGCACATAAATGTTTTCTTAATGTGCCTCAGACACGTTTAGAGGCAGAGAGAAGGGAACAAGCCTGGCAGGCTAGTGAGCCCATCTCCCGTCCTTTGCATTGATTTAAACTGTCTTCCTCGAGTGTGCCTTTTGGAATTTTGAGCAAACTAATTTTCTATATCCCCAGGAGCTGACACTTGTCACAATTCCATTTCAGAATGTTTTTTTCTGACATGGCAGACCTCATTGTCCAGATATTTTTCTGCATCGGTTCTATCTTATTTTTTCTTAGCTAGCCAGGCTAGTCCATGAGATCAGACCCCATCAAGGAGATGGAGCTGGGAGAACAAAGCCCGAAGAATAACTGTGTTACATTAGAATTTTACTCTGAAGTTACATTTCAAGAGATGTGGTTTAACACTTAATATATCTCCAAATCCATGTAATAAGAAGTTAAATTATATTTTGGCTGCATTTATTAATATTTTCCTTTTTCATATGCCCAGTGTTTCCCCACGTATTGAATGTTTTGATTATTTTACATACTGTGCTATTTTCCACATTTTTAAAGCCCTGAATAATATTAAGTCATTTCAAATTAATTTAATTTGCATATATAGAAAATACTGTTAGGTACAATGGAATTCCAGCTTTTGAAAGTTGATGATAGGAAAATATTCTAGATCAATTTAATAGAGCATTAGAAAGACACAACAGATCAGAGGTTCCATTTTTACTGAAAGGCTGAATGGCAGAAAGAGAATACTCAGGCTTTTCCTGGTGGTTCAGGGGTTAAGAATCTATGTGCCAATATGGGGGGCATGGGTTCAATCCCTGGCCCAGGAACTAAGATCCCATGTGCTGCAGAGCAACTAAGTCTGCAAACCACAAGTACTGAGTCCCTAGTTTAGAGCCTGTGACCCGCAGCGGGAGAAGCCGTCACATGCGGAGCCCATGCCTTGCGACCAGAGCAGCCCCCGGCTCCATGCGGCTGGAGCAGGACACAACAACGAAGGCCCAGCACAGCCAGGAATTAATAAACAAAAATTAAAGAAAGAAAGAGGATACTTAGATATAAATATTAAAATGATCATATACAACCAAACTGAGCAGCTAAGTTGGCAGAGGGAATATTTAATGAGATGATGGAAGAAATGATATGGTGGCTACATGTCCATCCAATAGGGGAGTCTGTTTTCTGGTCAGAAAATTGTTTTTCTCTCCTAAGCATTTGAATATAACACTCTGTTCTTTTGTTATGCCATGTGAATGTGCATCAGAGAGAGAGAGAGAGAGAGAGAGAGAGAGAGCGAGCAAGTAGCACAGAGCTATGACAACAAGCCAACAGAAATAAAAAACATCCCTAAGGAATAAATATGGGACATGGTTGACATGTTGGATATTACTTGCCTCTCTTACCAGTGCCATTAGGAAAGGCTATATTTACAAGGCACATTGAGCCAATATATATAATGGGCTGGAGGAAGCCACAAGCTGGACTCAAGATTGCCCGGAGAAATATCAATAACCTCAGATATGCTGATGACACCACCCTTATGGCAGAAAGTGAAGAAGAACTAAAGAGCCTCTTGATGAAAGTGAAAGAGGAGAGTGGAAAAGTTGGCTTAAAGCTCAACATTCAAAAAACTGAGATTATGGCATCCGGTCCCATCACTTGATGACAAATAGATGGGGAAACAGTGGAAACAGTGGCTGATTTTATTTTTGGGGGCTCCAAAATCACTGAAGATGGTGATTGCAACCATGAAATTAAAAGACATTTACTCCTTGAAAGGAAAGTTATGACCAAACTAGACAGCATATTAAAAAGCAGACATTACTTTGTCAACAAAGGTCTATCTACTCAAGGCTATGGTTTTTCCAGTGGTCATGTATGGATGTAAGAGTTGGACTATAAAGAAAGCTGAGCATCGAAGATACTTTTGAACTGTGGTGTTGGAGAAGACTCTTGAGTGTCCCTTGGACTGCAAGGAGATCCAACCAGTCCATCCTAAAGGAGATCAGTCCTGGGTGTTCATTGGAAGGACTGATGCTGAAGCTGAAACTCTAATACTTTGGCCACCTGATGCGAAGAGCTGGCTCATTGGAAAAGACACTGATGCTGGGAAAGATTGAGGGCAGGAAGAGAAGGGGATGACAGAGGATGAGATAGTTGGATGGCATCACCGACTCAATGGACATGGGCTTGGGTGGACTCTGGGAGTTGGTGATGGACAGGGAGGCCTGGCATGCTGCAGTTCATGGGGTCACAAAGAGTCGGACATGACTGAGTGACTCAACTGAACTGAACTGATTTCTCTATAATTGGTAACATCACCTCTGAAATGCTGATAAGCAAATATTTCTGACCAGAAAAACGTGGGACATACAGGAAAGGATAAGAAAAAAATGAAAAGAAGATACAATAAAGAAAAGACTAAAAGAAAGACTACCTTTTTAGCTTCTTGGATTAAAGAAGCTACTGTTTTCAATGTGGTGTTATTCAGTTGCTAAGTCATGTCTGACTCTTTGCGACCCCATGAACTTCAGCATGCCAGGCTTCCCTGTCCTTCACTATCTTCCTGAGTTTGCTCAAACTCATGTCCACTGAGTCGGTGATGCCATCCAGCCATCTCATCCTCTGTTGCCCCCTTCTCCTCTTGCCAGTGTGAGGAGTTAGACATTAATTACTTAGTTACTTCCTTAACATAACAGTAAATGATTCTTTGTTTCTATGGGTAATTGTTTAACTGAAAGGTAAACTGTTTCTAAAATTTTCATTTTCTTTATTCACTTATTCATTAATTTTGTCATTCACTTATTTGTTTATAAATCTGATCACTCATTGAATAAATAAAAACCAGAGTTTGAGTCCCAGCATTCTACACCTATCCTATTACTGTTTTCATAGGAAAACAAAAGTTTTTGGTTTTTGTCCTTTTTTTTTTTTTTTCTTTATGGAGCTATACTGGCTGACCTCTCTTGATTATTCTAGTGAAGACTCTGCTACTCAAAAGTCAGCAAATAAGGAAGCTATACAACACCCTGTACAGAATTCTGGCTTAACAAATGGATCCTACAAGATACACTGGCAGGGCAGCCAGTAAACACAGACTTCAAGTATGTTTATTTATTTCTTTTCAATGATCATATATACAGTCAACATGAAACATGACAGTGATGGTTGGCTCTGAAAAACCAGACAGATGCTACCACTTTAAAAACCATCAGCCACCATGAACCCTCAGGGAAAGGTTTTATTAAAAGGAATTAAATTCAGCAAATTATCATTCTTTCAACCCAGAAGAGATAATGAGATATTCGCAACAGGATTAGCCCATGCTAGCAAAGTGATGCTCAAAATTCTCCAAGCCAGGCTTCAACAGTACATGAACCGTGAACTTCCAGATGTTCAAGCTGGGTTTAGAAAAGGCAAAGGAACCAGACATCAAATTGCCAACATGCAGAGGAACCAAAGATAAAATTACCAACGTTTGCTGGATCACTGAAAAAGCAAGAGAGTTCCAGAAAAATACCTACTTTTGCTTTATTAACTACATCAAAGACTTTGACTGTGTGGATCACAATAAACTGTGGAAAATTCTTCAAGAGATGGTAATACCAGACCACCTGACCTGCCTCCTAAGAAATCTGTATGCAGGTCAAGAAGCAACAGTTAGAACTGAACATGGAACAACAGACTGGTTCCAAATTGTGAAAGGAGTATGTCAAGGCTGTATATTGTCACCCTGCTTTTTTAACTTATATGCAGAGTACATCATGCGAAATGCCAGGCTGGATGAAGCACAAGCTGGAATCAAGATTGCCGGGAGAAATATCAATCACCTCAGATATGCAGATGACACCACCCTATGGCAGAAAGTGAAGAAGAACTAAAGAGCCTCTTGATGAAAGTGAAAGAGGAAAGTGAAAAAGTTGGATTAAACTCAACGTTCAGAAAACTAATGCCATGACATCTGGTCCCATCACTTTATAGCAAATAGATGGGGAAACAATAGAAACAGTGAGAGACTTTATTCCTTTGGGCTCCGAAATCACTGTAGATGGTGACTGCAGCCCTGAAATTAAAAGATGCTTACTCCTTGGAAGATAAGCTATGGCTAAACTAGACAGCATATTAAAAAGCAGACAGATTACTTTACCAACAAAGGTCCATCTAATCAAAGCCATGGATTTTCCAGTAGTCATGTATGGATGTGAGAGTTGGAGTACAAAGAAATCTGAGCACCAAAGAATTAATGCTTTTGAACTGTGGTGTTGGAGAAGACTCTTGAGAGTCCCTTGGACTGCAAGGAGATCCAACCAGTCCATCCTAAAGGAAATCAGTCATGAATATTCACTGGAAGGACTGATGCTGAAATTGAAACTCCAATACTTTGGCCACCTGATGGGAAGAACCGACTCATTGACCCTGATGCTGGGAAAGATTGAGGACAGGAGGAGAAGGGGATGACAGAGGATGAGATGGTTGAATGGCATCACTGACTTGATGAACATGAGTTTGAGCAAGCTCTGGGAGTTGGTGACGGACAGGGAAACCTGGCATGCTGTAGTACATGGTGTCACAAAGAGTTGGACATGACTGAGCGACTGAACTGAACTGAACTGCCCCTGTAAGAGGTTTGCCTGAATATAGAGAACAGTGTAGATTCTGTCTGTGGAGAGAGAAATGTGGGTGTTCACTCAAATAGTGAAGACACTTGGCAACTTGTTAATTGCTTTAGTCACTCTATCTAAACATTTTAACACAGTTTCTTGGCGTATCTTACTAGGCAGAACTCTAAAGAGTAACTCTGGTATGGAGTGAAAAATCATATCTTTGCAACGTGGTAAAAATGAATCGATACAGTCAATTTAGTCAATTTTTACATTTGATGTGGAGTAGATTATTTAATTAATGGAGTCTTCCGCTTCCCCATCATGTTTTGATTCAGGGTCTTTTGAGTGCTGGAGCAGAGTTTTTCCAGTTGCTCCTGGAAGAAGGAGAACTTGTCACAGGCCTTCCTAGGGAGCTGTTCAGAGGCAGAACAACTTTGGCTCTCAATGAGGACTGAATTTTTCTCCTTCGTGTCTGGCTCCAATATGCCCCAGGCTGGGAATCTAATTACTCTAGCTCAGTTTTCCCCGCCAAGCCGTAAGTAAGCCCATGGACTAGTTGACCTTGGGTGGTCTGTCTAATTAGCTCTGGCCAGGGTGCTGAGGAGGGAGAGGAGGCGGGGTGTCAGAAGCAGAGCGGGTGCTTTGCTAGTGATTGTAGCTGGGACAGCGATGCCTCTGAAGGGGCATGCTCAGGTTTGCTCAGTGTGGTACCAGCAGCGTCTGGTTGACATCACAAGAATGAGCAATTTACAATGTGCACGTCAAAACAGACTCCATTACTTACTTTTAGTTTTTTCCTTTAGTTTACAGCAATAACTATCACTTTTATAATTATAAAATTGGCACAACTTTATTGAAATCAGTTTTTAAACTAATGAAGAGTGAAAAGAAGAAAACTTTATTGGATTTTTAAGTTGGGTCTTAAAACAAGTTTAATCTATTCATATTTCTTGTTACAAATGATAGGTTCGGTTCAGTGTAACTTTATTCTATACTCTTTTATTCTTAAAAATAAAATTTTTTGCTTCTTTTCTTTTCTATTTGGTGTATTTTTCTTTGCTACTTTCAATAATTTAAAAGTTTTAGACCTATTTTCAGTTCAGTTCAGTCTCTCAGTCGTGTCCGACTCCATGAACCACAGCACGCCAGGCCTCCCTCTCCATCACCAACTCCCAGAGTCCACCCCTAACCCATGTCCAGTTGGTGATGCCATTCCACCATCTCATCCTCTGTCATCCCCTCCTCTTCCTGACCTCAATCTTTCCCAGCATCAGGGTCTTTTCTTCCCATCAGGTGGACAAAGTATTGGAGTTTCAACTTCAACATCAGTCCTTCCAATGAACACCCAGGACTGATCTCCCTTAGGATGGACTGGTTGGATGTCCTTGCAGTCCAAGGGACTCTCAAGAGTCTTCTCCAAGACCAAAGTTCAAAAGCATTAATTCTGTGCTCAGCTTTCTTTACAGTCCAAGTCTCACATTCATACATGACCACTGGAAAAGCCATAGCCTTGACTAGATGGACATTTATTGGCAAAGTAATGTCTCTGCTTTTTAATATGCTGTCTAGGTTGGTCATAACTTTCCTTCTGAGGAGTAAGTGTCTTTTAATTTCATGGCTGCAATCACCATCTGCAATGACTTTGGAGCCCAGAAAAATAAAGTCAGCCATTGTTTCCTCTGTTTCCCCATCTATTTCTCATGAAGTGATGGGACCAGATGCCATGATCTTAGTTTTCTGAATGTTGAGCTTTAAGCCAACTTTTTCACTCTCCTCTTTCACTTTCATCAAGAGGCTTTTTAGTTCCTCTTCACTTTCTGTCATAAGGGTGGTGTCATCTGCATATCCGAGGTTATTGATATTTCTCCCGGCAATCTTGATTCCAGTTTGTGCTTCCTCCAGCCCAGCGTTTCTCATGACGTACTCTGCATATAACTTAAATAAGCAGGGTGACAATATACAGCCTTGACGGACTCCTTTTCCTATTTGGAACCAGCCTCTTGCTTCATGTTCAGCTGTAACTGTTGCTTCCTGACCTGCATACAGGTTTCTCAGGAGGCAGGTCAGGTGGTCTGGTATTCCCATCTCTTTCAGGATTTTCCACAGTTTATTGTGATCTACACAGTCAAAGGCTTTGGCATAGTCAGTAAAGCAGAAGTAGATGTTTTTCAGGCACTCTCTTGCTTTTTTGATGAATCAGCAGATGTTGGCAATTTGATGTCTGGTTCCTCTGCCTTTTCTAAAACCAGCTTGAACAACTGGAAGTTCACTGTTCACGTATTGCTGAAGCCTGGCTTGGAGAATTTTAAGCATTACACTACTAGTGTGTGAGATGAATGCAATTGTGCAGTAGTTTGAACATTCTTTGGCATTCCCTTTCTTTGGGATTGGAATGAAAACGGACCTTTTCCATTCCTGTGGCCACTGCTGAGTTTTCCAAATTTGCTGGCATATTGAGTGCAGCACTTTCACAGCATCATCTTTCAGGAATTGAAATATCTCAATTGGAATTCCATCACCTCTACTAGTTTTGTTCATAGTGATGCTTCCTAAGGCCCACTTGACTTCACATTTCAGGAGGTCTGGCTCTAGGTGAGTGATCACACCATCGTGATTGTCTGGGTCATGAAAATCTTTTTGTACAGTTCTTCTGTGTATTCTTGCCCCCTCTTCTTAATCTCTGCTGCTTCTGTTAGGTCCATACCATTTCTGTCCTTTATTGAGCCCATCTTTGCATAAAAAAGTTTCCTTGGTATCTCTAATTTTTTTGAAGAGATCTCTAGTCTTTCCCATTCTATTGTTTTCCTCTATTTCTTTGCATTGATCGCTGAGGAAGGCTTTCTTATCTCTCCTTGCTATTCTTTGGAACTCTGCATTCAAATGGGAATATATTTCCTTTTCTCCTTTGCTTTCTGCTTCTCTTCTTTTTACAGCTATTTGTAAGGCCTCCTTAGACAGCCATGTTGCTTTTTTGCATTTCTTTTTCTTGGAGATGGTCTTGATTCCTGTCTCCTGTACAATGTCACGAACCTCCGTCCATAATTCATCAGGCACTCTGTCTATCAGATCTCATCCCTTAAATCTATTTCTAACTTCCACTGTATAGTCATAAGGGATTTGATTTAGGTCATACCTGAATGGTCTAGTGGTTTCCTCCACTTTCTTCAATTTCAGTCTGAATTTGGCAAAAAGGAGTTCATGATCTGAGCCACAGTCAGCTCCTGGTCTTGTTTTTGCTGACTGTATAGACCCTCTCCATCTTTGTATATGTTGTTAATTGATATATATTTAAATCAGTTTTTCTCTGATTTAGTGTTCTTTTATTCCCTTCTTTTCTCCCTCGTTCCAGGTATCCTTGATATAATCTGATGTGTTAAATTCATATTTTTATTTTACATTTTCATTATTTTATATCATAACTGTTATATTTAAAGAATTATTAAAATCATGTTATGTTTTATTACACTGTTATCTGTAATTATTTGAATTCTATCATTAGATGTCTTCATTACTGATTAGAATTTTTTAATACTAAAACTTACCAATTTTTTAATTTAAATTTTGAAGTAAGTATTTTTGGAAAGAGCATACGGGTCTCATACATTCTTTACTTTTTTATGTCTGAGAATGTCCCTGTTATCCTGGTTGTGAACAGATTATTTGCATCATATTTCTTTCCCCCAGAAATCTTTAAACTTTTTCCAGTGATAACTGTGGTGCTTAGCAATGTAGGTGAGAAATCTAAACTAGCTTAATTTTGTTGTCATTGCTATTTTGTTATTTGTTATTTCCTATTCTGATAATATAATTTTTTATCCTTAAAATGAAATGACCAGAAAGCATCTTGGTTTTGGAATCTTTTATAACCCAAATCATGTATGCCCCTCTCCAAATTCATTTTGAAACCATAACCCCTGGTATATGTCAGAATGTAACTACATTCAGAGATAGAATCTTTCAACATGTGATTAAGTTAAAATGAGGCTGTTAGGGTGGACTCTAATCCAGTCTAACTAGTGACCGTATAGAAAGAGGAACTTTGGACACACAGTGATTCTCCAGGGATGTGCACATAGGGGAAAAACTGTGTAGATGTAGTGAGACGCAGCCAAGCCTGCCCACACCTGGATCATGAACCTCCCGCCTCCAGAGTGTGAGGAGTAACTTTCTCTTGTTTAAGCCAATCCAGGGTGTTGTTTTTGCCATAATAACCCTCATAAACTAATATAGAATCTTTTAACAAATACTGTCTGACACTTGTTAACCTCCTTTAGTTTGAGCACTTTAGTTTCTCTTCAGCTTAGGAAAGTTCTATTATTTTTGCTTTTTTTCCTGTTTTCTGCTTCTGCAGTTCTTACTATAGTGAACTGGATCTGTCCCCTTTGCCTCTTAACTTTTGGGCCTGTTAATCTTTCTGTTGACTTTTACTTTTTTGTGATAGTGGATCTGTTGTTCAGATGCCTTCACTGTAGAATCTAACTTGGACTTAATAGTTGTCAGTGCATGAGGTCTTTTATTATTTCAGAGACCTACTCACACCTGTCCTAGTTTCTTGAATGTAATGTCTTGTGATTGTTGTTAAGAATGCACATTACAGCTTTGTAAAGTTTTCCTTTAGCTAAACTAGTTCATTGGAGGAAGCTGCTTTGGTTTCTTAGCATGGTGCCCTTCATTTGAACTTCCATGTGGCTTCATGCACCCTGTGATTCTTCTTTGTCCTTTGGAGGGTTGGTCTATGCCTGTCAGAATTAGAAGTTTTACGGATGCCTGTCCTCTTACTTGATGGCCAGCAATTCCATCTCATACAAGGAATTGTGGGTTAGGTAGGTCCTTGCTCCAATCTGCACGGTCGCTAGCAGAAACCCCCCACTGTTTCTGTCATGTGGATATTGCTGTCCTCTAGTTCATAGCACTTTTGCTTAATTTCCCCTAGTTGGATATTCTGTTGGTCATTTAGATGGAATTTGGGGAAGGTGAAGAATTAAAAGTATGGCATAAATGGAATGTTTCTCTAGTTAAGAAGACAATTACAATTGGAGGTTTGCACAAAGTGGAAGTGGGGGTGAGGGAGCCAGGGTTTTGCCAGCTGCTTCATGATCTGCTTACATATCTGTCTCCACTGCTATACTATTCTTAGCGGCTGTAGCACAGTGGGTGTTCAGAAATGTTTGATGGTTCTACACTCAATCCCGCGTGTTCCTAAAGCCTCAGCCTCACCGATGACTGATATTCATCAAGGGCAGGACACCTCCCTGGGGCAGAGGGCTGACTCTTCATTACTATCTTGATTTCTTTGAGTATTTTACTTAAGATTTTTGCTTTAAGTACTTTGCTTTGGATGTTGAAAATTGTTTGAACACTTGTTTTTGTGTCTTTTTGGGAATCAAAACAAGCTGGCAGATTTCTGTGTTAGTCCTAATTTCAATGGCTGGACATTTACCTATACCAGTTTTAATTCTGGGGGAAATTTTATTTATGTTCCAGGGAATGTAAATTGTTGTTTGCCTGATAGTCTAAGTACTTTGGGAAGTGCTTTCCTAAAAGCATCAAGGTTTTATAAATGTATTCCCATATCCCTCACCTTGCATTTCTGCAACAATATTATTCTGCCTTATATTAAGCAGCTATTCATGTGCCGGCTCTTGTCCATTAGATGTAAGTTCCTTGGAGGGGAGGGGCTATGTGTTACTGACTTCTGGATCACTCTACTTATGTATAACACAATGCTTTGCTCTTTAAGTCTTTGAAGATTTTCCTAATAAATTAAAATAACTTGTTAAATTGCTCCTTTACTATTTTACTTTCTTCTGGGTATT
>CM035294.1:50776646-50790699 GCA_020226075.1 Hydropotes inermis | reverse complement strand
AAAGAGATGGAATACCAGACCACCTGACCTCCCTCCTGAGAAACCTGTATGCAGGTCAGGAAGCAACAGTTAGAACTGGATGTGGAACAACAGCCTGGTTTAAAATAGGAAAAGGAGTATGTCAAGGCTGTATATTGTCACCCTGCTTATTTAACTTACATGCGGAGTACGTCATGAGAAACACTGGGCTGGAGGAAGCACAAACTGGAATCAAGATTGCCAGGAGAAATATCAATCACCTCAGATATGCAGATGACACCACCCTCATGGCAGAAAGTGTAGAAGAACTAAAGAGCCTCTTGATGAAAGTAAAAGAGGAGAGTGAAAATGTCGGCTTAAAGCTCAACATTCAGAAAACTAAGATCACGGCATCTGGTCCCATCACTTCATGGGAAATAGATGGGGAAACAGTGGAAACAGTGTCAGACTTTATTTTTCTGGGCTCCAAAATCATTGCAGATGGTGATTGCAGCCATGAAATTAAAAGACACTTACTCCTCAGAAGGAAAGTTATGAACAATCTAGACAGCATATTAAAAAGCAGAGACACTACTTTGCCAACAAAGGTCCATCTAGTCAAGGCTATGGCTTTTCCAGTGGTCATTTATGGATGTGAGACTTGGACTATAAAAAAAGCTGAGCATCGAAGAAGTGATGTTTTTGAACTGTGGTGTTGGAGAAGACTCTTGAGAGTCCCTTGGACTGCAAGGAGATCCAACAGTCCATCCTAAAGGAGATCAGTCCTGAGTAGTCTGATTGGAAGGACTGATGCTGAAGCTGAAACTCCAATACTTTGGCCACCTGATGGGAACAACCGACTCATTGGAAAAGACCCTGATGTTGGGAAAGATTGAGGGCAGGAGGAGAAGGGGATGACAGAGGATAAGATGGTTGGATGGCATCACCGACACAATGGACATGGGTTTGGGTGGACTCTGGGAGTTGATGATGGACAGGGAAGCCTGGCATGCTGAGGTTCATGGGGTTGCAAAGAGTCGGACATGGCTGAGTGCCTGAACAGAACTGAACTGAAACCTCAAGCCCACATTAATCTTGAATTTTCCAGGGATGAACACTAATACATTTCTTTACTGTTTTAACTGGTTTGTTCTGGGTTTTCTCTTATTTGCAACCCAAATTCTTATGACTGATGCACATATTTTCAGCATATTTAATCATAGAAGCATTTGGGCAGCCTGCTTCATTGATTATTCCCTTTGCTTATTTCCTTGCCCCATTTCAGTTTCATGTTTTTTTCCTTAGGTTTCCAGTTCATATTTGTTAGTGATAATCAATTGTCTATAGTCTTGTAGAATCACAAAATGACCAGAGATCAGTTATTCCTACTTGTTTATTTTTAGATAATAAAGCTAAACACTAATGAGGCTAAATGATGCACCCAAGACCATTACAGTTTTAATATTTTATTCATGACTTAGGATCATTATCAACATTGATTGTTAGGTTGTCCTGTAACACACAGAGGGAGAACTGCTACGTGCAGCTTATTCCCCCTCCCCCCCCCCCCCCCCCCCACTGCCTCATGAATGGAGGAGTTTTTCTACATAGGTCTCCATTTGTGTTTTTCAGTTTATTGCCTTTTTTTCTTTTTTTTTTTTTACTGATGCTTTTGGGAGTTCTTTGATGATTCTTGTTGCTTCTAATCTTATGTCTGCAGTATGATAGGAAAGGAAAGATGGTCACTGAGGCTACTCACGCAGTTCAAGCTGATACCCTCAATTCTACAAACAATATGAAATCAATAGTCACCCAAAGGTGACAGTAACTGTTGTATGACATAGATGGTCATTGAAGTTGTTTTCAGTGATGCTCTGTAGTTTTTTTTTTTTTTTCTGCTTGCTTCTGGTTTGAGGCCATCTAAACAGACTGATAGTGTAGAGAAGAGGAGATGAGGAAGTCTTAGTTCTTTGTAATTTTTGAGAGTTGTTTTGTGTTAAGTATCACTGAACCTCATTAAAAAAGTAAAATGGGTAAATCCAAGTTAGATGATATATTTGGGAAATTGTGCTGTGGCTAATTGAATTTTCCAACTTACTGAAGGGATATTCCTGAAATTCTTCTTGTTGTTAAGATCTTTCCTCAATATGTGAGTTCATTTATTTTTTCTCATAAATCTACAGTGTGGAGGAAATTTTTCTTCCTGATCACTTTGTATCTTGCAGGGCTTCATTGTGAATAACACTGGGTGAAGCCAGGGTGGGTGGTGGCTTCGAGTTGTGTTGTAGTTGACACAGCTAGTATTGGTATATGTCAACAAAATTCCTGTTCACTGCTGTCTTATTCTCCTGAAAGCATTTGTCCTTTCTACCACTTTAGGTTAGGCAGGGCCATGTACCTTCTCTGGTCAAGGAAATAGGAACAGAAGTGATGTGTGTCATTTTGGGTAGAAGCCTTTAATTACAAGGCTTAGTATCTTCTCCTTTCATGGTAATCATAGAGGCACATGTCAAGATGAAGCCTCTGCAGCCTAGGCATGTCAGACATAACCTTTGCTATTTCAAGCTATTTCAAGCCACCGAGATTTAGAGATTTCTTAATAACACAACATATCCCACTCTTATCTGGCTATTCTGTAAGGTAGAAGGAGACAGAGCTGTGGACTGGACCCCTCCCCACCTCCCACCCCATATGCTTCCTCCATAATAATTACCCCTTTTATTGTTTTATTTGGAAAAAAACTCCACTGCTTAAAACATGATTAAACCCCACCGATATAGGAGATTGGCCTTAATGTGCATGGAACCCTAGGATTTAATGGATTTTGAAATGTTCGCTCCTTGAGTTTTCTTATGATTGGCTTCTCTCATGAAAGGAGAATGTGGTGGAAGTTTAGTTAATTGAGGGTTTCAATATATTGTGCTTTCCCTAATGATATACCCAAGCTGTGCTTATAAATTGACAGGTCTGATGATTATATGTGGTTTATGAAATAAGCTCATTGGCTGATAGTATATATTATAAAGCACAGGAGTGGTGCATATTAAATACAAAGTAGATAGGACCACTGAGCGGTAGCTATTTTGATAACCACAGCTTATCATTTCATATTATTTTATCATTTAAGACATCAATCAGTGCACACACTGCCTTCCATTTCCAGCTGACATTTAGTATGCTGCTGGAATTTCTACTGAACAATGTTATCTGAGGGTTTGTGGAGAGTCTTCAAGGATGAACTGAGTGGGACAGTCACATATTTTTCTTCCACAAAATAGATCCCAAAAGGAAATGATCTCAGACTCAGAATTCATTATTGGAAAATACCTTTTGAGAATCTTTTCTCTCTGGGAAGGAGCACAAAATTCCTGAAAACAAAACCCATTCATATGTTAACTGTTTATTTAAAATCATACAAGCTTATTTTCAGATGCAGACACATCTTGATTACTCAAATGAAGGAGACACATAGAATATACCAAAGAATGGATAATTCTCAAGCCATTTATAAAGTAATACAATGATGGATAAAAGTGATAAGGCATGAACTCTTGGTTAATTAAAATTTTTGCTTACTAAAACCCTGTTTTTTACTTTGACAGTGTAAACAAGATTCTTCTTGATTTAGCAAGTAGAATTTCATGTCTAATGTTGAATCCTTTTTTTGAAGATTGAAGATCTGGCACCACTTTGGTGTCGTTAATGTGAACATAAATGTTGAATGTAAAAATGAAGAATGGGAAGGGCCTTGGGCTAAAGGTGCACCAGTCCTAGAATGTATTCCCTCATGCATTGGTTTAAAAGCTAAATTCTTTTTAAAAAATTAAAAAAAAAATTTGGGGGCCACATGGCATGTGGGATCTTAGTTTCCCAGTGAGGGATGGAACCTATATCCCCTGCGGTGAATGTGTGGAGTCTTAACCATCAGACTGTCAGGAAAGTCCCTAACATCTAAATTCTTACTGTGAATGTACTTACTGCTTTTGGGCTTAAAGTGGTTGCTGAGGGGACTGTGGAATCAGAACGTGGTAAAAAATGGAAAAGTGAGGGATCATCCAGTTAAGTTCTAGTTCACTGAAGTTTTACACGCTTTGTCTCACTCCCATCGTTATTATGGCTCCTGAGTATTTGGCTTCCAAGAACACATGAGTAAAGAGTTACCCTGCACTCAGGTTGCCTTACTGAATCCAGTGTAGACTGAGCTACACACTTTATACTGGTTTTGGATCATTGGCTTCCTGGTCTTGTGTATTACTAACACATTTCTTGAGTGAATTCATTGATTCTGACAGGATCCATATTTTCGATCCATATTGTATCCATATGGCACTAAATCCAACTGGGGAAATATTATCATCACATTGAAGTTATTATATTGACAAGCAAATTTCCCTGAGTAGTCAGTCATGGAAATGGAGAAATTGTTCATTTTCTAAAATGCATGTTGGTTATGAAGAGGGCAGTGTGGGCTAATGAAAAAATGCTAGATGGATGATGTTGATTCTTATTATGACAGAAATTCATTAATTAAATGCCTTTTTACATGTGTTGCCCTGCTAACCTCCACACACAGGGAAATACTTAGACTTTTTTTGTTCTTTGTGAAGCATCCAAACTACAATATACTGATATAGATATAAATAATTATTGATATAAGGAAAAATGCCATTAAATTCACACATGGGATCTAAAAATACAATAATATCATACAACTCAAGAATTTTATGTTGGGAAAGTTGAGAAATGATGGGGTAAGAAATAGGGGGACACAAATTCACAATGTATTCTAGAAAAAAAATCAAGAAAAAAGAGTGACTGGGATTCTATATCCTTGTTAGGTAAGTTGTGGGGAAGTAGACAGGACTTTTCTGGTTAATGCAGAAGACTTGGATTTTTGAAACTTATGAATGAAAGGGAGCATCTATTTAGTATATTTTAAACGATTCTGTTCTAATCAGCATTAGATATCTGTGTTGCTCTTCTACTGCCAATCAAACGTGAATTCATTAGGAAAAATGAAGAAACGTGTTCTAGTGACTCAATGATTCAGGCCTTCACAGTCTGATGAGAGGTTCAGGGGATGGGCGTAATAGGAGGAGGGCAGACGTTCCCACTGAGAAGAGATGACTGTATCTGATTTGGAGCAGGTGAAAGGGCAGAAGAACAGAACACGTACCTCTTAAAGTCTTATTTCTTTATCTGGCTGCACTGGGGTCTTAGTCGTGGCACGTAGGATCTTTGCTGTAGTTGTGGCACATGAGCCCGGTTGCTCTGCGGCACGTGGGATCTCAGCACCCTGACCAGCGACTGACCCCGTGTCCCCTGCATTATGAGGCAGATTCTTAACCACCGAACTGCCAGAGAAGTTTCCAGAACATATGTTTTTAAATGATCAAAGAGCAAAGTTTTAAGGCAGGCCTTTGCCCGCTAGACACACATTGTTAGAATTAATAAAAGCACCATCCTGGGTGGCATGTGACTAGGGTTGGAAGAAGTCTGCATAGTACTACAGGAATAAACCTCAGTGAATGCAGAAGTGGCCCCACACTGAAGTGAATGCAGAACTGAAGTCTTTGTTCCTAGAAAAAGGTGAAACCAAGATTGGATTAAGTTCCACAGTGACTATAATTAATTTACATGAATAAGTTAAGCCTATGTGCTGTATCTTCATTATTTTGTTTCTTTAAACCTTCCTTCAAATAGTGTACTCTCTTGATGTTCATCAATAGTAGATTATAGTTGTTCTTTATTGACATACATCTATCATTGGATAAAGAACTGTACTTACATTAGTAATTGACTTCTAGCCCCCAAAACATCAGCTTGGTCCTAGTTCTTGTTAAGGAGTTGTAAACTGGAGACTTGATCAGAGTTTCATAAAGGCATGCATCCCAGGAGGAGAAGAGGGAAAAGATCTTCAAGATCTTCAAGGCAGAAGAACAAGCTCTTCTCGCTTGTTCCTTAGAATGGATGGCTAGGAGGGAATGGATGGTGCAACATGTCTTAGCTCAGATGAAGGAGAGAAATAAAGGTTTTCAAGCCTACCAGGAAAGGAGGGGAAGAGTTCCCTTCTTAGCTTTAGAAAAGTCTAGAAAAAAAAATTTTTTTAAAGCTCTTGCTTCCTGATTACCCTTCCAACAGGTCACACCATTTTTTCCCCTGAAAATGTAGCTGTGTTCTTAAGGAGATGTAGTTCCAAACTATTGAATAATGAGGATTCTTGTGGGCTCATGTTTCTCAGGCACGGGGGATTTAAGATGGGTTTCTGTGTAGAACCTCACATCATCTCTATGGCTAGACTCTCGTTGATGGGGCTGTCTTCACCAAGCACAGGGCCACTGATGTCAGGGGATTAAATTAAAATCAGGGAAGTAGCCTGCAGGTTGGAGAGCCCTAAGATCTGTAAAGGGCAAAACAGTCTCTGTCAGATGAGCAAGGGGCTGAGGCTGCCCACTGCACACCTACCATCTCCCCATCCCGTCCCACTCCTGCTCAGGTGTTGGCCGTTATTCCCCCAGATTCAATTCATGTTAAACTCGGTACAGAGATTAAGAAGGCTTCAAGTGGGTATCCCTGAGCAGTAGAGAGTCAGAAATTTGGGAACTGTTTTTCTTTAGACTCATTTCTTTGTCTGAACAGTGAGACAAAGACTCACCATCTCCCTTGTTCTTTGACTGTTACCAGCGTTTCCTGAGGCTTATCTTCCATCTCTGTGGCTCTTCCATCCCCTCCTCACAGTATGCCTCTCTTCCTCTCAGGATAACACGGTCCTGTCCCCGCTTCCTTTCGGTGCCCTGTAAAGTCTGTCTCCTTAAATTAGTTGGATAATAAGTGTGACAGTGAGAGCTTCAACCCCAGTTAACTCTTCACCCATGATATGGCAGGTCTTCATTTACTTAAAGCTAAATACGTACTGCAGTGAGAACTAATTTTCTTCTGAGGATGACCTAGCCTGGTATGTGAAGGAATGGATATTCCTTCTATGTCTTTGACCCTTTTTGCAATATAATAGATCTGACTCTATTAAATTAAAGCATATTTGCCTCTTCCTGACCTGGTTTTTATTAGAAAGGCTCCCCATAGATTTTACAGAAAATGTCTGAGGTGACGGGTGGTTCACACATCAGCTCTCTCTGATGCCCAAGTTTCTCCTCTATTATCTGGAATGGGGATTTTATTCCACTCCCTCATGTATAGAAAGTCCACAAGCCCTCAGTCATAGAGTGGTCAGATTTTTCTCACATGTCCTTATGCACCCTGACCGCACACTTAGGGCACATTTTTAGGGTAGTTCTTCTTTAGCTGATAAGGGGAAATAAATACCATAGTGATGACATAAACCGTCAGGACTGAAGGAAAAACCTTGTGTGACTTTTTCAGCTCATTTCTTTTTGGCTGGATATATTTGATCTCAGAGGAAATATGCATAACTGGACTTGCAAATTGTGTAGTTCATTTCATAGGATATTAATACTGTGAATATAGAAAGTGAAGTCGCTCAGTTGTGTCCGACTCTTCGCGACCCTGTGGACTGTGGCCCATCAGGCTTCTCCATCCATGGGATTCTCCAGGCGGGAACACCGGAGTGGGTTGCCAGTCCCATTCACCAAAAATGTTAGGAAGTCAAAGACTGAGAAAAACATGAACAGACTTTTGAGTGGATCTTGCCTAACCGAGGGGCTTCCCTGGTGGCTGAGACTGTAAAGAATCTGCCTGCAATGTGGGAGACCTTCAGGGTTGGGAAGATCCCCTGGAGAAAGGAATGGCTACCCACGCCAGTATCCTTGCCTGGCCAGTGTTACAGCTTCCTTCTATCTCTGCAGCTCTCTCATGTATGTTTTATTTCAGAGCTAGTGTCTTATTAAGATCAGCTCCACAGGATACAAGGAGCAGGAGTGGGTGTACATGTGTGAATACACACACACACACACACAGTCCTCCATAAGATAGTATAACAGTAAAATGTTTTTCTCTGTATCAAACCTGCTTTCTTTCCTTTGAGTTTTTATTTTATACATTTCATCTTGCTTATGTAATCCAAAGGGAAATAGGCTATATAAGAACAAATGCTGAAATGACTAAAATCTGACAGCACAAACATACGCCAAGTTATTTCTGATGACAACGGCAATAGAGGCCCTATTGATGGGACTAAATTGACTTTACTTTTTCTGTGATGAATGAATCTTAAACTGGGTTATGTAGTCACTTTGGTTAAATTCTATGGCTTTAGTTAAATTTTCAAAGAGGAAAAGTTAAGCATGTGGTCACCCAAGAGGCTTTGAGTTTGTGTATATATCAGAGAGTAGGAATTTATTTCTCCCTGCTTGTACTGGGGGAAGAATCATCAATTTCTCCTGGTTTATATTTGTGAAATCAGAGTGCTGGTTACTAGCCAAGATTTCTTTTCAAAAACTGCAGAGAAGACTTGTGATGAAAGCCAAAGCCTTTTGAAAAGGGGCATTGGATATGCCTCTTTCTATGAATAAAAATAAAAGGTGATTTCCCTCTAAGCCAGTGTGACCAAAGATAATGCATCTCATTCCAATGATAGGATTTCTCTCTCCTTTTCTTTCACTTTCTCTTGTTTAGATATTGTAGAAACAGCAACAAAAAACAGTTTTGAAGAACTGAACTCCAAATATAATTAACACCTCTAGCAAGTTGATTTCCTGCATCTCATTAAGGCAGCTAAATTTAGGCTTTTAAAGAAAATGACCTTTAAAGTTATTTCATTCAATGACTGTTTATTGACCACACTGGATAATTTATGCACTGCTTGGTGATTAGTGGGGTCACAGAGGATGTGCAAGGTAAATAGCTCACTCAAGAAGGAGAATTAATGAGACGCCAAGGACTGCAGCATGCCAGGCTTCCCTCTCTTCACTATCTCCCTGAGTTTGCTCACACTCATGTCCATTGAGTCAATGATGCCATCCAACCATCTCTTCCTGTCACCCCATTCTTCTTTTGCCCTCAATCTTTCCCAACATTAAGGTCTTTTCCAATGAGTCAGCTCTTCACATCAGGTGGCCAAAGTATTGGAGCTTCAGCTTTAGCGTCAGTCCTTTCAATGAATATTCAGGGTTGATTTCATTTGGGATTGACTACTTTGATGTCCTTTGAGGCAAGGGACCCTGAAGAGTCCTCTCCAGCACCTCAATCTGAAAGCATTAATTCTTCGCCTCTGCTTTATGGTCTGACTCTCACATCTGTACATGACTACTGGAAAAAAACCATAGCTGACTATATGCACCTTTGCTGACAAAGTGATGTCTCTGCTTTTTAATATGCTGTCTAGGTTTGTCATAGTGTTGTACAGAAATAATTACAAGAGAGATAAGGCAGTTGCTATGACTGAGGTGTGAAAGAGATGTCATGGGGATCCAGAATAGGAAGGTCCAGGAAGCATGCTATGCAGTAGAAGGGGTGCAGACACTGAAGTTAATGCACTAGGGTTTGAATATTGACTGGTTCCTTCATAACATTGAGAGTCTAGTTCCCTCTCTCTAAAATGAATATTAAAATGCCCATAATTTGGGGGTTGATAAGATTGCTAAAGTGTGCTTAATGTGCCTGAAAAAGTCCTTGGGGACATGATAGGTTTTCGATAAGCAGCAGTTGCTACCATCATCATCATCCTTGTGATTGACATTACTGGTGGTTTTATGGAGGAGAGTCTTCATATGCATACTTTGTTGTATAGGACGTAGGATCTGGACACCCAGCACTTGGATGGAACGTCATTTTGGGTGGAGGGATTAGATTGGCAAAAGCAGTTGAGGAAAAATATGGAGAGTATATGTGGACAAAGAGCATCTCAAATGAAAGCAGAGGCTTAATGATGAATTCTACTTCTTTTATTTCTATTTTTGCTCCAATCTATTTTAAGAATATAGTTGACTGTAGAAAAATCAAGCCAGAATGCTTTCATTCACCATCCTGATTCCGATCTATGTTATGTTCTGCTACTTTTCACAAAGCCGACATCATCATTGGTTCAAATTTTCTTTCCTTTGAAATACCTTCTGTCCAAATTCTATCTATCCTACTAAGTTCATTGTGAATCACCGAGTCTTTGATAATTCTCCCAGAAAATTAACCTATTGCTTCTTTGATTCCCATAGCACTGTAGCTGTCCTTCCTCTGGGAGCCCATGTTTGTTCAGTACTGTGTCAGTCCTATGCTAGGTGCTGGGTAATCCCACCTGGAAAAATTTGCTAACCTCGAAAGTCTTACAGCCTAATGAGCATCATGAACAAGTGAACAGATAACCATAACACAGAAATATACAAAGAGGTAAAGAAAAATGCCTTGGGATCACTTGGGAAAGGTGCAGAGCTCAGCTAAAGACAGCTTCCTAGAGGAAGTGTTGACTAATTGGAGACCTGAATGGTGAGTGTTAACCAGTCCAGATCAGGTGAAAGGCAGCACACAGACAGAAGTTACTGTAAGCAGAACAGAAGAGCAAAACCAGAAGAACGCACACCTCTAGCACAACATCGGAGAAGGCAATGGCACCCCACTCCAGTACTCTTGCCTGGAAAATCCCATGGACGGAGGAGCCTGGTAGGCTGCCGTCCATGGGGTCGCGAAGAGTTGGACACGACTGAGCGGCTTCACTTTCATGCACTGGAGAAGGAAATGGCAGCCCATTCCAGTGTTCTTGCCTGGAGAATCCCAGGGCCAGGGTCGCACAGAGTCGGACACGACTGAAGTGACTTAGCAGCAGCACATTTTCCATATAGTAAGAATTCAGTAGACATTTGTTGAATGAATAGATTCTTAGGGAAAGGAACCAAAGCTGGGAGCTAGCTGTCAGATGGCAACTTTTCCTTTGATATAAGGAGGTGGTTGCTGAAAGGATGGAAAGAGAGTTGACAGGGAATAAAGGAAACTTACGATTAACTTCACTTACTTCACAGAATCTGGCAGGCACATAACCGAAGTGAATTCATAGCTTTCCATAAAGCTTGCTCTAGAAGGAGTGATGAATAAATGAATACTGTATTCATTTTTAAACATTATTTTGTGGCCCATTATTAGCTAAACATAATTCCTATGTAGAAAAAGGGAATAAAACTTATCTTTTGGATCTAGTTTTGGATATCTTAGGGCTACTTTTGTGAAACTTAGAAAAAAAAGGAAGAGAGGGAGGAAGATAGAAAATGTTAAAGCTAGAGGGGGAGTTAACTTAAGATATTTTAGGAAAGTAAAAAGTTGGAAAGAAGAAAGTTCTCTGCCATACTTGCAAATACAAGCAAAATAGCAATATCCTACTTACTTTAAGATACATACCCTTAGGATTGAAAAAATACCAGTTCTCAGATGATAAAGCTGTCCTGAATATACAATGCTAATCATTTAATGTATTTGTTTCAAGTTACTGGATAAATTAATATTTTAGAGCAACTAGAAATTCATTAAAATAACACTAACTGCCTACTTTTTGGATTCCTTGTATCTGAAAAAAGGTAAAATATAGAAACGATGCATTTAGGAACATTTGTAGGGGGAAATGCAGTAAAGAGAGTTTCTGTTAGTATACCACAAGGACAGTAACAAAGAAAAATCAATCTAATACCTTTGACAAGATGTCTAGCTATATTTTTCACGCTCTCAAGGACTATAAACCATCACAACAATTTCATTATGCCCTTAGGAGCCACTGGCATTCTGACCGACAGTACTGATAATACCTGAAGTCAAAGCAAATTAGAATAGCAAAGTTAATTTTCCATCAAATAACATGAAGAATATTATTGTTTCTTAAAGAGAATAGAAAGCCTATGACATGACTTCTTTTGAGTCAGAGGGAGGGAAGGATTTTCAGAACCCCTATTTCCAGTGTTCCTTTGAGTCAGACATAGCAGGAATGACTAAATAACCATTTGCAGGGCTTGCAAATGTAGTTGAAATAGCATTACCTAAATTCTGAAGAAGTCACCCTTTTATGTATTATTCACCAGTGGAGAGAATTCTTATTTAAATTTGCATATAGTACTTTGTTAGTCTCTTCTCTATATTCTGTGCAAAATTCACACACTTTATCAATTTGTTTTTATTTTTATAAGGTTGCTGCTGCTGCTGCTGCTGCTGCTAAGTTGCTTCAGTCCTGTCTGACTCTGTGTGACCCCATAGACGGCAGCCCACCAGGCTCCCCCGTCCCTGGGATTCTCCAGGCAAGAACACTGGAGTGGGTTGCCATTTCCTTCTCCAATGCGTGAAAGTGAAAAGTGAAAGTGAAGCCGCTCAGTTGTGTCCAACTCTTCGCAACCCCATGGACTGCAGCCCACCAGGCTCCTCCATCCATGGGAGATTCCAGGCAAGAGTACTGGAGTGGGGTGCCATTGCCTTCTCCGTTTTATAAGGTTATGTGTCTTTAATTTTTTTTCTCATTTATTTGTTTTAGTTTTGGCTGTGCTGGGTCTTCATTGATGTGTGCAGTCTTTCTCTAGTTGTAGCGAGCCAAGGCTACCCTTCACCGTGGTACCCGGGCTTCTCATCATGATGGTTCCTCTCGTTGCAGAGCACGGGCTGTACGGATTTGGGCTCAGTAGTTGTGGTTCATGGGCTTGGCTGCTCCATGCCATGTGGGATCTTCCCACACCAGGGATCAAAGTCATGTCTCCTGCATTGGCTTGTGGATTCTTAACCAGCAGGGAAGTGCCTACCTTGATTATTTTTTAATAAAACAAATGTTTCTGTATGTATGAATTTCCAGAATCATCACTTTTTACAGCTGAATAATATTCTCAGTGACCACAAGATAAGAATGGAGAAGGAAAATAGTTTATTCAGGTTTGGGGCTTTTCCAGGTATTTGTTATGGAAGAAAATGGAACAGGTCGTTGAGGATATTGGCAAGAAACTGGATAAAGTGAGGTAATATGGATCCTCAGTTGAATTTAGAAGAAGGTACATTTCCGAGAAAGTCAATATCAGACAAGAAAAGGGGAGTTAGGGTCTGGAGGATTCTCTGAAGTCAAATAACTAAGAGGTAGATGTTGGGAAAGATTGAAGGCAGGAGAAGGGGACGACAGAGGATGAGATGGTTGGATGGCATCACTGACTCAATGGACATGAGTTTGAGTAAACTCTGGTAGTTGGTGATAGACAGGGAGGCCTGGTGCGCTGTGGTCCATGGGGTTGCTAAGAGTTGGACATGACTGAGGGACTGAACTGAACTGAACTAAAGAGCTAGAAGAATGGGAGGTTTCAGTGTGAGATGTTTGGGTTGAAGATTTCAGAGGAAGACTTATATATTTGTATTTTCATGCTGTGTAACAAATTAGTCACAAACAGTGGCGTAAAGCAACATACATTTATTGTTTTACAATTTCTGTGGGTTAGGAGTCTGGCCATGGCTTAGCTAGGTCCATTCCTCAAGGTCCCACAAAGCTGTAATGAAGGTATCAGCTGGACTGCTTTTTCATCTGGACGCATGACTGCATAAGAAAACACTTCCAAGCTCACTCAGGTTCTTGGTAGAATTCATTTCTTTGAAGTTGTGGAACCAAAGGTCCAGGTTGCTGGTGGTGGTCAGTGGGAGGCCATCTTCAGTTCCTAGAGGCAGACTTTGGTTCCTAGAGGTCATTGCCATGTAGGATTTCCACCATGGCAGCTTATTTTATCAAATGAACAAGGATAATTTCTGAATTGAGTCTAACTCAATTCAGAGGAGGAGGAGCCTAACTTATTATAATCAAGGGGATAGCATCCCATCACCTTTGGCATGTTCTGTTGGTTAGAAGCACGACCCACTCTCAAAGGGAGGAGATCACACAAAGGCAGGAACCCGAGGAAATGGGAATCATGGAGGAATCATGGGGGCCATCTGTCTGCCACAATATATAACACCAAAAGAGAACTGACTGCTTTGCCCTTGTACAGAGGCAAGAAATGATTGATCCTTAGGGACTGGAGTATCACTGGAACTGTTCAGTTTAGTTCAGTCGCTCAGTTGTGCTTGACTCTTTGTGATCCCATGAATTGCAGCACGCCAGGTCTCCCTGTCCACCACCAACTCCCAGAGTCTACCCAAACCCATGTCCATTGAGTTGATGATGCCATCCAGCCATCTTATCCTCAGTCAT
>CM035294.1:50715314-50776546 GCA_020226075.1 Hydropotes inermis | reverse complement strand
CATCCCCTTCTCCTCCTGACCTCAATCTTTCCCAGCATCAGGGTCTTTTCCAATGAGTCAGCTGTTTGTATCAGGTGGCCAAAGTATTGGAGTTTTGGCTTCAACATCAGTCCTTCCAATGAACACCCAGGACTGATCTCCTTTAGGGCTTTAGGATGGACTGGTTGGATCTCCTTGCAGTCCAAGGGACTCTCAGAGTCTTCTCCAACACCACAGTTCAAAAGCATCAATTCTTCGGTGCTCAGCTTTCCTTATAGTTCAACTCTCACATCCATACATGACCACTGGAAAAACCACAGCCTTGACTAGATGGACCTTTGTTGGCAAAGTAATGTCTCTGCTTTTTAATATGCTATCTAGGTTGGTCATAATTTTCCTTCCAAGGAGTAAGTGTCTCTCAGTTTCATGGCTGCAATCACCATCTGCAGTGATTTTGGAGCCCAGAAAAATAAAGTCTGACACTGTTTCCACTGTTTACCCATCTATTTGCCATGAAGTGATGGGACTGGATGCCATGATCTTAGTTTTCTGAATGTTGAGCTTTAAGCCAACTTTTTCACTCTCCTCTTTCACTTTCATCAAGAGGCTCTTTAGTTCTTCTACACTTTCTGCCATAAGGGTGGTATCATCTGCATATCTGAGGTGATTGATATTTCTCCCGGCAATCTTGATTCCAGCTTGTGCTTCCTCCAGCCCAGCATTTCTCATGATGGACTCTGCATATAAGTTAAATAAGCAGGATGACAGTATACAGCCTTGATGTAGTCCTTTCCCTATTTGAAACCAGTCTGTTGTTCCATGTCCAGTTCTAACTGCTGCTTCCTGACCTGCATGCAGGTTTCTCAGAAGGCAGGTCAGGTGGTCTGGTATTCCCATCTCTTTCAGGATTTTCCACAGTTTATTGTGATCTACACAGTCAAAGGCTTTGACATAATCAATAAAGCAGAAGTAGATGTTTTTCTGGAACTCTCTTGCTTTTTCGATGATCGATCAGATGTTGGCAATTTGACCTCTGGTTCCTCTGCCGTTTCTAAATCCAGTTTGAACATCTGGAAGTTCACAGTTCATGTATTGCTGAAGCCTGGCTTGGAGAATTTTAAGCATTACTTTACTAGCGTGTGAGATGAGTGCAATTGTGCAGTAGTTTGAGCATTCTTTGGCATTGCCTTTCTTTGGGATTGGAATGAAAATTGGCCTTTTCCAGTCCTGTGGCCACTGCAGAATTTTCCAAATTTGCTGACATATTGAGTCCAGCACGTTCACAGCATCATGTTGCAGGATTTGAAATGGCTCAACTGGAATTCCATCACCTCCACTGGCTTTGTCTGTAGTGATGCTTCCTAACACCCACTTGACTTCATATTCCAGGAAATCTGGCTCTAGATGAGTGATAACACCATCATGGTTATCTGGGTCATGAAGATCTTTTTTGTACAATACCTAAGAATTGGCAGGATTTCAGGAAATAGAGAAAGGCGAGAGCTGAAGAAATAGGGGGAAGGAGGATTTGTGATTTGAAAGTCTGTTAGAAATTAGTGCTGCTGGGGGTGGGGTTATTCTAAATAATTTTTGTTGAAAAGGAGTATAAACTCACAAGTCCTTAACCTTATATCTGACTTGCTACTTTAGGAAAGTTCCATTGTTAAAAAAGCAAAGGTGTTTATGTATGAAGTTTTCTTCTCTTTTACTTAGAAGAGTATTTAGGAATTTTGATTTGAATTGAACACAAAATGTTTATTTTTGTAATTCTGTTTTTAGCAGTATAGTAAAATAAATGCATAGTAATATGGCAAATTTGTAGAACCTAACTCTGTAAACTTTGGATTTTATGGTCGAAATGAGTGTTGTAGATTTGAGGGAAACACATAAGAGGTTTGAAATGCAGGTTCTCTGTCACAACATTTTTTTTATTCCCAAAGGCTGAAATACTCTCAAATCTATTTACAAACTATTTGCCACAAAGAACAACTGTCTTTTATAAAAGTGGGCCACTTAATTGTTAGCTATCCTTTTTTATGCAGAATAATAAATTGCAACTTTGCAGGTGGAACCTAAAAAAAAGGGCTTTAATTCATGTTAATATTTTTTTTAAGCTTTAAATCTGATAAAACATTTCAGAGTTTATTCTGCTGATTCCCTCTGTTATACTTCTAGACCATAATCTCTACTCTCAGGTACAATCCTTTTTCCTCCTGAAATGAGAGGAGACACTGAGTTGTGGCTAAAGCAATGACTCTGGTCAGACCTTCTGACCTCTTACTAGTTGGGTGACTCTGAGAAAGATACTTAAACTCTCTGGGCCTCAGGCTCCTTATCTCTAAAATGGTTTGATGTGAATATAAAGTGTGATTATAAGCTTTAACGAAACATGCATGCATGCATGCTTAGTCACTCAGTCATGTCCCACTCTTTGCGACCCCATGGACTGTAGCCCACCAATTTTCTCTGTCCATGGAATTCTCCAGGCAAGAATACTGGAGTGGATGGCCATTCCCTCCTCCAGGTGATCTTCCTGACCCAGGGATTGAACCCACGTCTCATGCATTGCTGGTGTATTCTTTACTGGCTGAGCCACCAGGGGAGCTCATTAACAGAGCTGGGTGTATAATTAATGTTAACTCATAATCATAACTTCAGGATTAATTATTCTTTGCCCTCTTACTTGCCATCCATGAGTTTTCCGATCATTTCCCTCTATGGAGTGAAAATCTTGGCACTCTGGTTCTTAGGCTCTCACACTTGAAGCAAACTGCATCACTTGCTTTCCCGAGGCTTTGGCTTGCAGGTAGCAGATGGTGGAATTCTCAGCCTCCATAACTGTGAGCCAAGTGCTCAGAATATAACTAATCTCAAATCTCTCTATAAAACCTACAATATCACATATAATATATAATATAATATATATAGGTGTAATATATCCATATTACATATCTCTATCTATCTAAATTCTTTTGGTTCTGTTTCTCTGAAGAAACCTACTACCTAATATATGCTGCTGATTTGAAAACTATGTTCCTAGATTTTATACACACCCTCTTTGCAATTAGTTATCGTCATCCAAAACTAATCAATTGTTAGGGTCTTTAAATTGCCCCATACCTCCTCTCTATTTATTATCTTAACTTCTCTTTGTTTGAGCAATAAGCTGGAAATTTGATTATCTCAAATAATGAGACTTACAGCCTGGAATCCAATGCTCAGAAAAAGTAACAGGCTTTTCATGCTTTTCCTCATGATTCTTAAATCTCTATTTAGACTCAATGGAAATGCCAGAGACACTTGGAACTTTATCTCTTCAAAGCTTTAATAATGATAAACTTTATTTAGAAAAATCATTCACTAAGCCCCACTTTGTTCCCTAGGTTGGATATTGAAATATTAAGTTATTTCCTGTTAGTCATATAGCAAACTGGGCCACACATGCCTGTTTCAGCTATACCAGCTTAATTCTGCAGGGTCAAGTAGTTCTGAATGAAATTGAATAAATATGGACTATTCAGACACCATGGCTTGTATTTAAATCCTAGAACTTATAATTCACATGGATTTGAGACATTGTTTATAAAAAATAACATAGCGGGAAGGCTTTCTCTTTCGATACTCTCAAAGTTAATATTTTAGAATCTCATGATACAGGGCTGACTAGTTTCTGAAAAGAAAAGAAAGAATAAACCTGTAATAGTAATTTATCATTCTTGACACTTTCCTTTCAGTTTAATTACTGCTGAGTACCAGAACTGACACTTAATAAAAGTAAGAAGCATTTTAAAATCCCAATAGATAATCTCCACCTGTAGGAGAGCTAGAAGGCTGCAGGATACACCTGACCACACCCATCATTTTATTTTGTCGCTGAATTTTAAAGTACATCATTACAAAGCTTTAAAGAGAATGGGACTTGGGGAACAGTAATGTGCCGATAGCCACTAAGACATCTGCTTCGGAGACTCCACCGTGTCTTTAATTTTTTTAAAGATATTTTCTATCTTGTTCTCTTCTCTTCTCATTAGGGGAATGTGGAGCCCTGTGGCCAAAATTCAGAGGGAAGCGCCACTGTTCCCTAGCGGCTCATCTAATTTCAAATATCCTGAAAAACTCAATTTTTTGATCTCTTTTTGCCTAACTATAAAAATGAGCCCAGAGGATGGATCTTTTCCAGAGGGCAGAAGCCATAGTCTAAAAACAATGTGTGATGGGAGCAGGAGAGTTTCTGGCCTCGGAATTTTCCCCCATCACCTCTCCTCATGCCCTAATTTCATTTCTTCTGAACATTAATTTTTTTGGGGCATTCAGAGTCTCCTATTAAAAGTTCCCTATTGAAGAATCATTAGCTAGTCTGACAGCAAGGCCCTTAGGGTATAGAACAAGGACAGGAAGAGAGGAGAATCTCCAAGTAGATGATTAAGAAAGATAATGAACCTTTATTTATTTAACTCCCTATTATATGGCAGGTGACTCCCTGGAACTTTCTCAAACATTTTCTTATACAAATCCTCCAGCAGCCCTGTGACTCAGATACAGACGCAGAAACCAGCTCAGGGAGGTAGAGTGATGTTCCCAAGGTCACACAGAGCATTAAAATAAGTAGACGTGACCAGAGATTTGCATGATCAAGATATCTCGCCTGCTCATGGAGTAATACTAAGGCCTATTTTACATGGTAAACCATTCCTAGAGTCTGCCAATGGCTGGCAATAGCAACAGAGCCTTCAAAGACCTGGAGCCTGATGGGCATTTGAATGTTTGTTTTATGAGATGGTAATGTCCTCAACTGGGTTTCTGCTAACAAAAAGTTCAAATCTCCTGAAATGGAACACTGTATTATAGATTAAATAACCTTAGAAAGATAATAAGAAATATTCTTCAAGTATAAGAGGTATAAGCATAATTTACAAATTTATCACCAGAAATGACTGCATCAAAACCTATGAGTTTGCAGCAAAGGATGTGGGTTAGATGGTGGTGAGAAAATGACACTCAGGAGAAAGAAATCAATTTCCATTAGTCAAATTTCATGGATTAAATGAATGAGCACGCTAGATACAAAGTAAAAGTTAATGGAATTTTGAAGAATTCAATAACTATTTAGAGACACTCTAGCTACCTAGTGGCAAAACAGGCATAAGGTTTTAGGGGAAGATAATCAAAAGCATAATTATATTAGAATTGAAGATTGTTGATGTCACGGAATTAAGTATCAATTAAACAATGAAAAAAGTTTAGTGAGCTCTATTCAAGTGCCCAACGCCCCAGTTCTCTTTGGCAACCACTTCCCTTCAAAAAAATATCAAGAGACATAAGCATGCAATGCCCTGGATGACTGGGTGTTGTATGGGATGAAGGAAGAGAGAAGCGGTCCCTGTCCCCATGCTCAGCCAGTTCAGTTCAGTTCCGTCGCTCAGTCATGTCCGACTCTGTGACCCCATGAATCACAGCACACCAGGCCTCCCTGTCCATCACCAACTCCCAGAGTTTAGTCAAACTCATGCTCATCGAGTCAGTGATGCCATCCAGCCATCTCATCCTCTGTTGTCCCCTTCTCCTCCTACCCCCAATCCCTCCCAGCATCAGGGACTTTTCCAATGAGTCAGCTCTTCGGATCAGGTGGCCAAAGTATTGGAGTTTCAGCTTCAGTATCAGTCCTTCCAATGAACACCTAGGACTGATCTCCTTCAGGATGGACTGGTTGGATCTCCTTGCAGTCCAAGGGACACTCAAGAGTCTTCTCCAACACCAGAGGTCAAAAGCATCAATTTTTTGGTTCTCAGCTTTCTTCATAGTCCAACTGTGAAGAAAGTCCAACTGTGTACATGACCACTGGAAAAACCATAGCCTTGACTAGACGGACCTTTGTTGGCAAAGTTGGACCTTTGTCTCAGCTTTTTAATTTGCTGTCTAGGTTGGTCATAACTTTCCTTCCAAGGAGTAAGCGTCTTTTAATTTCATGGCTGCAATCACCATCTGCAGTGATTTTGGAGTCCAGAAAAATAAAGTCTGACTCTGTTTCCACTGTTTCCCCATCTATTTTTCATGAAGTGATGGGACCAGATGCCATGATCTTAGTTTCCTGAATGTTGAGCTTTAAGCCAACTTTTTCACTTTCATCAAGAGGCTTTTTAGTTCCTCTTTACTTCCTGCCATAAGGGTTGTATCATCTCCATATCTAAGGTTATTGATATTTCTCCCGGCAATCTTGATTCCAGCTTGTGCTTCCTCAGCCCAGCGTTTCTCATGATGTACTCTGCATATAAGTTAAAGAAGCAGGGTGACAATATACAGCCTTGACATACTCCTTTTCCTATTTGGAACAAGTCTATTGTTCCACGTCCAGTTCTAACTGTTGCTTCCTGACCTGCATACAGGTTTCTCAAGAGGCAGGTCAGGTGGTCTGGTATTCCCATCTCATTCATAATTTTCCACAGTTTATTGTGATCCACAAACAATAGATGCTTATTCACTCAGTAAGTGCCTTCTGGGTGCCTACCATGTGCAGGCAGTTACGGGCGTGAGAGACACCTCTGTGAGAAGGCAGGCAGAGCTGCCACCCCTTGGGATTTGTTGTGGGATGGGGGAGGAGGGAGGAAGGTAGCAAGAGGCAAGTGACAGTTGTGTTGCATCGCACGTATGACGGGCTTGTTGAGGGAAATAGACGCAGAGATGTGAGACATCTAACCCCAAAGTGACATCCCAGCTGCATCCTTAAGAGCAAGTAGGAGTTAGCCAAGCAGAGTGCAGGAATGGGGTGGAAGCGGTGTTCGCGGCAAGGGAGCAACATGCATGGAAGAAAGAGGTCAGAGCGCGCAGCCTGATGGGGAGACAGAGTCCTAAGCGGGGGCCGGAGGAGGGGAGGCTAGGGAGGCACATGGGACCAGATCCTGAAGGGCTTGCTTTTCATTGACAGCTTCTAGACTTCAGCTCATGGAGGTGGGCATTCAGCAGCTGTTTTCTGTTCTGTGATGTCTTTCTCGTGATGCCACTCCACCTTGCTGCTCTGACATAGCTTGAGAAGGAAGGTCCCTAGGCTGTATTTCCTATAATGTAAATAAAGGAGCCGTTTTTAATCAGCTTGAAATTTGGATTGAGAGGGGTATGGGAGTATATGAATTGAGGGTGTTGTTTTGTTCCTGGTTCAATATAGTGATCCGAATAATTATTTATGCTTTTGAGGAGTTATGAGTTCTCAGGTTCTGCGTTTGGAAATTTTCTTTAAGGGAGGGTTCCTGGCATAACTTTTCAGAGAACTAAGAGGATCAGTAGAGGTTGTGTTAAGGTTTCCCACTGCAAGTGATTTCTCAAGGCCCATCTTTTGGCGATTTCATCCATGTGAGATCATAGAGGCTGTAGGTATATTTCCAGACTGACCTGGGTACATTGGTGCTCTGTGAGATAAACTTTTTTTAATAGCCTTGGGGATGTGTGTCTTGGCGGGAGGGGGAAGTCATCAGGAGACTCTTCACTCGCTGGGAAGCAACGTGGGTGTGGTGATCTTATATGGATTCTACTGTGCAGAGGGCAAAGCTCAGCTGTCAACTTGATATTTAAGGTAATGAAAAACTATTGATTCCATTTATTCAATTGGTTTGGAGATGTCTTTTATGAGGAAGAGAAGTAACTTTTCTTGACTGGGCATAAGATTGACCCTACTGTTAGATTAAAAGCATCCTTCTGCAAAGTGAACGGCCAGCTGCACATTCCAAACCTCTGTTGCTCCTGTGAGGGCCTTGGGGTGAATATTGGCCCGTGATGCATAACCCGAAGTATGAGATTTCTGGAAACACTGCTGTTTTCCTACTATAGACGCTATGATTTCTGGTTTTTCCATTCTCTCCTTCATGCCTGGAATACAGACTTGCTATCTGGACACCAGAGAGAATGAGGAAAAGGCCAGGAGAATCACAGAGACCTTGGTTCTGAAATCTTTGAGCTGCTGAACTAGGGACATCAGTTGCTGCCCTCATACTTGCCGCTGATGATGACCAACCTCTGTGTGTGTGAACCTCTGTAGACAGATCTCTTGACTTGCAGACAAACCCGATTCTTAGCTGACATGGATGCCTTCAGGGATGATAGTGACAGGGATGATCTGGCAGAGGTATTTCATGGGCGTAGAAGTCCCAGAGCATTCCTCCAGGACAGGACTCTGAAGAGGCTTGCTGACCTTGAATGCCTTTGGAGAAAGTACGGGAACAGAGAGAGAATGGTACACAGGCTGACTGTCATAGTGGTCCATATGCCAAGATGAGCCTCAGACATGGTCTCTCACTCTGATGTAAACCTGGATGTATGTCCCTCTGAGGACTAGTTTTGCTTGAATTATGGCTAACCACTCAGGGCTATTACACAGTGATATTGTGTCCCACTGACCTTCCCTGGCCTTACTCTCTTTCTTATTATAGGGGACCAGATGGGAGAAGAGGGGGGCTCAGTAAGCCCATGCCTTTTTAAATTAACTGTTTAAATAGTAACTCAGCGCTCACTATGGTCCAGGCCCTGTGGCTTTTTTTCCCCAATATTTTATTATTTGTTTATTTCTCACCTGCTCTGGGTCTTTGCTGCCGTGTGCAGACTTTCTCGAGTTGCAGTGAGTGGAGACTCTAAGGTGCTTGAGCTCAGTCGTGGTGGTGCGTGCGATTTGTTGCTCTGGGGCATATGGGATCTTCCCAGGCCAGGGATCGAACTGGGGTCCTCTGCCTTGCAAGGTGGATTGTTAATCACTGGACCGCCAAGGAAGCCCCAGGGACTTTGCTGAGTCGAGGGTATGACGATGAACACAGCAGGCGTTGCCTCTGTCTTACCGCGTAGATTCAGGACAACATTTTGCTACAATGAAGTGAAGTGAAGTGGCTCAGTCGTGTCCGACTCTTTGCCATCCCGTGGACTGTAGCCTACCAGGATCCTCAGTCCATGGGATTTTCCAGGCAAGAGTACCGGAGTGTGTTGCCATTTGCTGTATTAAGTGCCTGCAAAGGCTGAGGTACAGTCTTAGGTGCATCATACCCACCGTCTTGCTTAATCTTCATGACAAATCGGTGGGATAAATACTACCAGCTTTTTTTTTTTTTAAGCTGTTTAAAAATAAAAAAGAGTCCCAAAAAGAGATTTTATAATAAACATTAGCACTGATGGCAGGTGGAAACGTTGGGATTCCACCCGACTTTAAGGGTCATAGACCTACACGACCTGGAGGTCCCCAGTGGCTGTGTTTGCTTAGGGAGTATGCGAACTCCTCGGGGGCTTTGCAAATGGCTCAGCCGGTAGGGATCCCACGTGCAGTGCAGGAAACACAGGAGATGTAGGTTTGGTCCCTGGTTTAAGAGGATGCCCTGGAGAAGGAAATGGCAACCCACTCCAGTATTCTTGCCTGAAAAATCCCAGGGACAAAGGAGCCAGGTGGGATAAAGTACAAAGTCTCTCTAAGAGCTGGACATGACTGAGCAGCTAAGCACACATGCATATGGACTCCCTACGCCCTGGTGGCGGCGGTGGCAGTTTAGTTGCTAAGTCATCTCTGACTCTTATGACCCCATGGACGGTAGCCCGCCATGCTCCTCTGCCCATGGGGTTCTCCAGGCAAGAATGTGGAGTCGGTTGCCATTTCCTTCTCTAGGGGATCTTTCCAACCCTGGGATCAGATCTGAGTCTCCTGCATTGCAGGCAAATTTTTCACCACTGAACCACCAGGGAAGCCCTCCATATACCCTGGTACTGGCTTAATGGGTGATAGAAATAGAGAACCTCAGGACTGGTGTTTCAAGGTCAAGCATGTATTTGAAATTATATCATCTCCAGGGTGGAAACAGATTGGTGCTCAATTTTAGCAATGGTCTAAGAGATCATCATAGAAGGTCAATGAGTGTTAGAGTTGGGGAAAATAACACCATCAAAAGTGTAAGCTCTCTAAGGTTAAGGGCTGTATCTTATTTTTGGCCTCTCAGCACCTAGTACAATGATATGGTAATGGGAGTTACTCAATTCGTGTTGAATTAGATGAGTTAACTCCAGACTCATAGGCTGGGGGTAGGATGTTTTGGGTTTCCATTACACCAAATATTTGTTGAATGCCTATTATTTCCGAAATGTGTGGTAGGTCACTCCATCAGTAGGGGATCTGATTTCTGTCCTTAGGGAGTTCATTATTCTTTGTCCTCTGAACTAGAAGATGAGACATCATATTATAGGTATCCTAATAGATAAAAAATGTGTGAAGCATCATTTCACAGCTGATGCCATTGATGATTCCCAAACCACATCACAGATCTTTAGACCCGATGAAATCCATGGATTGGCTTTAGATAAGAATGTGTGCCTGAGTCTTAGAATTATTTTTTCCTTTATTTTTATTAGTTTGAGGCTAATACTTCACAATATTGTAGTGGTTTTTGCCATACATCGACACGAATCAGTCATGGATTTACATGTGTTCCCCATCCCGATTCCCCCTCCCACCTCCCTCCCCATCCCATTCTTCTGGGTCTTCCCAGTGCTCCAGCCCTGAGCACTTGTCTCATGCATCCAACCTGGGCTGGTGATCTGTTTCACACTTGATAATATACATGTTTCCATGCTGTTCTCTCAGATCATCCCACCCTCGCCTTCTCCCACAGAGTCCAAAAGTCTGTTCTATACATCTGTGTCTCTTTTTCTGTCTTGCATATAGGGTATTGTTACCATCTTTCTAAATTCCATATATACGTGTTAGTATGCTGTAATGGTCTTTATCTTTCTGGCTTACTTCACTCTGTATAATGGGCTCCAGTTTCATCCATCTCATTAGAACTGATTCAAATGAATTTTTTTTAACGACTGAGTAATATTCCATGGTGTATTTGTACCACAGCTTCCTTATCCATTTGTCTGCTGATGGGCATCTAGGTTGCTTCCATGTCTTGGCTATTATAAACAGTGCTGCGATGAACATTGGGGCACACGTGTCTCTTTCAGTTCTGGTTTCTTCAGTGTGTATGCCCATCAGTGGGATTGCTGGGTCATATGGCAGTTCTATTTCCAGTTTTTTAAGGAATCTCCACACTGTTCTCCATAGCGGCTGTACTAGTTTGCATTCCTACCAGCAGTGTAAGAGGGTTCCCTTTTCTCCATACCCTCTCCAGCATTTATTGCTTGTTGAGTCTTAGAATTTTTAAGATTTCATAAGTGAGCATCATTCCTGACAGAGCATCTTAGAATATGGTAAAGAAAGGGTATATAATAGCAATAATATTAACAGTATTTCTTTGTTGTTTATTGTATATGTAGCAGTAATCTCATTTAACTCTTAATCTTATGAAGAAGTTTCACCCCCATTTTAGAGGAAGGAAGCCAGGCTTATACAGGTCAAAGTATTTGCCCAAAATCACACTGAGGCTAATTGGTGGAGCAGATTCGAACCTAGATCTGCCTGACATCAAAATTGATGCTTTTAATTGTCATGTTGAGTTTCCCCCTTAAGCTGACTTTCTAACTCAGCCAGGGGACTGAAGTGGACCTACAGTTTAGACTTTTCCTCTAAAAAGTGTCTGGGTATGGGCTGGCGTGGCTCTGCCCCTTGCAGAGGGTTTTCTCAAAGTCTAGGTTTCTCTTAATTTTAAGGCATAAGTAGACTTTTTGCCCCTTAAGTGTTACTTTGAGGATGGGTCACTCTGATAACTTTCTGGAACCATCTTCCAGGGTCACCTCCATTAAGAGTACAAGACTCTATTCAACTTGAACACACCGTTGGGGTCAAGGGGCCTTGTATAGGTTTGCTGAAGCTGCAGGATCTGGTGGTTGACACGGCCCCCTCTCTTACTGCTAACAACAACCAAAAGACTTATTGTACTTGGTAATGAAACTTCTCTGTTGCCTGGTGGGGGGTGGGAGTGATCCATTTGTGGCTGTCCCAGAGTGTCCCATAATGGATGAAACAATCTTAAGGAAATCTTAAAGGAAGCTTAAAGGAAATCAATCCTGAAGACTCATTGGAAGGACTGATGCTGGAGCTGAAGCTTCAATATTTTGGCCACTTGATGTGAACAGCTGACCCATTGGAAAAGACCCTGATGCTAGGAAAGATTGCGGGAAGAAGAAGAGGGTGACAGAGGATGAGATGGTTGGATGACATCACCAATGCAATGGACATGAACTTGGGCAAACTTCAGGAGATGGTGAAGGACAGGAAAACCTGGGGTGCTGCAGTTCATGGGGAAGTGAAGAGTTGGACATGACTTGTAACTGTGACTGACTGACACAGTGGATGGAAGGTCACCATCTCTAAAAGGGCAGGCTGATCAACTGGAAGGGAAGTTGTTGGTGACTGGATGACCACAACTTCCTTCATTTGGTAAGGATATTTGGTAAGGAAACTAGCTACTAATTTCAGGCTCCTCTGAACTTAAGTTGTACCTCCTTAGTGAAAAAGAAATAGTACCACGGTCAACATTGCGTCACTTCCTAACTTTCTGGAGGTTGTGATTTTGAAAACAGTATTTATATATTTCAGAAACACTTGTTAAACATCTACAATGAATCAAGTACGGTAAGTGCCAAGGTTCCAGAGAGGAAAGAAAAGGGACACTCTTAGCTTTTAACCAGGTTACAGCACAGAGGAGACAGAGGTTGAAAATAATTGCGATTAAATACTAAAATGGCTATAGTGGATATATATGTGTGCATATGGGAACCTTCTACCTTGAGAAGGCTTCCTGGAGGAGGTGACATATCATGTGGGTCATGGAGGATGGCTGGAGGTACAGGTGGCACTGAGGGGGAGGTGGATGGAAAGAGGCTTCCTTTGCAGGGAAGATATCATGAAGAAAGATACCAGGACATTGAAGGTGACAAGTGTGTTGAGAGTGATGTGATGGGTGTCTGTATTGCCCAGATTGCTTCTCAGATGTGTTCCTGCTGGGTCAGTTAGACCAAAGGGCCATTTTGTTCCTATAGCTTCTGCCACTTCTACAGGAGACCAGGCATGAGTGGATGGGAACATGGCACTGGCAAGAGGCAAAGATCAGCACTAAAGGAAGGCCAAGCAAGAACAGGTCAGGAGGACTGGTCATAGCAACAGGGTGAGGCATCAGATGCCAAGAAAAGATCTGTGTTCAGACCAGCTGAGACTTGGCAATCACACTGAGGTCAGACTAAGTCAGACAAGGCCGAATCCAGGTCAGTGTCCCACCAGAACCACAAGACTCTTGCCATTTAGAGTCATGGACAGCACAAGTCTTTCCTTCTAGCCCCATTCATCTTAGACCTTAAAAGGGTGAATCTATGAGAGTCTGTGCTGCGCTCCTGGAATGAGTTCTGCATTCTTTACACTTTCTCAGAGACTTGTCCGTCCTACAATGCATTTAGTCTTAAGGTAAACTGTGACAAGCTGGCTGGTTTGCCTTCTAGGCTGAGTAGAGATTCACTGCTCATAGTCCTTAGAAACCTTTTTAAATGAAAGTCTTCCAAGGCTAAATCTGGATACTATCTCCCTACCCTGATCCTACATCTTGACTCGAATTCTTGTGACCACTGACATTAATTTCTGACTCTGAGCCTGGATGTGGATTACATCTATAGCTTTGATCCCAGGCTAGTAGAGCTAATCTGTTTATTAATAGTGTGGGCACAACAGCAGAATCTAAGGGAAGAGTTAAAGAATGTTGCCAGTCATGCAGCCATAACTCTACTCCTTATTTTGGTGATTGGCTCATCCAATCCAAGGGTGTTTTCCTTTGACTTTCTTGGGTAGGCATCCATCCACTATGATGTTTTAAGGATGTGGACCAGCTTTGAGAAAACCAGCTGCTTTGCTACAAAAGGGGTGTAAGAAAGTGAGATTATACATTTCCTGTGATCCTTTGAAAATGAGGGAGGGTATATTTCTAAATAGAGCTTACTTTTAAAAAACTCAAATAAAAAAATCAGCTGTAAGTTCCTTTCTCCTACAAAGACTCTCCTTGGAAATAGCCTGTTATATCTTTATCTGCTTGTCATCTATCTTCTGTTTTACAGATAATATCTGTAGGTGGCTTAGAAAAACATCCCAGCTTTTTTCTTCCATGTAGACTATCATAGAGATAATATTTCTTCTAGGTTTTTATCCTATTTGAGAGTGATTATCATTCCTCTCCAGATGTTTTTAGATAATGTCTTTCCTTTTGCCATTTTCTATTCTTTGAAAAAAAATATTTCTTCTTATCCTTGTATAATTTAACAAATTATATCCCATCTTTTCTTCTACTTCCATTTTCAAATTTAAGTCTTTGCTATCTCTTTTCAATGCTTTCATAATGATATTGAAATTATAGAGGTAATTTACATTACTTCCTCTATAGCATTGATGCATACACAGACATTTCAAGGGCACAGGAAGTTCTTGTGGACTATTTTAAAATATGCTCTAACTTTCCTGATTTCTAGTTAAAAGGTATTTAAAATATAATCTTCCATTTCTCTAAAGTCTCAGAAAATGCTGACTCAATACTGTTTAAATAAAATGTTTACTTCTATAAGGAGTACAACATTGAGTAATTTCTTTTTTTTTTTTTTTTTTTTTGTGGTGGATTTTGTCATACATTGAAATGAAACAGCCAAGGGTTTACATGTGTTCCCCATCCCAATCCCCCCTCCCACCTGAGTAATTTCTTTTAAGCTATCCATCCATTTCTTGTATTTTCAACTGAATTCTGGTTGTTTGCAGTGTCTCATTCTTTAATATTAGGGGTACTATATTAATGTATATTGAAAAAAAGGTTATATTTCTAAACTGTGGATATATTGTTTTTCTTATAAGACATTAATAGTTTTGGTGGAAAATTTCTGAAGAGAAGCTCCTGAGAGCGAGGTTTTATTACATTCATCAAACATTTACTAAGCACAGACTATGTTCCTGGTGTTGAGTAACAGAATCTAAGATGATTAAGACCCCATCCTTTTTCTCAGGCTGCTCGTAAGAGATTCATAACCAGAGTAAGATGTGAGCTATGAGAGGCTATTGGATGGAATTTTAGCTGAGGAAATCAAGGGTAGGGAAGAAGAGGAAGGTCATTTCAGAAGGAAACTGAGGACATAAGGATGGGGTGTAACTCCTGAGACCAGCGGTAGGGCAGTCACGTGTGCTATATTGCTGGAGTGTGAGGGGCAATGAGAAAGAAATTCAGAGGCCAGGTGGACCAGACTCTGGGAGACCTTGGATGTCATGTTAGACTGCATTTTGATCTGTATTCAGTGAAGAAATATGGAAGAATTTGAGCAGGAAAGTAATCTGATCATTCTGATAATATTATAGAAAGTGAATTAAATAAGGCTGAGATTGGAACCTGGGACATTATATAAAAACTTTTTGCAAAGAGAAGAAGGTTGAGAAGCAGCATTTACTTATAACCTATTGTATACTCAAATCTAAATTGACTATTTTCACATAAGTAGTCTCAGTTATAAAAGGGTACATACAATGATTCTGTTTGAACAGGGATGGCCATGTCTAATGTAGCAGATAGCACCAGCAACTACTCATATCCTTCTATTTTTGTGTACACAGAGGATTAGGCATCCCAGACTGCTGCGGTTAGGCATGGCTATCATGTCCAGGTGGAAGCACTTAGGAACTGGTACATGAGTCTGCATGCATTCTTCCTCTGCCCAATGGTTGTGGGAGTAAATGTGGAGATGGATGGGCCACAAAACCAAAATGGCCCATAGTGCTGGACTAGCACGTGGAGGTGAGTGCCCAAGAGTCATGCCAACTTGCAGCGGACATTGAGTGTATGAAAATAAACGTTTGCTGTGTTAAACCTCTGAGATCTTGTGTGGTTTGTTACTACAGCACAACCTCGAGCAGACCCCTCTGAAACTTTCTGCAGTGTTGGAAATGCTGTATATCTGCACTAACCAATATGGTGTCCATTGACCACACGTGGCTATTGCGTACTTGAAATGTGGCCAAAGGAAATGAGAAACTGAAATTCAAGTTTTTTTCAGTTGTAATTAGCTTAAATTAACTGGGCATGCTGATTGAAACTTTAAAAAAGTTTCTTTAACTGCAGGAGAAAATCTGATGAAAACCTTATAGGGGCTTCCCTGCTGCCTCAGTGGTGAAGGAGCCACCTGCAATGAAGGAGATGCTGGTTTGATCCCTGGGTCAGGAAGATCTTCTGGAGAAGGAAAAGGCAACCCATTCCAGTATCCTGGCCTGGGAAATCCCATGGGCAGAGGAGCCTGGGGGGCTGCAGTCCATGGAGTCACAAGAGTCAGACACATTGTTGTTGTTCAGTTAAGTCATGTCCAGCTCTTTGTGACCCCATGGACTATAGCACGCCAGGCTTTCCTGTTCTTCACCATCTCTCAGAGTTTGCTCAAACTCATGTCCATTGAGTCATGACTTAGCCACTAAAACAAATAATAATAGTTCTGGATGGAAAATACTTGAAGAATTGAGTTGAAGAGATTTTCAGGGTTTTGGTTATGACAACGTAATGTTCTTTCATTAAAATTCAGGAAAATACTTGGTTGAAGATGCAGTTTGTCAGTTTTAGAGTCAGATATGTAAAAACATAAAGAAAACATTTAATCAAACTTCAGTAGACATAGACTATGTGCTTACTGCATAATAAATATCTTAGGTGCTTGGTTTTCATTCGTTCACATAGCTGTTCACTGAAATTTTGAGAGCATGCTGTGTACCAGGCATATTTTCCCTGGGCTCTGAGGATATACTGGCAACCAAAATAGACAAAATCCCTGCCATTACAGAGCTTACATTCTAAGCACCTTGAGGGACAACAAACATAAAAACAATGTCAGAATATGATAAATTTCATGAATAATAGTAGCTAGCATTTATTGATCACGTCTATGGAAAAGACTGAGGGCAAGAGGAGAAGGGGGCGACAGAGGACGAGACAGTTGGATGGCATTACTGACTCGATGGACATGAGTTTGAGCAAACTCAGGGAGATAGTGAAGGGCAGGGAAGCCTGGTGTGCTGCAGTTCATGGGATCACAAAGAGCAGGACACAACTTAGTGACTGAACAATAACAAATGTGCCAGGCACTATGCCAACTACTCTGTGTGTATTAATTCATTTAATCCTCACAACAACTCTACAAGATAGGAATTATTATTATCACTTTTCTATAATGAGGAAGTTGAGAGTCAGAGAAGTGAAATGCAAATATGAATTATACACAGCTTTGGCCCTTGGGAATTTTCAGGCTGCTCTGGGGGGATAAACACCAAGGCCATTCAGTATGGTAAGTACTATTTAAGCAAAATCCTAAATACCTGGTGGGACGAAAACGTTCAGGGCCAGGTCTGCTCGGAGGAAGTCACACAAGAAATATTTAACAGAGATGAGGAGTGGAGCTGAGCCCTGAAGGAAGAGTTGGCATGTTCCAGCAGTCGAAGGAGAGATGAGAGCAGATATTTCAATTAAAGGCCATGCTATGAGCAAAAACACTTGTGTGTAGAGAGCCAGGTTGTAGAGTACATATGTCTAAGGAGTCTGACTCCGTCAGAAAGTCTTAGAATGTAAGAAGGAAGAAAGGACGGAGAGGCAGCCATTTTCCTATTCAATAAGGAGTAGACAGTTCCTACTATAAGCAGTCACTACCTTCCAAGAAATAGCTTTGAAAGTGAGTCTCCTGAAAGAGAAGTCTAGGAGAGAAAGTGGGCAGATGAAGTCAGTTCTCAGAGGCAAAGGACTCAGAATTGTCTCACAGACAGAAGCTGAGACTGTGAGGGTTGGATTGAGACCTCTGAGGACCTCAGCTGTTAGTGGGGAAACTTTTCCAGAGGTGGAGACTCAGCAGGTATGGATATTTTGAGTTTTGCATTGAATGGTGACATTTTGAAAGCCTATAAATGTGTGCGGCTTACAAAGTTTTTAACAGAAGGGGGTACTTTGGAAGTAGGAAAAGTGCCTGGGGGGGGCGGGGAAAGCAAGAGCTGGTGGTTCTAGGGTGTCAAGAGAATTCAGGTTGACCTGGCTGGCTAGCAGAGCAGCCCTGGGAGGGACCACCCAGTGGTTTAAACTAGGTAACAGCAATATTGACCTCACCGAGTTGTATTAAATAAGAAAGCACTTTGTAAACTATTCAGTATCCTCTTTTTATCAAAAGGTTCACATAATAAAATTGTCTTTTTAAACAGTCACATGACCTTGAGTAGGTCAGAAATCTCACTAGCACTCTCCCAACTAGAGGCAAAAAAAGAAAAATTAGCAGTACTAGTGAAAGATTGCTAAATTAAACTTGCTGTGTTAGGTTGAACAATGGCCCCAAAAGACAGTCATGTCCTGATGTTTGGGACCTCTGAATTATGGCAAAATGGTGCATATTACTTCATGTGGCAGAAAAGATGAGGCAGTGAATTGAAAAAATATGATTGCAATGAAGAAATTATCCTGGATTATCCAGGTGGATCCTGAATGTTGTAATGTTGCACAAGAAGATTCTTAAGCAGGTTGGTATGATCAAGAAAGCCTGTGTGGAAGAGGTGGTCATTAAAATGAGGCTAAAAAGTAAAAATAATGGCAGGTAGAAGTTGGACAGAAGGTAGAGGAAGAATAGAGAGGTAGGATTCCACCAGGCAGGGTGGAGAGAATGAATATGGGTTTAGTCATGAATATGGGAAAGTAAAAGCTATGTTTGAGGCATAAGGATTAGTCCATTTTCTTGTAACATAAGATACTTGGATTTGATTGGACAGGGCAGTTCAGGGTCACATAATGGAAAGCTTTGGATGCTAAACTAAGGGATTTATATTTTTTTCAGTGGGGGAATCATTAAAAGTATTTACACAGAGAAATGACGTATGTGAAGGCCTATTTATTTTGTATTTAATATATCTTGTTAGACATAGCTTTATGGGGGAAATTATAAATGTTGTGCGTTAAAATAACTGTGGCAACCAAAAGGATTTATGGTCAATTTTTATGCAGTGTAAAATTTTCTTATGTATTATGATGACTGCAGTTATATTTTAAATTCTTAAAAATGTGCTTCCACAATCAGAAAATGAGGATGAAAAGGTCTACTTAAAGGAAGATGCTTTTTCCTGAATTAGAAGTAAGTTACTGATACTCTGCTTTGAAGAGAGAATCTAATTGAAGAGGTAGCCAGTGATAAACTACGGATTCACTTGAGGATTGGATAGTTATTCTCAGCCTCACAAACATAAAATCTTCTAATGTCACAAAGATGTTAAAAATGATATAATGAGCAGAGGAAAGACTGCCAGGCGTATAGGTAGAGTTAAGGAACTGACAAGGGAAAATACAGCTAAAATAAAGCAGAGTGATTAGAGTTAAGCATGAGAAAGACCGTCTTTTAAGCACTGAAATGAATTAGTAGAATGTACCATTTAAGCTTTTACTTCTTTTAGACAAGAAATCTACACCACTTTTTTTTCCCCTTGTCATTCATTTGTGACAGGCAAGATTTCACAAATCTTTCCTGAACACAAACTCAGTGCCAGGCACTAGCCTTGTATGGGAGATTCCACTTGTCTAGATTCCAGTAGGTATAAGAAAGAGAGCTGCTTTCTTATACTTGGTGGAGGATGATCCTTTAAGCAGAAAGTGGTACTCTTCTATCATGAAATTCTATGTTGTCTAAATAATCTGAACATGCTTTAAGGGAGTACATAGTCATTGACTTATTGGCCAAATGCTGGAATACCTGCAGTGAATCTTACCAGTGTATGCAGGGAAAAACAGGGAAGATAGGTTGGTGAAGAGAGCATTAGACCAGGGACTGAGTCTTTCCAATGGTCAGTGTTTCATCTCTCACCTTTTGTAAAATTGGGTGTTTTGCAAGTCTGATTCTATAAAGAAGTTCAAAATGAAACAAAAAACAATCCATGATAAAACATGCTTGCTAGACAAATAATGAGGTATTCCGGCTAATTCTAGTGGAAAACAGAAGAGGTGTTTTAAAAGCATTCATTAGGAAAGCATGTATTGCCTTAGAACACACGTGAAAGAAATTAGTGGCCATAAACAAACCAATGGCAAAAAGAAACAAATCATACAGGAATTCAAAATTCTGAAAGATTTACCTTTAAAAATGGAGCATGAAATAAAAAAAGGAGCATCCTCTTTTCCAAGACAACCTCACATGTGAGAATCTATCTGAAAAAATAAGGAATATTCATTGGTGTTAGTGAATGATTTTGAGAATAAAAGGCAATCTATCACTAGGAGCTAAGTTCTCTCTAACACAGATTCACCTGCCATCTAAACATCCTTCAGGGCAGAATATGGTCTAGTTGTCTCCTTTTCTGCTGAAAACACCCAGTTGCTGATTTTCACCAAAGCTCTCATTGATTAAGAATTTTCATCAAGAACAAGCAGTCCAGTGATAGATTGACTTCATATTGGCATAATTGTAGCAAAGAGATTATGACTTCTTTAACTGAGAGTTTAGACCAAGTATCCATAAATGTGCTTATAACTGACATTAAGATTTTTGATTTCTAATTATTGAAATGTTAGGTGTAGATTTTTTTCCCCTGGTCCTTGTCTTGTCGTGGTAAAATAACTAAGACGACAGCCCAGGAAAGCTCAGGCAGGCAGCATTTATTAACAAGCAACTTGAAAATACACTTTGGAGACGTGAGAGCAGACTGACTCCGGTGTGAGTGGCCCTGCCCTGTTTAAGGTTTTTCTTTTTAAATCCTTATTCCCGCCCCCAGGCAGTCCTCTGAGCCTGATTTGTTTTTGTCCCATGTCAAACAGGGTCTGCATACAAGACTAATCAGGAAATGGGGCCTGTTGTTTTGCGTGGGCTTGTTCCTTTCTTTGAGTTTTAGCCGCTGCTTTTTAACTGCCATTTTGGACTCTTTACTCTTCCTACCTAAGTATTTCCTCTTCTCCTGCCTACTGTGTTATTCAGAACAGGTTATAGCAGACACAGTAAACCCAGGGAAGTACTGCGCCTTGTTGTGCTATGCGCTGGCCACTGGCCTCATTTCTACTATTGTTATCAGTGTAGATGCTACTGATTTACTGATTCATGTTAAAAAAAAAAGTGATTCAGTCTTAACATGTTAAAGAATGGTAAGGCAGACTTTATTAAAGACCAGTGCGATAGGCATAGGGACATTACAGTGGGCCTTGTTCAGTGGGGAAAGAATATATAAGTCCAAGTATAAGGAAAAGTGAGAAATTCATAACCTAGGGGCAGAGTGGAGGTCAGTGGATGGAAAATTACTAAGCGGAAGCATCAGAAGTAGGGGGAGATTTTAGCTAAACTGACCATGGTGTGAAAGCAGTGATTGCTCAGTCCTGTCTGACCCTTTGCAGCTCCATGGACTGTATCCTGGCCAGGCTCCTATGTCCATGGGGTTTCCCAGGCAAGGGTACTGGAGTGGGTTGCCATTTCCTTCTCCAGGGGATCTTCCCCACCCAGGTATTGAACCCATGTCTCTCGCATTGCAGTCAGATTCTTTACCATCTGAGCCACCAGGGAAGCCCAAAAATCTGACTGCTAAGTTTCTGTTAAGGATTCTTGCTGAAGGCAGGCCAAGGTGATCAGACTCACTTGGAGGATAATAGGTGATGAGAAACACAATCAGATATTGAGGGTGATCAGCTATTAAGGATGAGGGATTACGGCTAAACTGACTTACCAAGATTCTTGCTAGAATTAGAAAATGCAGTGACACATAGAAGCCCAGAAGTCAGGGCTTAGTTGAAAAAAGTTCAGGGGAGCCTGAGTAAGGTTTGTTTCAGGAAAGACAGTCACTGGATATGGTGTGTGTGTGTGTGTGCGTGCGTGCATGAGCACACACACGTGCACACTTGAGATCATTTCAAACACTAGCAATGAATAGCTGATCAAAACGATAGGCTTGGATTTAGAGCAGCCTTAAAGTAGACAGAGCAGCCAGCATTGGCTATGTATTAGGAGTTGGTTTTACTCTAACAGATAAAATAACAGTGTCTTAAATAAAACAGGAATTTAATCCTCTCCCATGTAATGCTGGGGGATGGCTGGAGGCCAAGGCTGGCAGGCAGCACAATTAGCAGTCTTTGTCCAGGTGGTAAGGGTCATTAATACTCCACCTAAAGGAATTATTCATTCACTGTGCCTTATTTTCATGAGCTATTGTACAGTCCATGCCTGAGATTCCATGCTAATGGTGGCATGACTTAAAATTAGTTTTTTTTTTTTTTTTAAAGAAGAAAGCAAACAGTAAATATAACTGGCATCAGTAAGTTTGCTCGCTACTGCTCATTTATTTTCCTACCACATTAGTTAAATTGTGAACTTATTAAATATATGGTGACAAGTTAATTAATGAAGCTCAGCAAGACACAGAGCTAAATTAGCACTCTTAGGCTAAACAGTGTTCAAAAGCACTAATTTCTAGAATTTTTGAGTTGTGATGAAACCACTGACATTGTATAAACTTTCAAATTGTATTGTTAATCACATCACATGATAATTTTAGAAACCTATGCATTCTTTCTACCATAAATAGAACAACATATATGAAAAGTTTTTTTAGATATAAAATTTAAATTTTGATAACTGAACATACATTTCAGGATTAGATATTCAAGATGTAATCAAAGATACAAACATGATTTAAATCTTAAAAGTTTCATGTGGCTTGCATTTTTATCATGTCTTTTCTTTTTGTTGTTTAGTCGCTAACTCATGTCTGACTCTCTTGCGACTCCATGGATTGTAGCCTGCTAGGATCCTCTGTCCATGGGATTTCCCAGACAGGAATACTGGAATGGGCTGTCATTTCCTTCTCCTGGGGATCTTTCTGACTTAGAGTTAGAACCCCGCATCTCTTGTGTTTCCTGCTTTGGCAGATGGATTCTTTACCAGTGAGCCATCAGGGAACTTAAACTCCTTCTGTGACCAGTGAGTCCTGGTTATCAGAATGGCCTGTGAAGCGCTAAGACAAAGATTCAAGGGCTCTGGAGATTCTGATTCTGTGGGTCGGAGGTGATGCTTAAGAATTGGTATTTAAAAAAAAAAAAAAAAAAAAAAAAAAAATAAAAAGGGTTTCCAGATGCTCAAAATCTCCCAGTGAGGTAATTTACTAGGGAGCACAGATTTACATAAGAATAATGTCTGACATATTTGAAATGTTAGATGATCTGGAAAGTGTCTTTAGATTGTTTTCTTTACATTAAAAACAAAATTCTGGTACTTTTGCTATTCTGGCAAAAGAGGGTTTACTTGCTTTTTAATGACTTTTATGAACCTTATGGCTAAAAGCAGACCTCTTAGAAAATCCACCCAACACCTAAGATGTGATTTTTTTCCCCCCTGTTATGTTTTAATTTTCAAATATGTTGAGAGAGCAGCTCTTTCTAGCCCTTTAACTACAGTTGTACTATTTTTCACTGGCTATGTCATTATCTTGCAATTCAGTATTTTAAGAACTCTTAAATTAGTTAAGGGCTTCCCTTGTGGATCAACTGGGAAAGAATCTGCCTGCAATGCGGGAGACCTGGCTTTGATCCCTGGGTTGGGAAGATCCCCTGGAGAAGGGAAAGGCTACCCACTGCAGTATTCTTGCCTGGAGAATTCCATGGAAATGAGGAGACTGTTAGACTATGGTGGTTATAATGCTGTGGAGGTCTATGTAAGCAAACCAAAATCTAATTGCCTCAAGGTTACAAAATCAAAACGCAAAGGACAGCCAATTCCCAACAGCCAACTAAGTATTTGAGCTGCAGCTAATCAAATAATTTTTCTCTGTTTCTGCACTTTCTCTATTGAAAGTCTTTCCCCCGGCTCTGGTTCACTGATGGCTTTTAACACTTCTGGTTTGGTGCTGTCCAACTTGAATAGATTTTTGCTCAAATTAACTCAATGTTTTTGATACACTTCAGTTTATCTTTTAAAAGAATATAACCTCCTGTAAGATGTGGCAAGTATTATTCTTTTAAGTGATAAACAGGAGTATCAAAAACAGAAAAGAATATTATGTAAAATGGGCTTTGCCTAAGAACCAGCGTCACTAACTTTTTTTGCAAGTTGGTTATTTCCAGTGCAGAAACGTTCATCTTTGTCACTGTGGTGCCGAGAAGTCACGCAGGACCCTGCCTCTATCTCTGCCAGTCATGGCCAAACACGGTCTGGGCAGGTTTCCAAGTTCAGCTGACATTCCTGAACCAGTAAGTAGTGTCCAAAATGGTTTCCAGCTTTCTCTCCAGGGGTAAGAGTTGGACCTGTTGCCATGGAGACCGACCTTTACCAGCTTGGACTCATTTACCATTTGACACAGAGGAATAAATCAGTGACCTGACTGTGGGCAGGGGGCTGAGGGCTGATTCTCCTGGAGCATTACCATCAGTTTGCTCAACAACGTTGCTGATTTTCTTCCTGAATCTGTGCCATGGCATTCATGAGAGCATGACTCAGTCAACCAGCAGCCTCAATGAGCTCCAAGTAGCCTCAATTTGAGGATTTATAGCCTTTGCAAACACAAAGTATATTTCTTTGTTTCCTTTCAGAATGGAAGAGTGATTCATTTTCAGTAAACAAAGAAAGGATTACCAGCCTGTTTACTAGTCTGGAATTCAGCCTTCTCTGAATGCAGTTCCTCCTGTTCCAAGCAGAGACCTTCTGCATTTCAAACAGTTCTCTTTTCTTTTTTTAATCCATTTTCTTTCTTCCTCTATGGAAAAGATATATAATTTAGCCCTCACTCAAATTCAAACAGATGACTTTCAAAAGCCATTCAGGTCCTAGTGTTTATCCTTTGCAAGCGCAAGCAACTGTGATGTTGAAGAATTTAAATACAGATACGGTTGGCAGCCAGAGATGTTTTTCTGCTGTTGAAACGCAAAAGCAAATTTTACTTTACAGCTGCACTGTGCCACTCCTGACATTGATAGGTCCTGTATTCACCAGAGGGGGGGAAATTAAAATATCTTACCTGTCTATACAATATCTTCACTGGTTGTACAACAATAAAATATTCAGCAGCTGATACATTCCCTGTTAAAACTGACAGACCAGCTGAAAACAGTTGAGGATATGTGAAGTGCTCCCTGTTCTTACTTTCTTTAGGTTAACTTTCTGTCCTTAAAAACTGCATTCAGGAGGGCTCTTGTTGACTCAATTATGAAGTCAATTCAAACACATTAGCACTACACTAATGGCTTCAGCAAATCTGAAATATTTTTAACTGTTGACAAAAGGTTCAGTTTCATATACTGAATGTGATGGTAAAACTGTGGTGATGCAATCACTTTCTCAGAGTTTCATCATTTGTATGGGCCCAAAAAAATGATTATGACTTTCTAGAATTATCCCCAAATGGTCCAAAGTAAGCAGTTTTTCTAGTCAGTGGGAATCACAGAAACAGCTAATATTCACCTATTCATTTATTTATTAGAAATAGGTCACAGATAACCAGTTTTTGACATGAATCTTCTCATTTTGAAAAGAACGTTAGAAATAGCTCAGCTAATGTACCATAAAAGTTCAAATCAAGTTTTGATAATGAACCTAAAGAGCGTATTAACAAAGGAACCTATTACTTCATGTGCCAACAAGTGGAAGTTTTATTTTCACATTCCCCCTCTGCTGTGGTATAAGCAAATTTTCCTGACAGAAACTATGCCTCAACTCAGAAAAATTATTTCTGGCTAAATATTTTATTCACCTGTTCAAGGCTATGTCCTGGAGTTCAGAGATATCCTTAGTAGAGGAGGGAGAATTTTACTTTATGATTCTGAATTTTTAAACCACCAGCTTCATCAGATTAACAGGATGAATGTAGGGAGTTAAATCCTTTATTTTTAAAATCCAGTTATTTCCATCTATTGACAGAAGGTCCAATTTCATTATATTGAATAATGAACTAGCTCTATAGCCATGTAATAAAAATGGAGTTAAGCATGCTTTTCTTTCCTCCTAGCAAGATCTTTGTAGTCTGAAGATAGCCACAAGCAAGGTGAGCTGTGGTTCTCTTTATTTAGTAAGGATTATATAGCTTGACTTTCTTTTATCATGTTTCAAATTGCATGCTTCCAAGAATCTACCACCTACCTTGTTTTTGTAGCTTAACCAGAGATGTGTGTGAGTACAAATATCTCTATATTAGTATTTTAATCATTGGTATTTCTTGAATTTTGGTCATGAATTTGAGGATATTTTGAGATTTTACTTGTTTGGGAGAAAATGCATTTGGTGACCAGAGAGTTTAAGAATTCAGAATTATTCTGATCTAGTATAGCTCAAGATTAATCAATTTCCCAGACACCTTTTCCTATCATAATAATGTCATTTCTTATGAACTAAAAATTACCTTACCAGCTCACTTAATAAGTGTAAAAATTGGAAAACCTTGAAGGGAAACCTACTTACAGTTGACTCTTTAATACAGTTTAATATTAATGCATTTTATGCATTTAAATCAGGACTATATTTCCCAGTTTGTGTTAAAGACTAATTCAACTCAATTTCCATTGCATTTGAGGAAAGCGAGGGGCAAAATTGCACTTAAGGCAAGCAAGAATCTAAATGTTTTAACCCTGGTAATCATCTGTCATTCTACTTGCTAGAAAATGTCACTTCATCTAGTACTCTCTAAAGGCAAACGATTTGAAAATATTCTTTGAGCTATTTGGTCTCAAGTTCCTTCCCAGATGTCAGCTCAGAGAAATGATAGCCTAAGTCTTAAAAGAGCACAGTTCAGTGAGTAGCAGTTCCACTTCGGGTCATTCAGGACTCCCAGTACATGGTGATAAGCTTAAAACAGTGGGAGGAAGGAAGTGCTGTAATTTTAAGTTAAAAGTTTCACATTTTATGCCATACTTGTGTATAGTGAAATAACGAGAATTACTATGTAAAATTATCAACAGTAAACTCATCACCATTCTTTGATTTGTGTATTGCATTACAGCTTGCGGTGCTCTTTTACACATAAAAACTCATTTGGATCTTTCAGTATCTCCTAGATATAGTAGCTGAACTGTTACTAATACTATTCATTTACAGTTAAGTACTCAAAGGCTCAGAGAGATTGTGACTTTCTGGAGTTCACGCCACTGATAAGAGACAACCAAGATTCAAATCCATATCTCCAATGCTGTACAATATAATAAAGATTAGATAGTTTTATGAACATGTAGAAGAATGTCTGATGCACATTAGCTCTTTGTTAAAGAATAATTTCTATTCCTTTATGTTTATTTTCATGTTACTCAGAATATCAAAGGGATTAGGCCAGTTTTATACAAAAGAAAGTGGTTTCTTCTTCTAAAGTAAAAGTTACTGTGACATGATAAAATATGTTAAAGGTCAGTATACCCTATGTGAATTAGGTGACAAATAGGATAAAGAGGGTGCCGATAGATATGTGCCAAGCATTGAGCACGTCTGTGGGGGATACAAAGGCAAATAAGATAAGTTCTCTGCCCCAACAGGGTGTGACTTTTGGATTCAGGCAGACTTGTCTTTAAATTGAGGCTCTGTAATTTACTAGCCTTGTGACACAGGACATGTTAATCACCCTCTTGATTCTCAGTTTTTGTCTCTGTAAAATGGGTGAGAAGTATCTTGAGTTCTGCATTGAGAATGGGGTTTGCAAATGATTGCCTTAGTGATGATGCTTGCATATTTTCATGGATCTGTTTCTGGACTTTCTTTTCTTTCCATTAGTCAGTTTATATGTATTTGCTCCAATATTGCAGTCTTAAATATTATAGTTTTGTAATAAGAATTTACATTGGTGTAGAGGGGGCGCCCTGCAACTTCTTTTTCTTCTTAAGCAGTATTTTGACTATTCTTGACCTTTTGCTTTTCCTTGTAAATTTTGAATTAGCTTGGAGTGCAGAAGATGGAGGAGGAATAGGACGGGGAGACTACTTTCTCCCCCACAAATTCATTCACAAGATCATTTGAACACTGAGCCAATTCCACGAAACAACTTCTGAACGCTGGCAGAGGACACCAGGCACCCAGAAAAACAGCCCATTCTTTTCAAAAGGAGGCAGAACAAAATATAAAAGATGAAACGAGAGACAAAAGAGGCAGGGAATGAGACCCGTCCAGGGAAGGGAGTCGCGAAGGAGGAGAAGTTTCCAAACACCAGGAAACCCTCTCACCGGTGGGGAGTTTTGGAATCTTGCAGGGAAACATAACCGGGAGGGAAAAAAAAGAACCCACAGCTTATGCGCTAGCTGCGACTTCCAGCAGAGAGGTAGCCCAGACGCTGGAGTTGGCCAGAAGCAGGCTGAAGAGGGAGGTGCAGGATGCGTGCTTAGGGTAAGGACAGGGCCCGAGTGCCCCGAGGACAATCTGGGGGAGCTAACACGAGATAGCAGCCCAAACTGTGGGACAGCCAGAGAGAAAAATAAAAAAGACTTTCCCGCGACTGCATGGCCCGCTCACAGAACAAAGGATTGAGCGAACACCAGAGGAGACCTAGCCGGCTGCGGACCGGCCCCTCGCCGCGCTGGAGGGAGAGGCGGGCGGGAGACAGCCAGAGCCGGAAGGCGAGGGGCAATCTCGACCCCAGAGACGCATCCTCCACCAAACTGTGAGCAGGCCCCCAGTGACGAACCAAGGCTTCTGAGATCCTGGACAGTTGACATCCACCAGGAGGGTCGCAGCCGGAGACCAGCTCCCCAGCGGACACACACGGCGCAGCTGAGATGGCGCTCCACGGCACACCCAGGAACCCGAGGGGCTGGCCCGGGAGGTGAACAGGCGCACCGCCCGGCTGTAGGAGTGTGTGCGCCACGGACCTGGTCTCCTGGGCTGCTCAGACCTGGCGAGGGCACGAAACGCAGGCCCAAAGTCTGTGCCTTGGTGCAGTACCCGGGAACCTGACCTGGGAAGTGCGCGCAGAGCAACCTGGAGCCTGAGCGTAGACCGGGAAAGCAGACACACCGTGAGCGGGGCAGACCCAGGGTGGCTCAGACACCGCGAGCGCTCCCCACACACGCCGGGGATATTTCTCAGCGGTGTTCCTCCCTCCCCACAGCACGGCTGAGCGAGTTAACCTAAATGAGTGACCACCGTCAGCCCCTTGTGTCAGGGCAGAAATCAGACACTGAAGAGACTTGCAAACAGAGGAAGCCAAAGTAAACAAAGAAGACGGAATGGATCTGGAAGCGAGAGGTGCAACAGATTAAAACCATGTACTTAGGGCTGACTGCATTGGAAGGGGCCTGTAGACCTTGAGAAGAAGTATAAGCTGGAACAAGGAACTATCTGAAACTGAACTGACCCCACACTGCCCTCAACCGCTCCAGAGAAATTCGTAGATATATTTTACTATTACTATTTTTTAATTTAAATTTTTTTAATTTTTGAGTTCTTTATTACTTCTTTTTCATTTTTATAACCTACTATTACCTTGCAAAAAAGACCATATTTTTAAAGCAAATTTCATGTATATATTTTTTATAATTTTTGTGAATTTGCTGGTTTTTTTTTTTTTTTTTTGATATTGTATTTTTGGGAGTCTAACAAGACCTTCTAGAACTAACACACCCAGAAAATGTCCTTTTCATTACAGGGGACTGGGATGCAAAAGTAAGAAGTCAAGAAGCACCTGGAGTAATAGGAAAATTTGGCCTTCGAGTAAAAAATGAAGCAGGGAAAAGGTTAATACAGTTCTGCAAGAGAAACATTGGTCATAGAAAACACCCTCTTCCAACAAACCAAGAGAAGACTTTATACATGGACATCACCAGATGATCAACATCGAATCAGATTGATTATATTCTTTGCAGCCAAAGATGTAGAAGCTCTATACAGTCAGCAAAAACAAGACCAGGATAGACTGTGGCTCAGATCATGAACTCCTTTTTGCCAAATTCAGACTTAAATTGAAGAAAGTGGGGAAAACCACTAGATCATTCAGGTATGACCTAAATCAAATCCCTTATGACTATACAGTGGAAGTGAGAAATGGATTTAAGGGACTAGATCTGATAGACAGAGTGCCTGATGAACTATGGACAGAGGTTCATGAAATTGTACAGGAGACAGGAATCAACACCATCCCCAAGAAAAAGACACAAAAAAAGCAAAATGGCTGTCTGAGGAGGCCTTACAAATAGCTGTGAAAAAAGAGAAGAGAAAGGCAAAGGAAAAAAGGAAAGATATACCCATTTGAATGGAGAGTTCCAAAGAATAGCAAGGAGAGATAAGAAAGCCTTCCTCAGCAATCAATGCAAAGAAATAGAGGAAAACAGTAGAATGGGAAAGACTAGAGATCTCTTCAAGAAAATTAGAGATACTGAGGGAACATTTCATGCAAAGATGGGCTCAATAAAAGACAGAAATGGTATGGACCTAACAGAAGCAGCAGAGATTAAGAAGAGGTGTCAATAATACACAGAAGAACTGTACAAAAAAGATCTTCGTGACCCAGATAATCATGATGGTGCGATCACTCACACTCACCTAGAGTCAGACATCCTGGAATGTGAAGTCAAGTGGGCCTTAGGAAGCATCACTATGAACAGAACTAGTGGAAGTGATGGATTCCAGTTGAGCTATTTCAAATCCTGAAAAATGATGCTGTGAAAGTGTTGCACCCAATATGTCAGCAAATTTGGAAAATTCAGCAGTGGCCACAGGACTGGAAAAGGTCATCTCTCATTCCAATCCCAAAGAAAGGAAATGTCAAAGAAATGCTCAAGCTACCCTAAAATTGTGCTCATCTCACACACTAGTAAAGTAATGCTTAAAATTCTCCAAGCCAGGCTTCAGCAAAATGTGAACTGTGAATTTCCAGATGTTCAAGATGGTTTTCGAAAAGGCAGAGGAAACAGAGATCAAATTGCCAACATCTGCTGGGTCACCGAAGAAACAAGAGAGCTCCAGAAAAACATCTATTTCTGCTTTATTGACTATGCCAAAGCCTTTGGCTGTGTGGAGATGGGAATACCAGACCACCTGACCTGCCTCTTGAGAAACCTGTATGTAGGTCAGGAAGCAGAAGTTAGATCTGGACATGGAACAACAGACTGGTTCCAAATAGGAAAAGGAGTATGTCAAGGCTGTATATTGTCATCCTGCTTATTTAATTTATATGCAGAGTACATCATGAGAAATGCTGGGCTGGAAGAAGCACAAGCTGGAATCAAGATTGCTGGGAGAAATATCAATAACCTCAGATATGCAGATGACACCACCCTTATGGCAGAAAGCAAAGAAGAAATAAAGAGCCTTTTGATAAAAGTGAAAGAGGAGAGTGAAGTTAGCTTTTAAGTTAGCTTAAAGCTCAACATTCAGAAAACTAAGATCATGGCATCTGGTCCCATCACTTCGTGGCAATTAGATGGGGAAACACTGTAAACAGTGTCAGACTTTTTCTGGACTCCAACATCACTGCAGATGGTGATTGCAGCCATGAAATTAAAAGACGCTTACTCCTTGGAAGGAAAGTTATGACCAACCTAGATAGCATATTAAAAAGCAGAGACATTGCTTTGCCAACGAAGGTCCATCTAGTCAAGGCTATGGTTTCTCTAGTGGTCATGTATGGATGTGAGAGTTGGACTGTGAAGAAAGCTGAGCGCCAAAATATTGATGCTTTTGAACGGTGGTGTTGGAGAAGACTCTTGAGAGTCCCTAGATCCAACTAGTCCATCCTAAAGGAGATCAGTCCTGGGTGTTTATTGGAAGGACTGATGCTGAAGCTGAAACTCCAATACTTTGGCCACCTGATGTGGAGAGTTGGAAAAGACCCAGATGCTGGGAGGGATTGGGGGCAGGAGGAGAAGGGGATGACAGAGGATGAGATGGCTGGATGGCATTACCAACTCGATGGACATGAGTTTGGGTAAACTCTGTGAGTTGGTGATGGACAGGGAGGCCTGGCATGCTGCGGTTCATGGGGTCACAAAGAGTCAGACACGACTGAGTGACTGAACTGACTGACTGACTGACCTTGCTAAACTCTCATATTTATCCTAATGTATTTTTAAATTGAAGTATAATTGATTTACAATGTTCTATTAATTTTTGGTATACAGAAAAGTGATTCAATTATACATATGTATACATATTCTTTTTCATATTCTTTTCCTTTATTATTTATTAAAGTATATTGGATATAATTCCCTGTGGTATACAGTAGGTCCTTGCTGTTTATGTATTTTATATATAGTAGTTCGTATCTGCTAATGCAACATTTCTGATTTATCCATTCCCCACTTACTTCCTTTGTAAGCGTATGTTAGTTTTCTATGACTGTGAGTCTGTTTCTTTTTCATAAATGAATTCATTTGTGCCATGTTTTAGATTGCACATATAAGTGACATCATGTGGTGTTATCTCTCTCTTTCTGACTTACTTCACTTAGTATGATAGTCTCTAGGCCCATCCCTGTTGCTGCAAATGGCATTACTTTGTTCTTTTTTTACGGCTGAGTATTATTTCATTTTATATGAGTATACACCACGTCTTCTTTATCGATTCATTCATTCATAGACATTTAGGTTGCTTCCATGTCGTGGCTGTTGTAAACAGTGCTGCTGTGACCGCTGGGGTGCATGTATCTTTCCAAATTATAGTTTTCTCCAGATACGGTCCCAGGAATGGAATTTCTGAGTCATATGGCAGCTCTAATTTTAGTTTTCTAAAGAACCTCCTTACTATTATCCACAGTGGTGGCAACAATTTACATTCCCACCAACAGTATAGGTGGTTTACTTTTCTTCACATCCTCTCCAGCATTTATTATTTGTAGACTTTGTAATGATGGCCATTCTGACCAGTGTGGAGTGGTACTTCATTGTAGTTTTGATTTGCATTTCTCTAATAATTAGCCATGATGAGCATCTTTTCATGTAGCTATTGACCATCTGTATATCTTCTTTGGAGAAATGTCTATTTAGATCTCCTGCTTTTTTGCATCCTTAGATTACTTTTTGTTGTTTTATTTAGGATATTTGTATTTATTTTCATGAGTTATATTGGCTTGCAATTTTTCTTTTTTGTTCTCTGATTTTTTAAAATTGAACTTTTAATTTTTCTTGGAATATAGCTGATTAACAATGTGATATTTTCATGTAGACAGTAAAAGGACTCAGTCATACATATACTTACATACACATACATATACCCATTCTCCCCCAAGTTCCCTCCCATCCAGGCTGCCACATAACATTGAACAGTTTCCTGTGCTGTATAGCAGATCCTTGTTGGTTATGCATTTTAAATATAACATTGTCAGGTTTTGGTATCAATGTCATATTCAACCAATGAAGTGACTTGGGGAGCATTCCTTCTTTTTCTGTTTTCTGGGAGACTTTTTTTTAAGACTGATATGTTTAGTTTCTTGGAGATGGATTGTATTTTTTTTTTACAAATCATTTAGGTTTAGTGTTTTCCTTGTGGAAAGATTTCAAACTACTGCTTCAGTTTTCTTAACAATTATCAGAAACTTCAATTTTTTTCTCAAGCCTGTATGAGTATGGTATGTTTCGCTAGGAAGTTTTTCCATTTTTGCAAGATTTCAAGTTTATGGGCATTAAATTGTTTACAGAATTCTTTATTTTCTTTTAAAATGTCTTCTGCATCTACACTTTCATTTCATTTATTCCATTCTGGTACTATTGTTTATGTTTTTCTTTTCTCTTGATCACTTTTGCCTGAGGTTCCCTATTTTATTAGTCTTTTCAAAGAGCAATCTTTTGTTGTTATCAATTCCTTCAGTTATAAATATTTTTATTTCATGAATTTCTGCTGTTATCACCTTTCCTTCTCTTTCTTTGGATTGGTTTTACTGTTCTTTTAGAAACTTCCTAACTGGACATCTAGATTACAAGCCAATCTTTTATAATATGTGAATGAAGCTACTACTTTTACTGTATCTCGCAAGGTTTGTGTGTATGCTAGGTCACTTCGGTTGTGTCCAAGTCTTTGTGATCCTACCAACTGTAGCCTGACAGGCTCCTCTGTCCATGCGATTTGCCAGGCAAGAATACTGGAGTGGGTTGCCATGCCCTTCTCCACCCACAAGGTTTACCATGCAGCATTTTCATTATTATTCAATTCTAAATTTTAAAATTCCCATTATGTTTTCTTCTTGAATCCATGAAATTGTATATAGTATATTTTAAAAGCCCCACTGTGTTAATACATTCTGTTATTAATTTTTAACTTAATTGTGTGGTCAGAAAATATACTTTATATAATATTGATATTTTGAAATTCATTGATTCTTGGCCTAGTATTGTTGTAAATGTTCATGTGTGCTTGAGAATAATGTCTATTGCTTGAATCTTGAGATCAGAACTTGAAATATGTCATTTGGGTCAAGCTTATTAACTGTGTTCAGATATTTTATATTTTTGCATTTTTGTCTCTTTGACTTATTAATAATTGAAGGATATGTTTAAAGTCTCTATGATGATGAATTTTAAAATGTATTCTTATAATTTTGTCAATTTTGCTTTATATATTTCAGGCTATTTTTAGGTGTATTAAATTTAGAATATTCCTATCTTTCTTATGAATTGAATTTTTATCGTTACAAATCAATATTCTTATCATTTAAAATTTTTTGTCCTAAAGTTTGTTGTGTCTGGTGTTAATATAGCTATGCATTTGTCTGATATATACTTTCCTTTTACTTTACACTTGCCATATTCTTATACATTAAGAGTAACTCTTACAAAACATATATACATACACACACATATACATGTGTGTATATATATATATATACACACACATGATCTGACAACCTTTCTTCTTGTCAACTGACAAGTTAGTCCATTAATATTTATTATGATTAACTTAAGAGATTCTCAAGAAATATACAGTTTTTAAAAACTTCTTATTCTATAACGCCTTTTCTTGATTTTCTTGGTAGATAATGGTTGAAGTGTTAGCTATTTAAAACTACAGTATCACTATAATATTATTGCAATATTGCAATATATGATAAATCAATACATTATACACCTTAAATTTTTTTTTTTTTTTGAATTCACTATGATTACTTTTATTATCTAACTCTTCTCCATTCAATACTATGGCTACATAAGTTCACGTTTTCAAAACAGTTCTAATTTTGATTCCATTGCGTTCTGTTCAGGACCACAAAACAAAATGGAAGACTTTCCAATCTCTTTTACAAAACAGCAAAACTCTTGTTTTTGAACTGTGTAACCACAAATACGCTCGGATCAACATCATTCACAAAGCTAAGATACTGAAGTTTCTTTAGCCTTCTCTGAAACCAAACTTTGAAAAATTTCTAAAGAAAACAGAGATGAATCCCTATGTCATCATAGAGAACATGAACCAAAAGATGCTACAAACTGGTTCTCCCAACTAGCCCGGGCCCTCACATCTTAGAAAGCTGACTGCCCCCTCTTTAATCACAGAGAGAAGGATCAACCTGGCTGCTGCTCTGTCTCAGGCCCCCTATTCCTCCTCCCTCGCATCCTCTGCAGACAGGAGTGGGAAGGCCCTAAAAGCCCTTTGGTTGACCCTGAGCATAAATGCCATGACTTGCCACTTGCTGGTCTCCACATAGGCCCGGGGACCCCACAGGAACTCATAGCGAGTGGGGTGGCTGTCAGGCACCTGCTGGTACCTCAGGCATCCCTCCCGCACCCACTCTTGGGTCAGCAGCTCCCTGGGCTCCCCAAAGACACATTGCTCACTCCCAACATACACACCCATCCTGCTGAGTGTTCCCCAGACCGCCTCCTCAGGGGCCGGGTCTCCAAACCGCATGATCATGCTGAGGACCAGCACCAGGAAGCCGGCCTTGGGCAGGCCAACCCCATCGCTTGGCATCCCATCACAGGTGAGGCCCAGGATGGGGACCAAGATATAGATGTGCTCCGCTGGGTCCACCTCCTTCACATCCACGCCAAAGACCAGCTGCAGGCACATTGAAACTTCCCTGAAGACCACCGGGAAATGCTCCTGGTTATCCCTGAGGACCTTATTCAGCATTTCTGCCTGAGAGGTCAGCTCCCTGGTTTGATACTTGAGTAGCAGGAACTTCATCAGGTTAGCCATCATCCTATCCAGAATTTCTTGGGGCAAGGCCTCCACAGGAGTGGAGGAGGATGCTGGGGGGGTAGGAGGCCAAGTGGGATGCAGACTCCCCCACCTCAGCCTCCAAGAGTGGCACCTCGACAGGGCCCTGGGCCTCGCCTGGGTCCTGAAGGTCTTCCTCGGGTTTGCTGAGCTCACTCATCTCAACCACGAGCACAGTGCCTTGACTCCTGATACTGGACCTCCCCTGCTGTCTGAACTCAGGACACAGGCTTCAGACCTCTGCCTTCGCCTCCTGGTTCCTGGAGCTCCTTCCCTCCACGCAGGACCTGGATTCTTGCCTATACACCTTAAATTTACACAATGTTATGTGTCAATGATATCTCAATAAATCTGGACAAAAAGAAGATATTGGACTATTATGGAATGAGAAAAGAATATTTCTTTTGAAATTATTAGTATCTATCACACTGAAAAAGAGGTTAAATAAGGAATACAATTATGGTTCCACAAACAGATGCAGAAGACCCAAGTTTGATCCCTGGGTTGGGAAGATTCCCTGGGAGAGGGCATGGAAACCTACTCCAGTATTCTTGCCTGGAGAATCTCATGGACAGAGGAGCCTGGTGGGCTAAAGACCATGGGGTCACCAAGAGCTGGACAGGACAAGCAACTGAGCATGCACGCACAGAGCTTCCGTGATTGGCTTTGTTGCTGAACGCAGGGAGTACACAGATGAATTAGAAGTGGTTTGGGTTTACCTGAAACTGACAATATTGAAAGGGAAGGAGTTATTCAAACACCTAAGCATAAAGTGACATTAGAAGATCAGATGTGGCCTGTGGCCTTAAGTTGCTCACAGGCTAGTGGTTTAGAGGCAGGAAAAGGATTCAGTGCTGGAGTGATGGTTGCCCAGGTAGGTGCTCTGGAGGGGGGAATCTGGGATGCTTATTGCAGAGGGTCTCAGGGCCCTGGAGGGCATTCATTCGTCACTGACCTAGATTTTACTGTGTACTGCATCGTGTCAGGCACTGTCCCAGATGCTGGGGTTATAACAATGAACAAGATAGACAAAGTTCCTATCCCTAGAAGACTTAGCTCAGAGTGTGTGAACACGTGGGGCAGATAGTAAATGCATGGGCACGTAAGTGGACCCACACTGCCAAAAAAGAAAGCCAGGGTAATGAGTGGGACCACTGTTGGGAAAGGCTTTTCTATGGAGGTGAACTCTCAGCTGAATGAAGAGAGAGAGAGAGTCAGTCATGGGAAGACTTGGGGGATGAATGTTTCAGGTGGAGGGATCATCTCTTCCAAATTCCATAAACAGGGCTCATCTTGGCATGTTTGGGAGAGAAAGCCTGCAGTGACTTTCGGGAAGTGGTTGGTTTCCATTTCTGCAGAACTGATTTAGAGATTAGCAAGCCTCTCCTGCTGTGTGTAACTAGAGGACAACGATGGCTTTTCCCAAGCCCTTCTGGGGAGCGCTGGACTTCTGGGCAGTCACATTACTGTGTGAAGCTGAACCTATGACATTAGAATGCAATTTAACAAGCCTTGGAGATGCCGCTTGAGGTAGATACACTCTCTCGCTTGCCCGGTTCCTCGGGCTGTGCTTTGATCTGTGCCAATTTTCAGAATAATATGGAGGAAACTGCAAACTCAAATAGGAAACTTCGACTCTATCATTTTATTTTTTTCCATTTTATAGCTTTTCCTTCTGTCCAGGCTCTGTTCTGACAAGCCAAAGCTTTTTGGCAAATCGGCTGAAAAGTAAACTTAAAACAAATGAATATGATTATAGGAAGCCAGCCTACCAGGATTACTCTATTAAATAACTTGTTTAGACAAAGCCTATTTTCTTATTCCTGCAACTGACAAAACTGAAGGAAAATCACTCATGTTTGAAAGCAAAGTATAGTAAAGTGCTATAGTGTACCACTGGTTTGTCAAAGGAAAGATAAGCAAACTACAGGCAACAATGTGTTGCTGAAAATACTAGGTCAGATGTTTATTTAAAAAGAAGAAAATCCCAGAAATGAGTGACAGCTTGATTCCAAAGGTGGAGAATATAAAAGCTTTGAATATGGACTATGTGATTGGGTCAATATACCAATAAAGTATAGTTTGGGGGGAAAAAAGCATATTGATTTCTCAAGAAAGAAGTTAGACCAAGCTACATTTTTAATCCAATGTTAATCTCTAATAGAGAACTGATTTAGATATTCTAATATTCTTCATAGCTTGGTTTAAAAATAAGGCCAAAAAAAAAAAATTGGCCATCAGAAGTTTTCTTGTTGATTATGGAACCAATGAATAGTGGATAAAGCTGATGATTTGGAAAGATTTATTGAAACCTATATGCAGTGTGACCAAGTGTTCTGACATGCCCAAAGATAGTCCCCCTTCACATTTCATTCCAACACAATTATTAACAGTAGCTCCCTTTTATTCTCAAAAGTATTTCCCTAGTTAGAGTAGATCCTGGAAGTCACAGTTCTTTCCAGGATGCAGTCTATCTGTCCAGTAACTACTTTTCTGCATAATTTCCATATCATCCATTCATTCACAAATATTTTTGAAAAGTGCAATACCAGGTATTTTTCCAGTCTCGGAAGTTACAAAAAAAGAATAAAAAACAAGAAACAAGTACACCCCTTGAAGTGCTCAGAGTATATAAAGATTAGTGCAAGATGGACATAAATTGGTTTTCTCAATTCAGTGCATCAGTGAGATCACACCACGTGTTCAGCACAGACCAGGTCCCAAGAAGATAAAGGGGTGAGCAAGACAAGGTCCTTGTCTTTAAGGAGGAGTCATACTGGTTGATCTGCTTGTCTCCACCTATTAATCAGATGATTAAAAGCCTCCAATGGCTTCTTATTTCACCTGGAATAAATTCTGAGCTCCTGTCAAGGACCTGAAGCCTTTACTTGCCCCCACTTGCCTCTGTGACCTGATTTCACCCTCCTCTTCCCCCAGTTCACTAAACTTCAGATACACTGGCCCTCTTCTCTGTTCCTGGCATGGCCTGAGCTTGTCCTTGCCTCAGGGCCTTTGCACTTGCCTCTTCCTCTACATTTAAACTCCTTCCCCGTTATCCTGTGGCTGGCCCCTTTGCATCATTTGTGTCTAGGCTCAAATGTGACCTCTTCCAAGAGGCTTTCCCTCACCTCATTGTCTCCTCTCTGTATGTTTTACCTTGGTTTATTTGCTGCATGGCCTTTATCATCTCTGAAAGTAAATTTGAAGTATGTATTGCTCTTCGGGGTTATGTTTTCATGATAAAATGTAAGCAGACTCTTATCTGTCTTGTGTGTGCTCACTCAGTCATGTCTGACTCCTTGCGACCCCATAGACTGTAGCCCACAAGGCTCCTCTGTCCATAGAATTCTGCAGGCAAGAATACTACAGTGGGTTGCCATTTCCTCCTCCAGGGGATCTTCCTGACCCAGGGTGTTACCACTTCTCTGCGTCTCCTGCATTTAGGCAGACTCCTCACGACTGAGCCACGCGTCTTGCATGCGTGCTAAGTTGCTCTAGTCATGTCTGACTCTTTGCCATCCATAGACTGCAGCTTGCCGGGCTCCTCTGTCCATGGGATTCTCCATGCAAGGATACTAGAGTGGGTTGCTATGCCCACCTCCAGGAGATCTTCCCAACTCAGGGATCAAACCTGTGTCTCTTATATCTCCTGAACTGGCAGGCAGAGTCTTTTACCTAGCAATACCAGGGAAGCCCATACTGCCTGTCTTTACATTGTCAAATCCTTGTATCTAGAGCAGTGCTTGGCACATAGTAGGTACTCAATAAATATTTTTGGATGAATGAATAGGTGCACTTTGTGACTCTTTGAGCTTATGCTAACTTCTTGCAGTTCAACAAGTACTCTTTAAATTTTTTTTTTTAAATATTGAAGTATAATCGCTTTAAAATATATTAGTTTCAGGTGTATAGCAAAGTAATTCAGTTATAAATATTTATCTATTGATTCTCACATTATTTTCCCTTATAGGTTATTATAAAATATTGAGTATACTTCTCTGTGCTACACTGTAGCTCCTTTTTGTTTATTTTGTATTAATACATAAAAATATGTGTATATATTAATCCCAAACTCATAATCTACCCTTCACCCTCCCTTTTTCCATTAGTAGCCATAAGTTTCCATAAGCATCCTTAAAAGCCTTTCCCCGGCCTCTTGCCTTCCTCCTTTCACAGGATCTTTTTGCCTGTTGAGTTCTTGAACTTGTTACACTCAGTCCATTATCTTGACAAAAGAGTTATTTTATGTAACCTGCTCCAATTCACCAAGGTTGACTTTTGAAACTCACACAGGTTCAGGACTGCTCTGGCTGTTGCCTTCTATGCCACCCTGCTCTAATAAAATATAAACTGGAGGAGATTTTCAGTTATTTCTCTTGCCTCCTTTAGTATCTGAAGAATGAATACCCACCCATTTCAGTCAAGAGGGGCCAATGAGAAATCCATGGCTTTAGCCAGGCAGGGGTGGGGCTGTGCTCAGGATTACAAGATGACACCCCTGCTTATTAGTAAACAGGATATGAATTTTGAGTATTTAATTCTGTAATGGTGATGGTGTGTCTCTTCCCTTCAGAGGCAGGGCTGTTGATGTAGTTGGGAGATGCCTTATTTGTGGTTAGTTCAAAATTAATTGGTCAGTGAAGGGATCAGGTTTGCAATGTTGGCTGCATCACCCTCTTGCTTTAGTCAGAACAGCTTATTTGAACTATGCATAAGCTTTGTTATCCCTCTACATGGAATGATCTTTTTTTTCCTCTAAAACAACACCCTAACTTCTCAACGAAATGCTATGGACATGCCTAAGGATAAAAAGATGTGTAGTGATTTCAAACGTGGTGTCAAACACGGGTCGTGTCTTGAATGATAGCAATTTGTTTTTTCACATGTTCTCTCAGCAATCCTTTCAGGTACACAAAGCAGGGTGGACACATTTCTGAGATGAGCTGGAGGAGTTGAAGTCCATAGGGCCAGAAAATAGCAAAGCAAGAGCTCCTTTCGGGTCTTCTGAGGCCAGATTGTAATTTCCCTCACATCACACTTTTTCCCTCTGGGAAGAATAAAGGCGGAGGGAGGGGGTGTAGGGAAGGAAAGCAGTAATAAACAGCTCTGAAGCCTGTGGCCGTGGAAAGATTGTAGGAAGAGCTTCAGGCCGCAGCATCGCTCTGAGAAACCCCCAGCCAGTCAGTGGGGAATCCCTGACCCTAAACCCTTTAGAGCAGGAGTTGGTAAACCATGGCCCATGGCACAGATTCTAGCCTGCTGCCTGGTTTTGTAAAGAAAACTTTATTGGAATACTGTCATACCCTTTCATTTACATATCACCCTTGGCTGTTTTTCATGATAAAATGGCAGAGTTGAGTAGTTGCAACAGAGAATGAAGGGCTGGAAAAATATAAAAATCTAAAATACTTTTATCACTTTAGAGAAAAAAAAAATACTTAAACTTTTTTACTTAACTTTGCTTTAGAATAATCCCATGTTGGATAGGAATTGCCCCACCAAATTCAGTTGTTTTCTGAGAACAGCTCTAGGAAAATGTGGTCTTGGTGCAAATGTTGCCCCTGGGTGGACACAAAAGTGTGAGAGTTGGAGGTTTTTAGGGAGCTATGTCCTTCATACAGAGTTCTCTTAAAGGGAGATTTGTGTTGGGGCATCTCTATGGCTACCACACAATCCAGCCATTGGTTAACTATTCTGATTTTAAGTGGGATCTCCAACCCCTTGCACTAGAAATGGAAATCAGTTAAAACCCTACTTAAGTAGAAAGGCTGACTTACTTAATACAATGCATAGTAGGAACTATTTTCCTGGGATTTGACTTGATGAGCTCTTTCTTAAGTCAATAAAGCAGAGTTGTTGAGGGAGCTACAGGGTGATGTTGGAAAGAACACTGAATGGTTGGAAAATGGGGGACCTTGTCCAGGGTTGGCTCTTAATTACCTCTCTGGCCTCAACGTGTCACATCTGGGCTTCAGCAGTCCCGTTTATAAAATATGAGGTTTAGACTGCTGCTGAGTTTCTTCAGTCATGTCTGACTCTGTGCGACCCTCTGAACTGTAGCCCACCAGGCTTCTCTGTCCATGGCATTCTCTAGGCAGGAATACTGGAGTGGGTTGCCCTGCCTTCCTCCAGGGGATCTCCCTGAGTTTTAGACTACAGGGCTGTTAATTCTTTCTTCTAACTGCACCGAGTATAATACAGAGACGTTCTAACCAAAGAGGTGGATATGAGCTAGTGGCGGCATTTCGTAGATCGAGGTGAGGGATGATGACCCAGTGTGGATGGGAGGTATTATCTACCTAGTGTGGGAGAAACTGTAGCAAGGAGAGATTTGGAATCTTCCAGTAACACAAATTGTCCCTTTTAAATTTCAGAATAGGCAAGATTCTATTTAAGAAGATGTTCAGTTACATGATAGTGTGGTCTAGCAAGTGGAAACCCTCCTTAACATTGACAACGGCAACTTCTCTGGCAGTCTAGTGGTTAGGACTTGGCACTTTCACTGTAATTGCCCTGGGTTCACTCCCTCCTTGAGGGACCTAAGATCCCACAAGGTTCTTGGTCAAAAAGAAAAAAGAAAAAAGGTAGATGACGGCGGTAATAGCTGTTTTGCCTGATGTCCGAATCCCCGAGCGGGAAGAGAGAAGGCTTCCAAAACAATGCAACTTGCAAAAAAAGGGAAGTTCATTACTGACCCGAGCCAGGGCTCCTGCCGCGCGTCCAGCACAGTGGTGCGGGGTCAGAGAGCCCCGAGCAGAGGCCGTTACCCAAATTTATAAGGTATGCATGAGCGGTTAGTAGCTGGCTTAAGCAGATTGGTTACATGTTTGCAAAGCAATTTTATTGGTACAAACTTCGTAGGCTTTTGTTCCAACTTAGGCGTCCTTGGGCTTTTCAGCGCTCCCTTTGTTTCTTACTGGGCACATATTGGTTGGCTGGCTCCAGGTTACCTGATGGGGGCGGGGAATCCCACCATTTCATGGGAAACCGAAACCCAGGTCCAGGCCGCCTGCCAGCCCCGGCAGCCCCACATTCCCCCCGTCTTTGTTTCTATGGAAGGCCCAATCATGGGTCTGCTATATCATCTGTGGGGACAGTCAAATATTGAGATCTGAGTAACATTAGGTGGACGGACAGGCAGTGTGTTTTTTTTAACAACTCCCCCTTGAGAGACTTCATACTCAAGATGCTTTTTGGGATTTGGGGCGGAGGTCTCTTTTTTTTGTAACTTCTTCCCACTGTGTCTGGGCATAGGCCTGCCTAGCAGAGCAGCAGTCTCTCCATACCTGACCTAAGTTGGGGTGTTTTATATCTGAAACCAGCTTTTACTCTTGTAATAACAGCAACTTAGTTTGAGACTGTCAGTGCCTCTCAGAGGTAAAATAGACAGGGGCCAAACAGTAGACATAACAGGACGGTCATCACTGGTCCCCAGAAACAGGAGGCACCACTGGGATGATTGGCTGGTGGTCAAGCAACAGAGCTGTGTTTTAGGAATCTTATGTTTAGTCTGAAGTTACCATCTTCCACCTGGATGGGGGCTCTAGTTCTGTACAAGAACTCAAAAGACATTGTTTTGAGAATGGTGGCATCTAAGCCTGACACGACTCAGAAAACTCAAGTGTTTAGCAATACAATGTCTAATCTGAAATTACACCCGTAGTAACATCTGTTTATCTTTCAGGATGTCTGAACCATAGCTGAGCACATTATTTTGACTTTTAATTGTAAAAAAATTTTTAATAGCCAAAGCAGATGGCACCATTAATGATGTCAGTGTTTTTCTAGGTATGAGAAGATGCAAGAATTGGGACTCATAAAATCTCTTGAAAAGATCTAACTATCTGAAGGCCTGTTCTGCCAGTTTTTCCCAGAGCATGGAACACCTCATTCTTGATCTTCACCCTGAACTCCTTTCAGGGCCATTGAAAGTCAGCAGTTGCAGTGGGCATGATATAATCTCGGTAGATGTGGATGGCAAGTGTCAGTCTTCAGTTGGCAGAGCCCCTTTCTGCTCACAAACTTGACCACGACTTTGAGGGAGGCATTTCATGACCATTTTATCCCATGGTGCTGAGAATGTCCTTTTTCAGGTTTGGCAAAGATTTTGTCGACCGGCCTCTCAATGAGTTGTTACTGGACTAGGCCATAAAACAGTATCTAAGATTCTCTGGACCACCTGTCTTATTAGCCTCTTGGTCCAGGAAAACATTCCCTCTTGTTGCTTCTTCTCATATCTAGAGTTACACTGTCATCATCATCAATCTCATAGGGAACTATATATCATTTTATCAGAGGCCTCAGTCACACATTTGACACTGTAAGAAATAGCAATTTTGTAAAACAGGTGAAATACAAAGAACATAGCCAGCAGTATTAGTAAAGTCACAAGTAAGACATAAGAGTTTTCATTAGATGTAGCCCAGTATATCTCAGGTCATCTGACTTAGTCTACTCTGTATGAATCTTTATCTTTCAGGGAAATTATACATTGGCACCACCATCTATAAGGCACACAGCCCAGTTTTCTAGTGTTACTAGACTGATTATCTTTAATATGATTTAACTGTTTTTAACACAGAGGAGACTTTAAACCTAAATTACCATAGCCTGGTGTTGTCTATATTAATCTATCTCATAACTGTGGGAGATTTTTTTTCTTTTTTTTTTTTAAACTTTTCTTGTTGCTGATTGTGCTTGAGGAATAGAAAAAGGCTCAAATTTATAGCCAGAGTCAGAGTAGGCATTATTAATTGGCCCTGTGAGGGGATCCCATCTGGCAGTATCATAGTAACCTGAATATGACTATAATTTTTCTAAGTAAATTTCCTCAGGGCCAACCAGTTAGAGTCTTGTAGTGGAGAAATTTACCAAGGTAACCCAGAGCTAGACACAGATAATTGGCCACAAACCCAACAATTGGATTCATTTTTAAAACCAGCATAGTATCAAGCCTATGATAGAAAAGCATTTGATTTATATGTAAAGGTCTAAAAAGAAAACACTATAAATGATCATATGAATCAGGTCCAGCATCTTGAACAGGCTGTCTACCTATGATGTCATTGTCTTCTCATCCTGGTGTACTGGAGTTTCTCTTGTTTGAGCATCATTTTAAGGTGAGATCAGGTCAGTTGTCTTTTCTGTAGACCAATCCAGTAGGGGCCTTTGGAAGTGGGAATTAATCTAAGAGTTAATTTCTCTTTAGTTTCATTGTGCATGAGCTAATTAAGAGTACCTGATAAAAAGTCTTTCCATCCAGGTTGGAGACAGTCCCTTAAATTATGTCTTTTTCCAGTCCTGGTTGCAGGTCATGAGGCATCTGATCTTCATCCAAAGATAGATTACTGAGATAAGCTTCAGAAACAAACTTTTACATTAATATCACATAACAGAATTGATCATAGACTTTTTATTTTACTGAAACACTTATAGGATCTCAGACTGAACTTTTAATATAAAACAGGGCTGGGAAACATACTAAAGGCTCATCACAGATTTTGCCTAACAAATCTAGGTGAACTCTTTTTGAGATTTTTGTACCTGTTAGTGAGATAACCTTTTTAGCTCATTTGGTAAACTTATTGGAAACTTAAGAGTTTCAAATTTCTGGAGGAGTCAGATAGAGAGAAAATATAATTGTTTTGTTTATAATGTGTAATTTTACCAACTTATTTTATAAGTAGTTTAAGAGGAAGGTTTTCTCTACTCCTGGAAAACACATGATTTAAACCTGTAATTTCTCAGATAGAAACCATAAAAGTTATAAGCATATTCACTGGTTCATTCAGTCCTTTGTTAACTTTTGTGAAGTCATCAGGGTTTTTTTTTTTTTTTATCATAATACCAAGACATATCAGAATGTTAAGAACTCTATATAATTTCTAGGATATCTGTATTAGTGATTTTTTATACATTATAACATGAGCAGATTTATTACTCATTTGATAGTCTTTTTTATGTAATTTAACCAACCAAATAAACAGTTTAATATCTCTTTGGGATGTTTCAGGGGCCCTCTGAAACACCCCAAAGTTAGCTAGATGTCAAAGGAACTTTAAAAGAATTTGATTTAGGAAGTTTTATTAAAAAGATCAATTAAAAGCTTTAGAACATTTGGTCAGATTTAGTCAATGTTGATGGGTGTATCATTTAGCTTGTTGATATGTCACAATGGGCGCAAATACCAAGGCTCAAGTTCTAGTGAAGGTCAGCTCTGCCATCTGGGACCTAATTGGCTCTAACCAGTTACACCAATCTGGAGAGACTATTTTAAACAGATATTCTTAAAGAATAATTATTTTTAATAGTGTTTATATACAAACTCATACCTCATTTATACCTTTTAGAACTCTTTTACTCGAAGTAATTTCTTTGTCGACAAACCTGTAACAGGCATAATATTTAACTTATATTAAACCTAGGTACAAAGAAAATATTTCACTTGATGTTAATTACTTTAAGACACGTCTATATTAGATAGGTCAACAAATAAACATTAATATCAGGTATTTAATATCGAGTATTTCCCAGTTCACCTGAACCTGGAATTTATTGTTTAATGTAGAATTATTTGATTTGTAAGCACTTACCCCTTCTTAAGCCAATTAAATAGAGCTCATTTACAAATTAACCTAAAAATATTTTCCAGAGATAAAGACATACCAAAACATATTTAGACAGACACAGTGCAAGATCTATGTTCATTTTCTAAGTTTGGTCGTGAATTAGATATTACAATACAAAATTTAAATAAATAACATTTTTAAAGATTTCTAAAGGAGGAGGACCAGAGACAATGCCGGCATACACAAACACGGAGAGCCGAAGGCAGACAGGCAGACACACAGACACACAGACAGACAAACGTCGGCCGATAACACAGCGCTGGGTTTCGGGCCCCTGAATTCTCTTGCCTCCCGGTAGCAGGTTCGCCTTACCGAATGGCGTCCACCGTTCACCAGACTTGGGGTCGGGAGAGGAACTTTCTTTCCCGCAGAACCGGCTGCCTCCGGCGCGTCTGCTGGCCTCGGCCTTACGCCGGCTGGCTCTCCTTTATAAAAAGCCTTCTCTGCTTCCCCGCAGGGCCTCGGATTTACACTGGACTCTCCTGTTCTGCCTGGGCCCCGGTGTGTTTATCTATCCTTCCCCTCTGTCCTGGGAGTGTTCTCTTCCCCCGGTCAAGGGATCCCGGACGAGCCCCCAAATGTTCTGCCCGATGTCCGGATCCCCGAGCGGGAAGAGAGAAGGCTTCCAAGACAACACAACTCGCAAAAAAAGGGAAGTTCATTACTGACCCGAGCCAGGGCTCCTGCCGCGCGTCCAGCACAGTGGTGCGGGGTCAGAGAGCCCCGAGCAGAGGGGGTTACCCAAATTTATAAGGTATGCATGAGCGGTTAGTAGCTGGCTTGAGCGGATTGGTTACATGTTTGCAAAGCAGTTTCATTGGTACAAACTTCGCGGGCTTTTGTTCCAACTTAGGCGTCCTTGGGCTTTTCAGCGCTCCCTTTGTTTCTTACTGGGCGCATATTGGTTGGCTGGCTCCCGGTTACCTGATGGGGGCGGGGAATCCCACCATTTCACGGAAACCGAAACCCCGGTCCTGGCCGCCTGCCAGCCCGGCAGCCCCACAATAGCCTCACTGAGCCCGTCTGGTGGTTGCAGGAGGACCATTGTGCTGGATCACAGAGGAGGGGTTTTTCTTCCTGCTTCTTGATCGGATCTGTTCCATCTTGGCGGAGAAAGTCAGAGGAGCTTGTGTTTATCATCTGTGTGTGCCCCTGAGCGTCAGTGCGGAGGACTTAAACTGAGCCACAGGAAACAGCAAACACCACTGGCTACATGAAACCCAGACACTACAAGTTTGTATATGTGTAACAGAGATGTTCCTTGCCTGAGCTTCTCATATAGCCCTGTGGTAACAGTATCAGTGGCAAACCCTAGATTTCCCCTGGAGGGCTGGGAGTGGTCCATAAGAAAGGAGAACAGTTCTTTCAGTTCTTAAGACGTAGGGTTGCTAAACTTAGGAAATAAAAATACAGGATGCCCCAATTAAACTTGAAAGCAGAGAAACAATGAATAATTCTTTTAGTATCAGTAAATACAAATATATTTGTATTTTACTTGGCAATGCTGAGTGAGACCCACTTCCTGGGAGAGTTAATGAAGAGATTTTGACATGAGGTGACATCTCCGACTCGATGGACATGAGTTTGGGTAAACTCTGGAAGTTGGTGATGGACAGGGAGGCCTGGCGTGCTGCGGTTCATGGGGTCGCAAAGAGTCGGACAAGACTGAGCGATTGAACTGAAAAAAGTTGAAAAGAGTGATTGGACTTCTGTCTTTAGTGTCTTTTCTCATCCTCTAGCTAAGCATGTGATATATTTTAAAAATGATAAAGTAAGAATTAAAGGTTTAACCCCACCCTTAGAATAATCAGAGTTTCTTTGAGGAAGGCTTCACTGGGGGCTCAGTGGGTGAAGAATCTGCCTGCAATGCAGGAGACCCTTGATTGAACCCAGGTTCGATCCCTGGGTCAGAAAGATCCCCTAGAGGAGGGAACGGCAACCCACTCCAGTATTCTTGGCTGGAGAATTCCATGGACAGACGCACCTGGGGTCTACAGTCCATGGGGTCACAGAGAGTCAAACACAACGGAGCAGTTGTATATTGACTAGAACTTTAAGTTCAGTTGTAACTGCTGAGCTGACCCAGATCCATATCAAACTTTGTGGTGACTGGGTTTTTCGAGTCATAGTGAGAGTGAGATGGATTGTTCACTAAGAATGCCTACTTCATGGCTGAACTACGAATGTATTGTATCATTTTATGGGAAAGTCAACTGTTCTGGAAGTATAAATATCACTTTTTGGACTTTTTTTCTGAATCCCACTTGAATGACAAAATATGAAAATTTTTAGTTGATTCAAAGCAACAATGAGAAATATCCCCCTTAGACTCTTTTTAGCCAGCAAATAGACATAGGTAATACTGTCACTTGGAGGAGCTTGGGGTACTAGAAAGCTTTCTTTTTACCCATTAGAGAAGGCCACAGTGAAAAAATGAGAAACAAAACAAAACAACAACTTCCCATCAGGAGCAGAATAACATTATAAACTTTCTTTTTCAATACCTTTTCCTATTATTGTTCATTGAAACTTTGTGCTTATATCAGTTAGCATAATTTTTACAAGCTTCATGATATCTGCAACTATAACTGAAGGATTCCCCCTTTCATAAAATAAAATTTAATTTACACTGGGTAGTAGGGAGTGCTAGACATAAAGAATCATTGTGAGCATGTTATAAAAAATAGGCCATTTAACTGAGTTTCATCATTTAAGTTGCATAAAGATATTAGCTAGAAAGCTAACCTTCACAAGGTTAGAAGCTGCTGGCAAAGTTCCTAAACTCGATGAAAACCTGTGAGATCTTTATTCTTTTTATTCCACACTATATCTCTCTTCATCCAATAACTCTTGTCCCAATGTGTGCTCTTCCATTTCCAATTCACCATTTTTTTTTATTGGCATGCAATTAGCCTCACAGTCAAAGTTATGATTTTTCCAGTAGTCATATATGGATGTGAGAGTTGGACCATAAAGAAAACTGAGCACTGAAGAATTGATGCTTTTGAACTGTGGTGTTGGAGAAGACTCTTGAGAGTCCCTTGGACTGCAAGGAGATCAAACCAGTCAGTCCTAAAGGAAATCAGTCTTGAATATTCATTGGGAGGACTGATGCTTAAGCTGAAACTCCAATACTTTGGCCACCTGTTGTAAAGAACTGACTCATTGGAAAAGACCCTGATGCTGGGAAAGATTGAAGGCAAGAGGAGAAGGGGATGACCAAGGATGAGATGGTTGGATGGCATCACCAACTGGATGGACATGAGTTTGAGTAAGCTCTGGGAGTTGGTGATGGACAGGGAGGCCCAGTGTACTGCAGTCCATGGGGTAACAAAGAGTCAGACACGACTGAGTGACTGAACTAACTGAATTAGCCTCATAATTGAACCACATTGAGTTTAACATGAGGACTCTCATTTCTCATCATGTGTTGCTTTAAAAGATCATATTATGAGCTCATCTTACTGTCTTCTCATCTTAAAATCTTCTTGGCTTTTAAAGATAATGTTCAAGATATTCTGTCTGTTTTGTTGTGATATCCTCTTCTCTTCCAGTCTCCGTCAAGGGCTGTTTTGCAGTTATCTGAAACTATTCCAAAGTCTGTGGTACAAAACAACAGCTGTTTTATTATGTGCACTCATCCTGTGGGTGAGGAATTCAGGCTGGAAATAGTGGAGATGACTTATTTCTGCTTTCACACGTCTGGGACTCAGATGAGAAGGCTCTAACGATCGGGCATGGCTTCAGTAGTTGACGGTCTGAATTACCCGGGGTCTTCACTCACATATCTGGTGTCAGGGCTGAGGTCCTCAGATACTGCGCTTAGCTGGGACTGTCAGCTGGAATCAGTGCATGTGGCTCTTTGTGTGACTTGAGCTTCTTTAGAGCATGGTGACCTCAGGTGGTCATGCTTCTTACAGAACAGCTTGGGGTTGCAGGTGTTCCACAGCTCAAGGCAGAGGTTGGATGGCCTTGTAGACCGAGCTTCAGAAGATATACAGCATTGCTTCCCTTACACTTTATTAAAGAAAGTATTCAACTAGCCTTCCCTGATTCAAGCAAATATAGCTAGTCAACTAGCCTTCCCTGAAAATATAGACTTCACTCCTTGATAGGAGGAACACTCAAGAATTTGTAGTCATGGTTTAGAATTGCCACATAGTAAACTTTAGGTGGGCTTCTTGTCTGTACAAAAGAGCAGAGGGTCAGCCACATGGACATTCTAGACATTTCTCATACTGGGCATGGATCATGCATGTCATCTTCCAGTTCCAGTTCCAGTTCGGTCGCTCAGTCATGTCTGACTCTTTGCAACCCCATGAATTGCAGCACACCAGGCCTCCCTGTCCATCACCAACTCCCGGAATCTACCCAAACCCATGTGCCTTGAGTTGGTGATGCCATCCAACCATCTCATCCTCTGTCATCCCGTTTTCCTCCTGTCCCCAATCCTCCCCAGCATCAGGGTCCTTTCCAATGAGTCAACTCTTTGCATGAGGTGGCCAAAGTATTGGAGTTTCAGCTTCAGCATCAGTCCTTCCAATGAACACTCAGGACTGATCTCCTTTAGGATGGACTGGTTGGATCTTCTTGCAGTCCAAGGGACTCTCAAGAGTTCTCCAACACCACACTTCAAAAGCATCAATTCTGTGGTGCTCAGCTTTCTTCACCATCCAAATCTCACATCCATACATGATTACTGGAAAAACCATAGCCTTGACTAAATGGATCTTTGTTGGCAAAGTAATGTCTCTGCTTTTAAATATGCTATCCAGGTTGGTCATAACTTTCCTTCCAAAGAGTAAGCATCTTTTAATTTCATGGCCACAATCACCATCTGCAGTGATTTTGGAGACCCAAAAATTAAGTCTGACACTGTTTCACTGTTTCCCCATCTATTTCCCATGAAGTGATGGGACCAGATGCTATGATCTTAGTTTTCTGAATGTTGAGCTTTAAGCCAACGTTTTCACTCTCCTCTTTCAATTTCATCAAGAGGCTCTTTAGTTCCTCTTCACTTTCTGCCATAAGGGTGGTGTCATCTGCATATCTGAGGTTATTGATATTTCTCCCATAAATCTTGATTCCAGCTTGTGCTTCCTCCAGCCCAGCATTTCTCATGATGTACTCTGCATGTAAGTTAAATAAGCAGGGTGACAATATACAGCCTTGACGTACTCCTTTTCCTATTTGGAACCAGCCTGTTGTTCCATGTCCAGTTCTAACTGCTGCCTCTTGACCTGCATACAGGTCTCTCACGAGGCAGGTCAGGTGGTCTGGTATTCCCATCTCCTTCAGAATTTTCCACAGTTTATTGTGATCCACACAGTCAAAGGCTTTGGCATAGTCAATAAAGCAGAAATAGATGTTTTTCTAGAACTCTCTTGCTTTTTCAATGATCCAGCAGATGTTGGCAATTTGATCTCTGGTTCCTCTGCCTTTTCTAAACCAGCTTGAACATCTGGAAGTTCACGGTTCATGTATTGCTGAAGACTGGCTTGGAGAATTTTGAGCATTACTTTACTAGTGTGTGAGATGAGTGCAACTGTGCAGTAGTTTGAGCATTCTTTAGCATTGCCTTTCTTTGGGGTTGGAATGAAAATTTACCTTTTCCATTCCTGTGGCCACTGCTGAGTTTTCCAAATTTGATGGCATATTGAGTGCAGCACTTTCACAGCATCATCTTTCAGGATTTGAAATAGCTCAACTGGAATTCTGTCACTTCCACTAGCTTTGTTTGTAGTGATGCTTCCTAAGGCCCACTTGACTTCACATTTCAGGATGTCTGGCTCTAGGTGAGTGATCACACCATTGTGATTATTTGGGCTGTGAAGATGTTTTTTGTACAGTTCTTCTGTGTATTCTTGCCACCTCTTCTTAATATCTTCTGCATGTCATCTTATTTGGGAAGAAAAAAAACTTTTATGAAGACAGGAAGCTAAGCATGCATTGAATTTGTGAATACAGATGGAGTTAAAAACACAGACATGTAAAGATATGCAGAGACAGAGACTGACATAGAGAGAGAGGGTGTGAGAGAGAGATCTAAATGTATGAGAAATAAAGTGACAAATTTCTTAAGAATAAAGTCCAAGAACCCTTTAAGGGATGTATATCCTCTGAAATTGTTGGAAACATTCTCTGTGTGTGTTTGTGCATTTTGGGGAGAGTTTTGTTCTTGTATCCTTGAGATCTGTCACCTCCAAAAGTTTAAGAAATCTCAATTTGAGGCAAGAAGATGCAAGACTTGAGTTGTGTGAGAAAAGATGCAGTGTATATTTTGTTTCAAGGAAAAATTTTGCTGATAGTTGTTGGAAATAAAATAGGTAAATCAGGCCGGCTGTTGATACAGACTCAGGTATGCAAGAAATAATAGGACATTTACAATTTTTCTAGGTATCAGTTTAAATCTTGTTCTAAATCCTCCCTCTGCTGAGCCACCTGTCCCTCACACCAGCTTGGGGATGAGCTGATGCTTTGATTTTGTTCGGAGCCAGACATGAGCATGACCCCTGGTCTGTGGTCCCCATTGGTCACTAAGGGCACTTGTGGTCTCAAGCCATATGGTTTCTTCAGGCCCAGTGACTGCCTCTTCAAGACCGTGGTTGGAGCTGAGAATCCTTCGGAGGTTGGAAATTGGCAGCTTAGGAGTCTTCCTTCCAAGATCTTGCTGTTTGTCATGAAGAAGGGAGTCCCAGGATCCACCAACACTTACCTCCTGCTTTCAGGTGAACTCACTCTATTATCTCCCTCACACTCTCAGAATCATGGTCTGCCCCTCCCTCCTCCTTCTGCTCACCTGGCACAATCTTTTAATGATGTTCAGTTCAGTTCAGTTGCTCAGTTGTGTCTGACTCTTTGTGACCCCACAGACTGCAGCGCACCAGGCCTCCCTGTCCATCACCAACTCCCGGAGCTTGCTCAGACTCATGTACATCCAGTTGATGATGCCATCCAACTGTCTCATCTTCAGTCATCCCCTTCTCCTCCTGCCTTCAATCTTTCCCAGCATCATGGTCATTTCCAGTGAGTCGGTTCGTTGCATTAGATGGCCCAAGTACTGGAGTTTCAGCTTCAGCATCAGTCCTTCCAATGAATATTCAGGACTGATTTCCTTTAGGACTGACTGGTTTGATCTCCTTGCAGTCCAAAGGACTCTCAAGAGTCTTCTCCAACACCACAGTTCAAAAGCATCAACTCTTTGATGCTCAGTTTTCTTTATGGTCCAACTCTCACATCCATACATAACTACTGGAAAAGCCACAACTTTGACTAGACGACTTCATTGGAAGCAAAGTCTCTGCTTTTTAAAATACTGTCTAGGCTGGTCATAGCTTTTTTTCCAAGGAGCAAGTGTCTTTTAATTTCATGGCTGCAGTTACCATCTGCGATGATTTTGGAGCCCCCAGGAAAAAAGACTCTCACTGTTTTCATTGTTTCCCCATCTATTTGCCATGAAGTGATGGGACCAGATGCCATGATCTTCATTTTCTGAATGCTGAGTTTCAAGCCAACTTTTTCACTCTCCTCTTTCACTTTCATCAAGAGGCTCTTTAGCTCTTCTTTGCTTTCTGCCATAAGGGTGGTGTCATCAATGATGGTGAAAAGAAACTGAAAGTGAAGTCCTCAGTCATGTCCAACTCTTCGTGACCCCATGGACTTTAGCCCACCAGGCTCCTCCATCCATGGAACTTTCTAGGCAAGAGTATGGAGTGGGTTGCCATTTTCCTCTCCAGGGGATCTTCCCGACCCAGGGATCGAAACCGGGCCTCCTGCATTGTGGCAGATGCTTTACCATCTGAGTCACCAGGGAATCAATGATGCTGGGCTCTTCTGAAAACAAGGAGAGTAGCTGACTTCGAGGATCATTGGCTTTCTGTTCTGTGGTAGTGAAGTGCAAAGCCTGCTACCTGCTAGAAAAATAGCAGGGGATGGAAGGAAGGTAAGAGAGAACAAAATACACATTATCACCTCAAAAATACATCCTACTACATAACTGGGGTTTTCTCCACTTATGCTAGAGCATTTGATTTTCATGTGTAACAAGAAGGAATAATTTCAGATGCAAGTAACTCATCTACAGTGCTTTAACACTTAACCGTTTGTTTTAGGAATTAAAAAAAAAAAAACACTGGAGGTAGATAGATCTCTTTGTTGATTCAGCAGCTTGTGAAATTCTTTTGGTTTTTTCTTCATGATGTTTGTCTTATGACAATAAGATGGTTCCTGTTGCTCCAGACATCTTGCCTACATTCCAACAGTCTACCTGTTGCCAGTCTTAACCTTAGGCCATCTTCTTATTAACCTCTTGTTCACTTTCATGAAGCACTATAATTTGGTAGTCCCAATTCTGCCATATCATTTTGGAATCTCAGAATTTGAAATTATAATGCAATCTTATCTTGTACTTCATGTCCCGGGCTAAGAAAAAGAAAACAATTCACACCCTGAGATGAAACAGACAAACAAGCAAAATCAGGGTCAGTCTATATTGTGGTGTTTTTCCAAAGTGTCTGCAACTGATTCCTTTGGCCTCTGAGCTTTCCTTTGGCAGAAGACAAAGGCCTGATCTCTGCTTTGCATGAACTGTCTCTCTGGAATTCTTAGTGATTGCCATCCAGCCTTGCCACTTTCAGTATGGAGAATTTACCACTTCTAAAGAGGCCTCTAACAGTTTTGGCTCAATCCAACTACTAGAAAATTCTTTCTTATATAAGCTGAGGCAAAATTTTCCCCTTTGCGAATTCCATATATAGATCTTAGCTTTGTCCTCTAAGAAAATATAATCAAACCTAGTCTCTCTTACTAATTTAGTTCCTTTAAATACAACAAACCATTCACAAAATTTCTCCCTAGTATTATGTCAACTAAATAGACTTAATTCCTTCAACTGCCTTATTTCTCAAATAACATGTTTACTGTACCTGTGATTATCACGGGCCTTCCTTTACGGACTGCTGGCTCACTTGATGGTCTTCTCATGCCCCTCCTTTCTAAGGTCAAGGATTATGCTTCTTGGTTACCCCTGCATCACAGGTGTCTAACATGATTCCTGTTGAATCAGTCATATTGTAAACACTCAGAAAGTATACAGAATTAATGAGATTAGAAAGTACAGCACCTGGAAATAATTTACAGTGGTTATTAGTGGCTCATTTCTTTATTCTTCCTACATCTTTTAAATTGCTTACAATGGGAATGAATTGCTTTTATAACCCAAGAAGTAAAACAAGAACATGCTTTTAACTTCTAACATGTTGTACAAGACTGTGTATGATATTTCTGATATAAGTGACTAATGCAGACCCATGTGGAATGATTACTTTCCTTGTACCTATGTGCTGTGATACTTGTGTTGCAGACTAATGTTGCACCATCTCCTTCAGTATAAGGCATTCAAGCACTTGTTTTGTGTCTGTTTTGTACAAGCCACTCTGCCATCCTTTAAGCAGCTTGCTTTGCGCTGCTTTGAACTGAGCTTGTCATTGCCATATCTCTAGGTACTTTCTATGTGAAGGAAGGAGAGAATGGAGAGAAGGCTATCTTCCCTGTCAGTCAAGTTATCTTCGTCCTGTATTTCCCTTGTGGAATAAATTTTTAATCTTATATTGAGATTTTCATATCTTTGCTTGTTACATTTCTTCTTGATAGGTTCTGCTCACATTGTGGTTTTTAGACACTTTTAGACATTCTTATTCCATCATTAAGCATATTCACTATCTCTTCAATTTTCATGGCTTTGTATTTCAATATAAACCATTTTCATGTGTAATATCACTGTATAGCATTCGTCTACCTACTTACTAGATTCAAAAGCGCAGGTCATAAGTACATAAAGCGTGGGGAGAAAATATTAAGTGACCTAAAAACATTTCTGCAAAGTGATGGTGGATTGAAAGTAGTATTATTACAATTTTGTGCATAGACCAAGGTCATGACACAGCAATACTTCCAGTCCTTACATGAACTGTGTGACTGCCATATTGGGAAGTAAAATATCATGAGCTGATTAATTCTCACATCCACATTGCTCTCATTAAACAGTGTTTTACATTTTTTTCAGCTATTGGCCACACTGGGTCTTTGTTGCTGTGTGCGGACTTTCTCTAGTTGCAACAAGTGGGGGCTACTACTTGATGGGCACATGCTTCTCACTGCGGTGCCTTCTCGTTGCAGAGCAGGGGCTCTAGGGCACACGCGCTTCAGAAGTTGTGGCACATGGGCTTAGTTGCTCCGTGGCACATGGGATCTTACCAGACAGGGATCAAACCCGTGTTCCTTGCATTGGCAAGTGGATTCTTAACCACCAGACCTTCAGGGAAGTCCTAAACAGTCTTACTTAGGGAGACATCCACTTCTGAGAAGATGAAGTAGATGTACTTTTCCCTATTCTTACTATTAAGTACAATGAAAACCCCTAAATATTACATATAAAATAAAGAAAAGTTTAGAAAAGAAGGCAGACAGGTTAGAGGTTTTGGGATTCAAGGAAGGACACAGTGGTGAGTTCCTTGGGTTTTCTTTTTGCCTCATGTATTCCAGACTTGGAGCTGGAGAAGAGGTAACCTGGAATGAGGTTACCTCAGTTCAAAGCAGCGCAAAGCAAGCTGCTTAAAGGATGGCAGAGTGGCTTGTACAAAACAATGAGTGTAGACAAAAAAATGCTCCCAACAAAAACCTGCACTCTCAAGTCAAAAGACCAGGGAAGGAAGAGCCTAGCAAGACAAAAAATCCTTCAGACAATAACTGTTGTACTCCATCAAAAGAACTGTGAGCCTGCCTCCACCCATGCCAACAAGACTGAGTGGGGCCGTGAACTTCCACGTTCATGCTGGAGCAAGGCACCAGCTTCCCCCCTCAGGGAATATCAGAGGGGGCTGAGTAGGCATCTGGGACTTCTGCCCCACCTGGGAGTAATGAGTGTTATTTCCACTCCCCGTTGGTGTGACATAAGAGGATGTCCACTGGGCCTGTCCACTGGTGTGACTGACACAGGATGACAGTCAATAATGTCATAATTAGGCCCGTCAATAATGAGGCCACTCACTGCTCTTCTCCTGGTGTCAGTGGCGGTCAGAAGGAAAGCAGTAAGGAAGCACCCTGCTTAGGATCACCAAGGAGGCATCACTGAGCACCCAGGAGGGGTCAGAACTCTCAACCTTCACCAGCAGCAACAAGGAACACTCCTCCTCCCCAGCTGTCAATGAAAGCCAAGGCGGGGGACCGGGGCGTCCCTCCCCACCTGGCAGGAATGAGCCAACTCAGTCTATCCCCTTTCCCTAGGGGAAGGTATCAGAGAAAGTCAGAAAAACAGGAGGCTAACTAAGATTCAAAGACATAATAATATGTGAAAGGCCCAGGTTTCAATCTAAAACCACTCATTATGATCACCAAGAACAAGAATGACCTCGAACTGAATAAAAAAGGGCAAGAAATAGATGCTAACACTGATATGACAGAGATACTAGATTTATTTGACAAAGATTTTAAAGTAGCCATTCTAAAAATGCTTCGGTCAGCAGTTATGAACACCCTTGAAACATATTTTAAAAAATATAAAGTCTCAGCAAAGAAATAGAAAACATAAAGAAGAACCAAATAAAACTTCTGGAACCAAAAATAAACCGATTTGAGTAAAAGACTATGAAGAATCAAAGCTAAATGGAGCAAAGAAGTCAGTGAACTTTAAGGTAAAGTGAGATAAATAACCACAGAGTGAACTGAACTCACAATCTCAACAACAGAGGGAAATAGACTTAAAAAGAATAAACATAGCCTTGAAAATCTATGGAACTGTAGCAAAAGATTTAACATTCATATCATCAGAGTCATGGAAAGAGAACAAGCTGAAAAAGACCTGAAAGAAATAATGAACGGAAATGTCGCAAGTATGACAAAAGATATAAACCTATAGTTTCAAGAAGCTGAGTAAACTCTAAAACAAGATGATCCTCCAAAAATTCCACACCAAAACACATCCTAGTCAAACTTCTGAACACTAAAAACAAATGAGAGAGGTGGCATCTTACCTACAGGGGAAAAGCAATTTGAATGAGATAGAATCTCTCAGAAACCATGAAGGTTAAAAGAAAGAAGCATCACATGTTTCAGAGACTGAGAATAAAATAGCTGTCAACCCAGAACTCTATATCCAATGAAAATATCTTTTGGGAATGAAGGGGAAATCAAAACAAAGAGAAACTAAAAAAATTTGTTGCCAGCAGACCTTTCCTATTTCAAATAAGAGCAAGTAGATTTTTTCACTAAATTATAAAATTACGTGAAATTATGGAAATTATATGAAAAATATGATTTTACCTTTAATGCTTTAACACTTTATATTTTTGTAGTTTGTATTAGTAACAAATAGATGCAGGTGGCATCCTGAAAGACAGTTAATGAGGAAATTGTATGATGGGGTAATTTGGTACTAACAAACTGTTTAGGCAGATTTAACAAGTGATGAATCAAGCCCGTGTTTTCATTTGTCCACAGAGTAAAGTGTTCCATCTTGTTCAACACAGTCAAAATACGGACAGTAAGGCTGACATTTTCCCAAAGCCGTTTCTCTTTTAATTATCACCAAGGAAAGGAAATGAAATTCATTTGGCCTGACTTGTCCTAATACAACCTATTTCATTAACAATACATTTGGGTCTCTGTGCTGTAGTAATAGAATTTCTTTTTTTTTGAAAATTGGATGCTCTTTGCTTGCCTTTCTTCTGGCACTTCTATCATTTTACATGTTTTCTTTAAGATGACTAGCATCAGTTTGACAGTACAAACCCATCAACTAAATTTTCATCCTTTCTGTGAACCTAGAAATCTGACCTCATTCAAGGCAACTTCGTGTTCTCCTCATGTTATCTCACTTCTTCCTCACTGACAAAGCTTAGCTCATATCTTCATCACTCTTTACTGGGCCAGTGCAAGGTTTCCGTCCTCCAGCATTTCTAATCTGTTCTCTCAACTGTGAAGTCTTTCACTGCCTCCCTCTCATCTTTAGCATAGATTAACCCTCTTTAGCACAGTCTGTTATTAATGACTGTCATTGATTGATTGTTCACTATGTGCTAGACACTGTTCTAAGCATTTCACTCACATTCATTCATTATAATGAACCTCTGAGGTAAGTTCTATTATTATCTCTATCTTATGGATGAAGAGGAGGCAAGTGAAGTTTAAATGCCCAAAGTCTCACTGCTGGAGGGTGGCCAAACCTGAATTTGAACTCTGAATGGGAGCTCCAGATAAATGGATTTGCAACCATTGTGTACGTTGTCTCTAAAAGCCTGTTGTGATCTGATTTCTGTTTTATCAACTTTGTGACTCTAGGACTATTTGCAAAAGGAAATTTACTGAATAATCAAGTCAAAACTGTCAAAGAAATACAGTAAACTGGGTCTTGGACAGTCCTCTGCAAAGACAAAGACAAGGGCAGAGGTGGAGGTAAGACATAAATCTGTAAAAATCTAAAAAAATGTTATAGGGGAGAATCTGTTTCTTTTCGTTTAATTTTGCTTCCCATTTCTTGTATTCACTAAACGGATACTGCCTCAAAGAACCCTACCCCTCTGTCTGAATACTAACACGTCCCTGCCCTGAAACTGGCCAATCCAGGAGATATTTGCAAGATTAATTGCTTTGTAGCTTTACTTCTCACCTCCTCCCTTTCTGTGTTCTATAAAGGAAACTGGCATCCAGACCCTGAGAAGACATTTATTTTGAGACATTAGTCTGCCATTTTCTCATTCTGCCAGCTTTCTAAATAAAGTTGTTTTCCTTGCCTCAACAGCTTTTCTGCCACTTTCTGGCCTGTCGAAAGTAGTGACTCAGTAACAGAAACAGAGAAGACAAAAGTTGAAAATCATTCCAGTCACATTGAATATTGAACATCTGAAATATAAAACACATGCAAAAATGATATGTGTCCCAGCTGGCAAAGTCTTGGCAAAACTAAAACCCTGAAACTTGAATAGTGTCCTGATACTCTGGTGAGGTGAGTACTTGGAAAGCTGAGTTTTGGTGAATTGATTTTCAGTGCCTTAACTTTTAGCAAGTTAATTTCCAGAGATTAGATTTTTGGTAGATTGGACTCTTTCCTCCTTTCCGGTATTATGCCTTCCCTCCAACCTCATCAGCTCTGACACAAGGCACCGGGACAGCTGCTGGCTGTTTAGAGCTAGTGTCTGCTGGTTGGTGCCCACCATAGCAGCTGTTAAATATTCAGATCATCTCTCATACAAACCAATTCATTACATTCTGTCACCTGTCCGTCTGCTGAGAACACCTACCCACTCACTGTGCTCACTTGGTGAGGAGCCCTTCTTGAGCTTTTCAAGCCTTGGCTTAAGTTCGCTCTTCAGGGCTCCAATAACACCTTTGTTTCCTCTATTACAGTCCTAAACACATTACATTATAGTTGTTTATTCTTCACGTTTCCTCTTCCTTTAGAGGAGCTGTTTTTCCTAGGTCCCTTTTGTAACGTGTGCTTGCCACCTAGTAGTTTTCAAGAGATGAACGAGTCTTGAATATCCAGTAACCTCAGTCAATTTTCTATCCTTTGAAAGATCAAATAGGCTTCTTGATAAATAAAACTGAGTTCAGCATTTTGTCAACATTTATGAACATTGT